>OX465272.1:4783791-5356980 GCA_949987775.1 Aproaerema taeniolella | reverse complement strand
AGATTCGGTAAGGTTAGGTTAGCTCGCATTAGTATTATAATAAAAAACGTCCGTTAATATGAAGTTAAATAGGGCAGTTCACAAAGTACCGAGAGTTTATAATCTTACTAAGTCAAATTATATTATTACCTACTCTTATGTGTGCAATAAATATTGTATTGTATTACGGGTTTGAAAATGTTACTGTATATAAACAACGCCACATTGTGGCACTTAATAAAAAGGTGCCTGCAATTCGCGCTTCTTGTCATTCTGTACCACACACCCAAACCCTTCTCAATTTTTACGGCTTATAGTACAGAACCCTTTGCTGGATCACGTGTGTTCAGCTCTAAATAGTTCTTAGACATGAGAGGATTGTGTTGTATTGACGATTGAAGATATTGTGCAGTTAGTCTTTATAGAAGTCTTTATTAAGTGCATTATAGGTCATAATCATAATACATGGTGTTTCAAAAAAAAACAAATTCCAAAATTTAATTTTAAAAGTGAAATAGTCGCAACTCTAGTAATCAGTTGAACGGTTTGACATCTACAAAATGAAAGTTTCATATAATTAAAATGACATACTTGTCAATTTCTAATAGAGCTGTGCAATAAGCTTAATTTTAGTTAATTTTGAATTGTTATTTTTTTGGGTTTTTTTGAAACACCTTATATATAGGGTGGAAGGGATAGGCTCGCAAAAACTGAAACCCTGAATACAGACCATCATTCCAAATGATTCTCTAGTGGAATTTTTCCCCAGAAAATTTTCAATATTTTTTCATGTTTTTCAATATTTTCTGCTTACATTTTTTATTATTTAATCGAATACATCCAACGCAATACGTTGCGTAGCGCCAAAGTACACACATCAAAAAAGTCTAAGCAACACGCACGATTTTTCATACAACAGAGGCCTCTTTGAGAAGCTGTGAAAAGTATTTAAGATACGTATTTTTAATAAAATCTTTAGTGTGAGCAAGTTCTATACCCGAATTTAAAATTCCTATAAATGAACTTTATCTAGCTTGAAGTTTGTGAAAAAGAGACGAAAATGAAAATTTAACTTCACCATTTCCATACTAAAAGCAAAGAAAAACTGCGTTTTCATTTTTATTTTTCCCTCTTTTCCACAAATTTCAAGCTAAATAAAGTTCATTTATAGGGATTGAAAATTCAGGTATAGAACTTGGTCACACTAAAGATTTTATTAAAAATACGTGTCTTAAATACTTTTCACAGCTTCTCACAGAGGCCTCTGTTGTATGAAAAATCGTGCGTGTTGCTTAGACGTTTTTGATATGTGTAGGTAAATAATGAAAACTCCTTAACGTGACGTTTACAGGAAAAAATAATTACTTATAGCTGATGACAGTTATGGGTAGATTCCGCCATATATGTATTTGCTAAGCTGTCCTTTACACCTTAAGGTCCACCATTTTGAATTAGGTATAGTCGCGTATTTGGTAACTTTAAATTAGGTATAATTTTTAGGGTTCCGTTCCCAAAGGGAAAAAACGGGACCCTATTACTAAGGCTCCGCTGTCCGTCCGTCCGTCCGTCCGTCGGTCTGTCCGTCCGTCGGTCTGTCCGTCCGTCCGTCTGTCCGTCTGTCACCAGGCTGTATCTCATGAACCGTGATAGTTAGACAGTTGAAATTATCGCAGATGAGGTATTTCTTTGTGCCCTGTAACAACAAGTACTAAAAACCAGAATAAAATTAATATTTAAGGGGGCTCCCATACAAAAAACGTGATTATTTTGCTTGATTTATAGAAAGTCTCTCCGAGACTGTATCTCATGAACTGTAATAGTTAGACAGTTGAAATTTTCACAGATGATGTATTTTGGTTGCAGCTATAACAACAAATACTAATAAAAAGTAGAATAAATTAAATATTATACAATGCAGTTACTTACAAAAATGTATGACACAAGTAGCTGATTTGATAATTCAGTGACCCCTTTGACAAGTGAGAGTATTACCTTTTTTATAAAGCTTCATACTGGCTGTATAGAATGACAGCAAAGAGTTTTTTAAGCCTGACAAAATAATTATTTCTGACGAAAATCTTGATTTTCAGTGAAATAAAATATAAAAGTAAAATAAGTATTTATTTTTCTTTTTCAATAAAACAAATTTGATTTTTAACAAATAATTGAACTATTTAATCATTTCTGTAGGCATAATTGGCATTTTATTTACTTAGCCTTTGCCTCATAATTGTGGATAAGTATTTTGCTCGTCATTGTTTTGTACACATATTTTAGTCGATATATATAACGGCAACAGGTAGACGCTTGAAATATTCACAGAATATTTGGTATTATATTCACTTTAAAAATAAATAATTAAATTAAAACAAAACAAATATTTAAAATAATTCATAAAATAAACGTGATTTTTTTGCTCGATATTGATAACGGCGACATGTAGACGCTTGTAATATTCACAGAACATTGAGTTATTAGGGTTCCGTTCCCAAAAGGAAAAAACGAGACCCTATTACTAAGGCTCCGCTGTCCGTCTGTCCGTCCGTCACCAGGCTGTATCTCATGAACTGTGATAGTTAGACAGTTGAAATATTTGCAGATGATGTATTTCTATTAGCCCTATAACAACAAATACTAAAAACTAGAATAAAATAAATATTTAAGGGAGCTCCATACAAAAAAAAGTGATTTTTTTGCACGTTTTTATAGAAAATCTGTCTGGGGCTATATCTCATGAACCGTGATAGTTAGACAGTTGAAATTTTAACAAATCATTTATTTATATTGGTTCTATAACAACAAATACTAAAAAGTAGAATAAGTTAAATATTTAAGGGGGCTCCCATACAACAAACGTGATTTTTTTGCCGCTTTTATAGAGATAATGGTTTTTGTAGAGTCCGACTCGCACTTGGCCGGATTTATAGGTAATGGTACGGAACCCTTCGTGCGTGAGTTTTTTTTTCCTCTCCTTATGAGTTTTAGCTCCCGAAAAACAAGAAGGATGTTATAAGTTTAAAGTGTGAATCTGTGTGTCCGTCTGTGACATCGTAGATCCTAAACGAATAGACATATTGTTCGTAGCTATATTTGGTCAAAATTGGTTCAGCTATAAAAAAAATATATATTTATTTACCAAACATTTGTACATTTCAGTAATTGTTTATCTCTGTATCCCAAACTAGGACGTTGCTTGTGACTTGGGATTCAGCGAAGATGAGTCTAGTTCACATTTATCACTTAAATGTTATGTGCAGCTTATAAATATATAGCAAAATTTATTTATTTTCATTAAGTATGTGTTTAAGAAAAAGGAAAAGTTAGAGTGTGTGTTTGTGTGTGTGTGTTTGTGAGTGTGTGTGTAAAAATGTGTATTTGAGTATTTGTTTGCAAGAATCATGTATATTTACGTTAATTATTTCGTCAGCATTCAAGAAACAAGCCAAGAATTTAAGAGACAAAGGTAAGTAACTCCTCTGTGATGTTGTAGTCCTGTGACAAAAGCCAGTTTGTAAGTTTATTTTTAAAAAGTAGTGCTCATAATAATATAAGAGTTATGAGCACTACTATTTCTATTTCTATGGTTATAAGTTTATGCAATAACTGCTTTACCACAAAACATCAAAATACCACTTAGACAATGTCTCAAACTGTATTATGCATGGACTTAGTACTTTCTCTTTTAAAGGACCAATTACTTAGAAAAATCGTATTAAGAAATATGAAACTTAATCCTATAGCAATAAGGTACACTTTCGACTGCTTCTCCGACAGCCTCTATTGAAACCGAAAGAGACACCGATGTGCGAGGCGGATTGTCTCTTTCTTTTTTCTTGCCAATTTAAAAAAACTTTCTAATAAAAAATAACATAAGATCAAAATTAACTTATACATACCTACGGAACTAAACGGGCTCTTATGGAACTAAGGTCCGTTAGATAAAATAGGAAAAAACAAATTCTAAGCATAAAACTCCAATTTTACAAAAATCCAATATGGATTGCTTGGGGAAAATGTTTTCATGGGAAAAGTTTTGAAATTAAGTTAAAAGCATGTTTTAATGATTTGATTATAAGATGAGACGAAAGGTGAGTTTTTGTTTTATTTTTTCGCAACCTAACTACACATCTTTGTGCCGTGTGGTGATCGGCTTAGAATAACACCACCCCATTTCTTTCCGTGGGTGTCGTAAGAGGCGACTTAGGAAACACAAATGAGACCTGCCTCCTATTAATCCATCTCAGGCAACAACACCTCATTTTTTATGAATCTGAGGTGTTGTCCTATGGTCTCATGCGGTGTGGTAGGCTCTGTAAAGGGCCGCCTGGTTCGCGACTACCCTCCTACCGAAGTCCGACGCCAAACAGCTTGCTGTGTTCCGTCGGTGCGTGGGAGTACCGGTGCCTTATAGGCGTTTTCTGGGTTAACTCGCTCCATCGTCGACCTCATCTATGACCTTGGTCAAGATTGAGGTCAAGAGTTAACCCATCTTATAATTTAAAAAAAACATTCCCGATATCCACTACTCAGTGTCCTCCTTGTATATTATCATACAATTTGGTGTTTCATAACAAAAATGTAGTAACGTAAATGTTGCTGATGGTTTGTTATATAAAAATAAAATTACAGGAAAACTTCTATCCTTAAATGGAAGCCTGTATTTGTCTGTTACGTATACTTTGCACTCCCAAAAAAAAATTATAATACGAGTAATCGCATTGTCACCCTACTAGAACGAGACGTTCTGCCTCGTTGCTCTATCTCTTCTTCGGCCCGCGTTTGAGCTCGAAGATTTCTATCCTGATGTATTAGATCCATGGTATTATGTCAAAGAAATTTTATCTATGGCCATACAGCCATTTTTAAACATTAAGGGTGGGTTGTACCATCTTACTTTAACAATAACAAACGCCAAAATTTCAGTTAAAGTATCGGTTAGGCCAAAAACGAGTTGCACCAGTTGGCAAATTGTTAAATAACGTCATAACTTTAACCATAACCGTAACTGCTCACTTTTCGCTGGTTAGTGTTATAGTTAGTGTTAAGTTATCCGTCAAATTGACAAACGCGTTGAATTAACCTCTAAACATCATGTCCCCGCTCCAAGAAATACTCGTGGAAACCAGTTCTGAAGACGAAACTGATGATCTTGTCAGTGTAAATAGAAAAAGAAAATTATACTTACCTATACTTCGTCTTTTTTCGTATTAGAAATTATGTAAACAAAGCAGCAGTGGTAGTAAACATTTTCTTACAAACAGACAAACTATGATAAAATAAAGAGTTGAAATAAAACAATTGGAAGGCCTAAACCATGCCACCAATAATATATTTTTGTTTTACTCTACAACAATGAATTTGTCATAACGCCGAGTAGTTCTTTGTTCTGTTAAGTACTCGTACTAGGTTGACTGGAAGAAATCCCCACGTGGGATAAGTCCGCCTTTATAAACTTCCTATTACTGTAAACGTATTATCATTGTACAATAAAGAATAAATACATACATACATACATGACTGATAATGATTGATCTGAATAAGAAACGGAGAGCAAGTTGAAACTATTTTAGGTATAGATCTTGCAAAACGAAATAGATTTAATTTAAATATTTAAAAACCCCTTTTCTGAGTAAGGCGGTAAGACGGAGGTTGATGAAATGTCTGGTTTTGTCTCAGTTGGATTATTGTGATTATTGTGATCCGTGCCTAAACCAAAAGCTGAAAAACAAGTGCTGACAGTGCAAAACTCGTCTATCAGATTTTGTTTCAACGTCGTCTATCAGATTTTGTTTCAACTTTTAGCGCCCATCACGCAAACAATAAAATAATAATCCAAAACTTTTTACAATAGAGAAAAAATGTTCACCAAAGCTGACATCAATGAAATGAAGTGACATGAGGTATTTAACAATTTATTTCTATGTCTATGAGTGACACTATGTCTATGGTTTTTACGATTATGTTTAGTATTGCCATTTAAAAATGTCACCCGCATCGAATTTGGGGTAAATCAGGCTTCATTTGACTTGCAACCCCTTTAACTTTAACAAAGCTAACGAATTCGCTCGTGCAACGCATTTTGCTGTAACTGTTAAAGTCAGAGTTACTGTTAGTGTTAAATTTGACACAAACTTTTACTATAACTGCTTCTGTGGTGCAATCCACCCTAATACATCAAAAACAACTTTTTAATATAGAAAACCCACGCCGAGTTTTCGCTAAAACCCGATTCTGTTAAATATGACGCAAACAAGCAATGTTTATGATTCTCGTCACGCGCTCGTCTTCATTACTGAGAATCACTGCCACTGGGCCGGATTTGCATACTTTAAATTAAAGTGTTACTGTTATTTTTAAGTACTACGGGACTTTATGTTATTTGTACCTTTCAGTTCAAGGACGTTAAAGGGCAAAACTTACAATATACCTTACAATATGAAATTTCGTTCCCGTGGTAATTTGGAATTTTTTTTTAAATTACGGTTCACAAACGGGATATCATTCAAATATATAATACACATAAAAAAAACTTAACTTAAGTACATGCGAATAAGAATGAATCCTAAGGAAATGAACACAGCATGCGTAATAGAGAAAGGTGCTATTCCGTATTTGGGTTCAAATTATAACGTAAATAAAATATTTTTAACAAAAAACCGACCCGCCTTCAAAAAGGGTGAAATAATTTTTTAAAGCTACGTTCACGAGCAAGTAGTGGTTACGGGTAAAACAGCAAACAGGTGAATATTAGCCTAAGTTTGTTATTCTAATATACAACCTGTTTCTTTTGATTACCCATCTCCAAGGTAACAATGAGACCATTATATGAATCAAATAGCATATACATTACTTTTCAATTACTAATAATTTCAAATTTTTATTTTCCATACAAAATAATTCGGTAAAAATGTGAATTTCCTATAAAACACCTTTACGTAAGAAATTACAACGTCACATTATCGTATTCTAAATTATGAATGACTAGCATTCCGCTCGGGACTGCGTTCCCGTGGGAATTCAGGGAAATTATGTAGCCTATGTTACTCAGGAATAATGTTGCATCCTAATGGTGAAAGAATTTTTGAAATCGGTCTAGTAGTTTTTAAGTTTATTCGTTACATACAAAAATATAAAAATACAAATCTTTCCTCTATATAATACTAGCTTTCCGCCCGGGACTTCGTTCCGTGGCACTTTTTTAGTTTTTTCTTTCATAAGAACCTTTTCCTGACAATAAGGAACACAACAAAAAAAGAATCATCCAAATCGGTCCAGCCGTTCTCGAGTTTTTCGCTTACCAACAGATTTAGTGATTCATTTTTATATATAAGAAGATTAGTACAGAAATAAATTGAAACTAATTATCAATGAAAGTGTACCACATTAGGACTCGTTTTATGGAAGAAAGATTTTGAAAGATTTTAATTTTGATTGATGATTTCTCCGACAAGAATATGTTCCAGCTTTTTAAATTATTTTTAATCACAGAATATGACCTTAGAGTTATGGATATCTATGACCTCCGTCAAGATTGGGGTCAAGAGTTAACCCATCTCATAATAAATAAATAAATAATTTGAACAGGTTTTATAAGCTATATAACTGCAAAGTTTCATCAAAATCTGTATAACAGTTGTTACTTGTAGGGTAACACACATCCATCCACCCATCCATAGTATTCCATATGTCCATCCGCACAAACTCTAACCTTTGTAATAATACTAGCCGTCTGTGTGGGACTTCGTTCCCGTAAGAATTTTGGAAGCTACGCTTAAGTATTATTTTAATGCCAAAGAAATTTTTCAGCAAAGTTTGATCAAAATCTATTCAGTCTTCTTCTTCTTATCGTGTAGGTATAGTCAAGTGTGTGGGCAAATTTGCACAATGGCCTCCAACTTGGTTTTAACGACTCTGTTTAGTAGTTTTTGCGTGAAGGAGTAACAAACATGCATCAATGCATCTTGCCGTGCGGTGATCGGTTGAGAATAACACCACCCCATTTCTTTCCGTGGGTGTCGTAAGAGGCGACTAAGGAAACACAAATGAGACCTGCCTCCTAATAAATCCACCCCCAGGCAACGACACCTCAAGTTGTTCTGAATCTGAGGTGGCGTCTTATAGTCTCATGCGGTGTGGTAGGCTCTGTAAAGGGCCGTCTGGTTCGCGACCACCCTCCTACCGAAGTCCGACGCCAAACAGCTTGCTGTATTCCGTCGGTGCGTAGGAGTACCAGTGCCTTATACTAGCTCCATCGTCGATTGGACAAGATTGAGGTCAAGAGTTAACCCATCTTATATAAAAAAAAAATATTAAAAAACTATTTTCACAAACTTTCGTGTTTCTAATATTAGTATAAAGTAGAATGGCACAGGTAATGTCGGCAGTGGATTTTAATTACGAAAAAGGTCACCGTTTGCCGTTGCAATATGTTATTTATTACGCAATTATATGTAGATACTTCCATGCTAAACTGGGAGTGAAAGAAAAACTTAAATATGTCCCAGCTACCCACTTCGCCCATTATACGGACCCGGCGACGGACCTGGAAGTGAGTCTGCGGGCTGAAGCTCCGAGCACGCCTGTGTACTTGTCGCGACTGCACTACAGCACTGAGGTGCAAGACGTCGTCGAGTACATACGGCAGAAGACAAAAGTTCCCTTAGGTCTCCAGAGAGTGAAACCGTTGGAACCGCATCACCATGCTAGTTTCAAAGCATTCGTGGTGCGGTTCCCGACGTTCATGCTGGAGACCGTCATGAAGGAGAGCTTTTGGCCGGAGGGCGTGGTGTTCCGCCGTTTCCGAGGGAGATTCCCGGTTGCAGACACCCCCGGAAAAACACCCGGGAAATAGTGTTAGTTAGTTTTATTTTATTTTGTTTAATTATAATTCATATGTATGTTAGTCTGTAAGGTATTTATCTATGGGCCTTAGATACCTGATATGATAATAAATGATTTTATTATTATTATTATATTATTATACAGGGATTTGCTGTATAATGGGCGAAAGGCTGACCACCTCACTAGTATAACAACTCGTTCCATCTGATAACCCTCACAATTTTCCTCAAACCCTGATGCTCTGCCTAACCCGCTAGGGATTATAGGCGTGAACGTATTTAATATGTATGTATGGAATTATAGATACTAAAACCTAATTCTTAAAGATAGCAACCCGGCCGACAGTTCTAGAAGGCAGGTTGGCTTCGTATAAACACGACAGCACATCATGCTATACACACCTTCGTGACGTCACAGTAATTTCTCTCGTTACTGCATCGAATTTCGTTGTAGTAATGTGTAACCCAACGTTCTGCTGTCAGTACTATTAACATTATACACCCTAACAACAAAAATAGAGACAGCAAAAGTAATTATATTCGTTCAGTTGAAAGGTTTCCACTAATGAAAGTCAAAACCAAAAGGAAATCTTTTGTACCTAGTTTTCCCCAGACACTTCCATCTGAAACCTTATTACATCTAAATATATAAAACAAAGTCGTGTTAGTTACACCACTTATAACTCAAGATCGGCTGGACCGATTTCCATGATTTTTGATTTGTTGTATTTCTCTCCGTCCCGAATAGCAGAATAACTATATATTAAAAACATTAGAAAATTGACGGGAAAATTCCCACGGGAACGAAGTCCCGGACGAAAAGCTCGTTAATTATAATTGACTATATGAAAATAATAAATGTTTCAGGTAAATGTTTATATGACTTCTTGGTACCTTTGAAATTTCTGTTTTTTTCTCAGTCATAATTTTCTTCACACTTTCTTTGACCCGTCGCGAGCTTGTTTACGCCGCGTGCGATACAAATCTTGCACACACGGTTGTGCAAGAATCGCGTGAAGGTTTAAGCAGCTATTTCCAAATTATTTTTATTTTTGGTCATACAGGGCTTTAGGTTTCTCTCTTTCAACCTCTCGGGTGGTTAATCAGTCCATGAAACTGAACAACTTCCCCAAAGAATGTCGGAGGTCATACAAAACTTTTAATTTTCAAGTTATTCTTTGGGTTTTTAATTGATGACCTGCAGGTCGAGTACGATAGTGACTGTGCTGCGATAACACCGCGGTTCTATGTCAAAATGTCAAAATTGACCACGCCATAGGGCGAGCAAGCCTTTGCGTGAGACCCTCGTGCAATCAAAGTGAAATTTCAACGTGAGCATAGCGCGAGTTTGTCGTTATCGTGCTGGAGCTGCAGGCTTAAACTCATTTGACCGATATCCGTTTCCATTTTTTTTTCGTCTGGGTGGGGGCAGTTCTTAGCCCTGTGAAGAAATAATTGGGTTTTATCTAGCTCAATTCGTCACACTCCCTTCTTGACCACAATCCTTTTCTCATTCGAGGTACGCCCATGATCCTGGATTTAGCAGATCAAGTCATTACAGTGGAGCCACTGCCATCTAAACTCCGTGACCTCGCTAACAGGGGAACCTGAGCGGATTGAAACATGGTTACATATTCAGTCGTTTGAATGTACAAATAGCGGCACGTCTTGCTACCCAATTGCACTAAGAAAACAGGCGCTATTTCAGTCAACATGTTTAGTTTAATATACTGGCGTTTGTACTGTAGCGGAGCTCGAAGGGAGTTGGTAACGGTAAAGAACGATGGAGACCAGAAGAAGGCAAATAATCACTTTTATGGCATTTATTGATTTATAGAGAAACCTGACTCGCGCGGCTGAAACCACGGGAGGTAATGTGTCACATTCGCATTTCCACGTCAAAAGCTGCGAATGATTTTGATTACAGAATCTTTAGCAAAAGGCATTCTAGTAGATAGTTAACTTGGGAGGTATAAAACCTCTACAGTACCTACAGGTTTTCTTACGATGTTTTCTCTAACTTTTCCCCGCTTATTTTTGCTCTGAGATAACATTTTTCCGCATAATTAGGTAATGAAAGCCGCTTTCATTAACCTAATTATGCCAATAATTGGGTCAATGTTGTCCAAATCATTCCACAAAGTTGATTTAGTAACCATTTCACATTCCCGGGATATATCCAAATATGTACGTAGGTATTAAAAAAATTGTCTTCTTAAAAAAAATGGAGAACGATAATTTTATATTTATTTATTACAGTGGTGGTCCCTGGCAGCACCACTGGTGGTCCCTGGAAGCACCTGAAGTGGTCCGCGAAGACATCCCAAAAATGTTGTATGAAATAGAAAGAAGAAAGAAAGAAAGAAAAATTGTTTATTAAAGCAAGACCCTTATTTAACATAATAAACTTATCTAAACTTAAATATACCTACATATAAAAAAGGGTTGGCTTTAATAGGCCTCCACTCAGCAATGTTGTGATCTCTCTCGGGACTACAACGCTGATCTTCCTTGAACACCCGCAGAGAGCGCTATATTGCGCAGCCAGCTCTTTTAACCCGTAACATTTCAGTAACATTTTATTGTTTGCTTAATACATTATTTATGTATGTATGTATTTATTCTTAAACAAAAATTAAACAAGTGCAGTTAAATGAAAAAGTTAAACATGTGAAAAAGTTAAACAAATGTGACGAGTCGACACAATCACTGAAATCGACTGGATGCCAGAGCCTTAAAGTGTTTGACTTCGGCTAGTATTGAACCAAGAATTCAGATGTTAGTTTTTTTTAACAGCTCATATACCTTCCCACCGAGGGGCACGGGTCTCCCATCGAAACACGAAGGGGATTTAGGCCATACTCCACCATGCTGGCCCAATATGGGATGGTGAACCACGCGCCTTTCAAAAACGAGTTTTCTCAGACGTGCAGATTTCATCACGATGTTTTCCTTCGCCGCTGAGCAATTGATAATTAATGAAAAATCCGTACATGAATCTCAAACGAATTTAGTGGTACAGGCCCGCACCAGGATTTGAAGCCGCAACCGTCCGATTACAAGTTTGGCTCATTAGTTCATTACCTGGGCTATCACCGGTCTAAGACATTGCGTGTATGTATGTATTTATTATTTATTGTACATGAGCATAAGTTACACAAGACACATTATAATAAAAACAATACAAAGGCGGACTTATCCCACAAGGGAATTTCTTCCAGTCCAGTTGGTAATTAAAGAGAAATACAAGTTTCATAAAAAAATAAAAACAGTGTTTATTATGAACAATGAACATAACTGTAGGTATAAATAACACGTAGAAAAACCCTTTAATAATTTTTACCTTCAAACAGATGGTGGTCCATGGCAAAAAATATATTTTGTAAATTGATCCCCCAGTAAAGAAAATACTTCCGAACCTTTTTATTTTTTTTGAGTATTTTTGAAACATGCCGAATGAATACAATAAAACAATTTGCGTAACAGACAGACGAAAGTTTGAAAGATTATCATTGATAAATTTTATATATACAGGGTGTATGTTCAAATTCAAATTCAAAATAAATTTATTTCATAGAACATTCAGCATATAACTTAAAATAAGTCAAAGATAGATAGATAAACTTTATTGCTTCTTAACAATTTGTAACATTGTACAATGTTCTTATACAATTAAAAAGGGTTAGCGGAAATAGGACACAGAACTCAGCAAACTTTCTGTCTACGACAGACAACAAACTGATTTTCAGCTGTGCCTAGAGATTGTTTTTTTTTCGGGCGTACCTGCGGTTGGCAAGGTGCAAAGCTACATTGAATATATACAAACATATTCGTTAATTCAGCATGTTACATTAACGGATTTAAATACATACATACATATTCGTTCTTTTGATTCTACTAACTCTACGCCTATTTGCAAGGTGTATTCTTCCGCAGAGAAGAAAAAGAACCTAAATAACCTCTCATCTAATACCTCCAAACCTTTCTTCTTATTGAGTTTTTTTGAAACAAGCCGAATGAATACAATAAAACAATTTGCGTAACAGATAGACGAAGGTCTGAAAGGTTATCATTGATAAATTTCATATACAGGGTGCAAGGGACAGGTTAGCAATAACCTCCTCCTTTTTTTTGAAGTCGGTTAAAAACTCAAACCCACTCAGACCCCTGAACTATCATTCTGAAAGAACTTCCAGTGGAGTTTTCCTTTTCGTGTTTTTTTATTTAAATATTCTCTGCTATAAAATTAGATCATTCATTCTAATACCTACACATTTAAATCCCGATGAGCTGCCATTTGTACACACGGCAGCACATCAGGCTATACAAATTGACCTTGGAGTCCCCCTTATCCCGCTTGTAATGGCGCCGGTTTTCCTAGTGCAAATGTGTAACCTGACGTGCTACTATGTACCTTAATGACGAAATCACCTTAACTTGATGTTCTCGGGTAAAAATAATTACTTTGAGCCGATCATAGTATTGGTAGATTCCACCATTTAATATTGTGCAAAGTTGTCCCTTACAGCCTGTATAAGTTCAGGCCGGTTTAGGGTCGAATAAGGATCGCATTCAGTTTTACATTCCTTTATCCGATTACAAAGGGACTCATCCAATAGCTGTACGAGCAGAGATGTACTTCGAAATTCCGAAAAATATTGAACAGAAGAGAAAAATTTTGAGTGGTTTTTTGTTGGTGAAAATTTAAGGTACCAGAAGTAAATATTACACATCGAATTTTCCTTTTTTTAAGAGAGATATATCTTTATATTGACCAAGGTTATAGATGAGATTGACGATGGAGCGAGTTAATAAAGTAAATGCTTATTAAGCCTCTGGTACACCCCGCACCGACCGACCGACGGAACACAGTAAGCCTTTAAGCGTTGGACTTCGGTAGAAGAGTGATCGCGAACCAGACGGTTTCCTTATTCGCGTCCTTCAACACCCACGGAAAGAGATGGGTTGGTATTATTTTGAACCGATCGCTACACGGTTTCCCCAACTACACGGTTCGCCTCGACAAAAGGCGACAAAACGCGATGACGCTTTACGAAGCCAAAGTCAATGTGCAATGTTTATCGCCGAAACCTATAAGTCAACACGCTAAACAGAGTCCTGATTCTGTAAATTAAGTTGTGTATTGATGGAATAGTCGCTATTTTATCCATTCAGGTGGCGAAATTGAGAACTATCTTTTCGTACATGATGACTGCTGCTTTAACTAGCGGCGCCACCGCCAACCGAATTTTAAGTTGCTAGGTATTTTAAAACGTTACGTTCGGTTGGGCGTCGGGGTGGTTGTCAGCAATATTTCTCAATTTAGCCACATATACAAATAAAATGGCCTTCATTACATCAACACCGTGCCGTGTGGTGATCGGCTTAGAATAACACCACCCCATTTCTTTCCGTGGGTGTCGTAAGAGGCGACTTAGGAAACACAAATGAGACCTGCCTCCTATTAATCCATCTCAGGCAACAACACCTCATTTTTTTATGAATCTGAGGTGTTGTCCTATGGTCTCATGCGGTGTGGTAGGCTCTGTAAAGGCCCGTCTGGTTCGCGACCACCCTCCTACCGAAGTCCGACGCCAAACAGTTTGCTGTGTTCCGTCGGTGCGTGGGAGTACCAGTGCCTTATAGGCGTTTTCTGGGTTAACTCGCTCCATCGTCGACCTCATCTATGACCTTGGTCAAGATTGAGGTCAAGAGTTAACCCATCTTATAATAAAAAAAAAACACACAACTAAGTTACAGAATCAGGGCTCTGAACGACCCCTTTCCTTGGACCTTTTTAAGTAGGCTCTTATGAAATATCACCTCATTTCGTCCCTGTTTAAACATAAGGTCCCCTAACGATTCCTAATATAATACCATTCGGAGAATGTCCAGCTGACAGTTTTGTAACAACTTACAAATTAAATTTATTAGAATTAGTGTTACATGAATTTCTCCCAGTAATTTCATAAGGGCGAAAGTTTATTTCAAATCCATTACAATTCAATGTTCAATGTCAAAAAAGTGTCTAAATGACAACCGCAGACGGCGAGCAAGCCTTTGTTTCACTGTCATCTGAGTGGTGTAACGCGCAAGTTAGTCGCGGGCCGTGCTAGCTATAGCTAGAATATTTACAGTGATATACTTTGTATTTCTACGCCGTGTGCTGATCGGTTGAGAATAACACCACCCTATGAGATAAGGAAACACAAATGAGACCTGCCTCCTATTAATCCATCCTATTAATCAATTATTCTGAATCTGAGGTGTCGTCCTATGGTCTCATGCGGTGTTCCGTCGGTGCGTCTCCTACGCACAGTGCCTTATAGGCATTTCTAGATTACCTCGCTTCATCGTCGACCTCATCTATGACCTTGGTCAAGATTGAGGTCAAGAGTTAACCCATCTTATGATAAAAAAATTAAAAATATGTATTTTTCCTAAATATCAACTAGAACAAAGTCAAAATATCCTCTACGAAACACCTTCAAATCTGTTAAGCCTCATTCCATATTACCACGACCTCGTCTTGTCTTCTTCTCATTGTGTTTACATCTCGTCACATTAGGCAAACAATAGACTGTGTCGGAGCTTATTTTCATCCATTGTTTACTGACATAAGAGGTGGTTATAATAATGGTATAGGGTTTCAGTTCACTTATAGTACGCTTGCGACTTCGTTCATGTAATTCGCTGATATTTAGAGTTTTTTCATTAATTTTGTCACTTGCTCAACGGTGAAGGCAAACATCGTGATGAAACCCGCACGTCTGAGAGAATTCGTTTTCGAAAGGCACGCGGTCCACCAATCCACATTGTGCCAACGATGGACTATGGCCTAAATCCCCATCGTGTTTTGAAGGGAGGCCTATGCCCATCGGTTGGGACGTATATGGGCTGTTTAACAGAATATGGCGACTCCAGAATCTTCAGTTCGGTTTGATGTTGTCGCGATGGTATGCTCAGCAGCTCTAGCACGATAACGACAAACTCGCGCTCGGCTCACGCTGAAACTTCACTTTGATTTTGCGAGGGTCCCGTGCAAAGGCTTGCTCGCCCTATGGCGTGTCAATGTTGACATTTTGCAATAGGACCGCGGTGTTGTCGCGGCGCTGTCACTATCGTACTCGGCCTGCTGGTGTGGCTTACACACCTTATTTTATTTTATGGTAAAAGTCTTACTTTATAGTATGCAGAAAGACTAGTCCAAAGTATTATATGTGTACGTGTAGTTAAGCTTAGGGCGAGTCTTTCTTTCTATGCGTTTAGCGTCAAGCTCTTCGAGACGCTTTGATTCAAAGCTTTTGATACCACGACTTACTGTGGAGCGCCATTCGGATCTGAGACGAGTAAGCTCCTCCCATCAGTCATTGGGTATGACACAAGCTGACAGATGACGCTTTAGCACGTACTTTTTTTAACCCCCGACAAAATAAGAGGGGTGTTATAAGCTTGACGTGTATATCTGTGCATTTGTTAAAGGCATCGTAACTCCTAAGCGAATGAACCGATTTCAATGCGTTTTCTTTTTATTTGAGAGCTGACATAATCAAGATGGCTCTTCGCTATATTTTGACCAAGATTGGCTCAGCCGCTTAAAATTTATACGCAATCGAGTTATACTATAGAGTATATCTCATACATTCACGCCTACAATCCCAGTCAAATGGGGTAGGTAGCCAGAGCATCGTGTGATTATAAATACTACCTGACACCAACCACATTTGACATACATTCTTAGGTTCGTGTTACAGGACGGATTAAGACTAACTCGCCTTAGAGTTATCAGATGTAAATCGCTTAAGTTTATGGAGAGGCGAATTTTTTGACATTGGAATAGTAGATTGTTAACCGAGGGTGGAAATAATCAATTCCCGAGGTATTTAATATAGTCCGAGTAGGAATTGGTTCTTTTACCCGTGTCAAACACTCTACTTTTCATTTCGAATATGAGAAAATAAAGCTTGTTGTTTATCTATGATCTGAACTATTTATTGATATTATATAATAGTATTAGTAGTACCTATCTAAAATTAATTGTCAAATTAGGACAATTCGTGTTTAAAGTTACATTTTAAATATGGAACTCACCGCGTAATTGTTGCGGCTTATTCCGCTCAAAGAAGTTTGCTCTAAGTTCACACTGGCTGTTTAGAAACTCACATGGCCGCAGCATTTTTTTAATTAGTTTTTTTTTACATGAAACTCTTCACAGCTGACAGCAGTTCTATTTTTAAAGTTCATTCCGGCCCTTAAGTGGGAAGTAATTTGTATGAGTTTTTCCCTCCCTATGGAGGGAAGCAGCTTTTTCCACCCAATAATCAGATCAAAATAGCACTACTTTCCGAGTATGAGAAATGAAAATGTCTTTTCGTTCGCTCCAGTATAGGCTCTGATTTCACGACATAGTTCGATCCCCTTATATCTCGGGCAGTTGTGAGTATATGATATTTAAAAACAACACAAAAGACGTGTATTTACGAGAGCTGTAAGATGCTAAAAGAGTTATTCGTGAAAGCCATAAATGAAAAAAGTTACGACCCAAATAGTGAAAAAAAATCAAGTTTTTCCGAATTTTTGATTTTGGCGCTCGATATTTTGGAAACAAAGAATGATATCAGTGAGAAACATATCTCGGGAAAATTTAGTCAGCTACAATTTGAGCCTAAAACAAAGACAATCGGGTTAAGGCGACTACAACACCCGATAAAGGCAGCACACATAGGAATAGTGCCATCTCCGTCTCTCAACAGGCCTGGGCCGGCAGTGCGAACAGTGTCGATACACGAAGTTTACGGACTATGAAAGCGTGCGTGCGTAAAAACATGTTGGAAAGTTAGAAAAATTAGATTTATGGAAAGGTAACAGCTTAAATCGAAAAATGCGTTAACTACTTATCGAGAGTGTTCAATCACGAACATTTTGATAGCAAATTCAAGTTCCTGTGTGCATTTCACTATCGTTTTTACAGCTTAAATGATACACAATATTGGTATTTAGAGGTGACTTTGTGAGCTTTTTCTATCGAACCAAAAGTGCTGTATCATGTTTTCAGCAAACTACTTATCTAGTTTATGTCCTGAATATTACCGTAGTATTTTTTCTTCGATTTAATGCAGTGCGTCATGCTTATCTACGCATCATAAAATCGTAATTTAGGTGCTGTAGTCGCCTTAAGAGTTTGCCCTGTAGCCTAACCTTTTTGAAAATAAGTCAGAAAGACATTTTTCACATGTTCCGACTTTCTCGTCGCTCAGCGACAACATTTTTTCTAATTCCGTAGATTCATTTCCAATGTGATAGTCGTGTGAGGCACGAAATTTGTGATTGTTTTACATATTTCGATCAGTATCCCTCAAGGAAACTTATTCAGTTTCGTTGGTTAATTCACATACTAAATTTCCTCTAATTCCTGAGGTTCTAAAACATGTCGTTCTGCCTACCCCAACAGGGATTGTGGGCGTCAGTGTATGGATTTTGTTTGAATTATTCACTGCTTTAGCGAACGGATCCCAGCTTTAGCTACTCGTATTTTTAGCAAGGTGCTCGTCACCCACGCTTGTTCATATAAAATTAAACATAAACAAACAATGATGTGGGAGGAAAATACAGTAGATAGATGAAGCTTTGGCTAGCGAGTCGAAATCGTAAGCGAGGGAGGCTGAGTTCCCAAGTAACGATTTAGTTAGCAAAAATCACAAGAACAACTTTCCATCCAATTATTTTATTTTTTTTTTATTTTTATTTTTTTTTATTCAGGATAACAAACAGCAATACTATATGTACTTACTCATCTAAATAACAATAACTATGATTAATAGTACAGCCAGCATCGTTTTCCACATCTAAATATAAACACTTAAGAGACTTTACACACAGTTTTCACAAACAATCTAAATATGTGATTTAAGAAACATAGATAGAAACACTTTTACTAAAATATAACAAAATTAATTTTCTAGTGAATGTTTAAAGCGTTACTTAGAACTCCCAGAGCATGACATACTTAATCTTTACATTTTTATTGATTACTTAGCAAGGTTTGATACACGATCTTTCGAAATGAATAATATGACAAAGAAAAAATATCTATATGAAGTAAGTTATCATTATACATGTTCAAAATGCGTTGAAGCGGTAGACGCTCACCAGCATGCGTATTACAAGTATTAGACATAAACAGACGGTGAGGATACGACTCTCTGATACGTTGAGAACTACTAGGTATACGGTAGTTGATTCTGTTTATCAATTCAGGACAGTCAAAATAATTACACAATAATTTATACAGGAACATGGAATCCAGAAGCAACCTTCTAGTCTTCAGCATAGGCAGATTAAACTGCTCGAGCGACTTAACATATGATTTTCTACAATGAAAACATCTATATTGAACGGCCTTAAGAAACTTGCGTTGGATGAGTTCGATTTTATCTGAATATTTTTCATAAAAAGGGTTCCAAATATTACTGGCGTATTCCACTTGAGACCTAATTAATGTTTTAAAAAGATATAGAAAACTTTCAGGGCGCTTGAAATCAATGCAACTTCCTTGCATTGATTTCAAAATTACTCATATTACTCATAATTACTCATAGCAATAAGGCCGCCGGATTGTACACTACATCATGAACATTTGTTTTTGTTTAAGGCGATTAGATCCCTCAATTTCCGAATATTGAGCATTTTGTAAAGCTTACTTCTCATTTATGACTGGCCAGGGAAAGTTGAAAAAAAAAATATGTAAAACATCTGTTCAAGGACTACATGTGGAATGCCAGTTTTTTTTTACGTCTTTGTATTGTATTTAAAAAAAAATACCACGAGACATCGATTTTTGACTTAAATTCCTTACTGCTCCTAAACGGCTATGATATATGGAAATATTCTTATACTAATTAATTAAGAATCCCTTTTTCTTGAAACACAACGTTTAAATTTTGTAAATCGAACAATATTTTCATTCAAAAGTTACGAAAAACGGAAATCCGAACGTTTAGTTGCAGAGGGTGGTCTGCGCGGGCGCGGGCGGCAGTCCTCCGCTGGCATTCCGACGGGACGGCTGTGTCACTCGTATCCAAACTTTTACGAGCGATAAAGCGTATTTTCTGTTTGCCTGTGTGCGTTGACACAGTATATTTATGTATTAGTGTGCTTAGAGAGTAGTGCAGTCAGACGATATTATTGTGTTACGGTATAGCTCGCGCGTGGACGCTAATTGTACCTACTATTATAAGTTTGTAATCTAGTCGTAATATTTGATTATTTTGCGCTTATAGACGTTTGACGAAATTTAATTGTATTAAGTACTTATGCGGATCTAAATCTATATGATTGAATATATATAATATGTATAGGGTGTTAAGTAATTCGATCTTATCCTCTCAGGTGGTGAATCAGCCCATGACACCGAACAATTTTCGAAAATTCGCTTGCCACACCCGGAATCGAACCAGCTAAAATCCAAAAAAGCACCCTGTACTTTAATAGTATTGATCGATAGGGTCAATCGTAAGGATAAATCTCCCTAACAAACATAGTAAATTAAGTGAAAGGAAGACCATTAAATCTAAGCTTACAAATTTGATGGGACGTGTTAAAGCACTTTTACTTAAGGGTCCCATCGTTAGGTTTTATGTAGTTTAATGGTTCTCTTTTCATCTAATTTACCATGTTTGTTAGAGACATTTGATCTTTACGATTGACCCTATCGATCGATACCATAAAAGTACAGGGTGTTATTTTTTTGAATTTAAGCCGGTTCGATTCCCGGGTGTGGCAAGCGAAATTTCGAAACTCCTTGAATGCTGTTTTGTTTCTTATAGAGCAGGACCTATTCGTAAAAAAGTCTTCAAATAATGATTTTCGTGGGACTTACCTCCGCCATACGTACTACTGGTATGTACTTATTCGGCATATTTTCCTGAACACAAAAAGTGCGGTAGTCACTTTCTAAGGGTACGGAGGGGGTAGCTATGACGTGACGTATTTTATTTACGCTATATTTAGATAACTACTGATCAGATTTACTTAAATAGGGTCTCAAATGAAAGATAATTTAATGAACATTGTTTTATTCTAAAGATTCATTAGTGTAAACCTAGTAACAAAATAAATATTTTCAAAACGTTTTTTGTCGTTACATTATGTAAAATTAAACTTTTTTTACTGTGTGAAAAAAACAGAAACCGTTAGGATTACGGTAATTTAGCTCATTATAAAAAAATAGCTACACTTATCAGCATTCTAATGAACCTAAAAACGTTTAAGTCGAGCTATAAACAATGGAACTGCAGTCGCCTAAGTGAGCGTGGGTAGCGCCGAACTGACTACGGTACTTAGATTTTGTACGAATAATCTTGAAAATAACGTGACAAAACGGGTAGAATCACAGCAAAATGAAAAAGTATTATGAACAGGCATAATTTTTATTAACAGGCATTTTTTTTTGTCAAAAAATTTTCTTCATTTTGTTACGAACTATTTACAAAAATTCTCGTAACCAAAATAACGCTTCGTATCGTATCGAAATAAAACTCTTCATACTTGCACGTACTTGCGTTATATTTTAAAACAAAGGACTCAATGGTACTGGTCTGTACTGATGGGTATGAGAGTGTAAACGTACGCACTCGAGGCAGAGGCAGGTCGCTGGCGTGCGAGAGTGTACAGCCGCCATTATATTTTTTACATCGGCAACACTGAGATTCATTCGGAGAAATCCCTGCACCGTGCTGTGACGTGAACTTTGGCACTTGTCGCTTCATTCATTTGAAATCATTTGGTCAGGCCTATGACACTGTTAGTACCAATAGCTGCGAAATTGCGCTGCTATCGCCTTTTAAAACTAAAAAAAATAGTTGATGTTTGATATGGGTTCCTATAGAAAAGTTCTTTAGCTTCATGAGGAGCCCTAAATTTTGCTAGTTTAAAAGCATTAATAAAGCTTTTTTTATTTGAATCTTTGGCCCATTTTAATAAATCATACATGAATTGAAACAGACTCTTGAGTAACTGTTGCCTTTATGTTGTTGCTACGTAACAGCTACTAGTTTGGTACCCTCTAGGTTTAATTTTTTGCCTGTTCTTGGAGGATGATTGCACATTAAACAGACATAGTTAAAAATTCTAATGCAATTGTTTTAAGCATCTCCTTTTCAGATAACTAGATTATGTAATATGACATGCTATGGTTAAAGTTACATTACACGAATCAAATGTTTTTGACCCTGATTGATTTGATAAATACATAGTTTCATTAAATAATAAAATAAGATAATAGATACATATCCAATCGCAGGGAATATTTTGTTATATTGTTTATGGTATTATCTAGATATAACTAAATAAACCAGAACATTAATGAAAATAAATCTCTGACACAGTGTTGCCATATATACGGATTTGTCCGTATTTGTACGGATTTTGCGAGTTCAATACGGATGAATCAAGATTACGGATTTTTATACGGATTTACTCTAAACACAGAATTAGCTTCAAAAGGACACCGTTTTCGAGCCTTCTTGACCTAATTTTGAACAAATTTCGTCACAACGCTGGTGAGTTTGCTCCACTGTAGTGCGGCAGTACAGCAAAATTTCTTCAATGAAGACGAAACCAAGAAATAAATGAAGTATCTTGACGATAACGGTCCCGCTACTACTAAACAACTTTTAGGGAAATCACCCTCTTTTTATTTAAATCTTGACTCAAAAATGTTACGTTTAATTTTTATACGGAATTCATACGGAATTTCAATCAAAATACGGGATATTTATACGGAATTTCAATAAAAACAGAAATACGGATTTTATACGGATTTTTGTAATGAAAATACAGATTTCACGTCTACTTCATGTGGCAACACTGCTCTGACATGCTGCTAGGTAGTAATAAGTAACATTTTATTCATTTAAAAGCAGTAGGTACAGTTTTAAAGTACAGTGGGTAATAAATATGCCTATTGGGTTTCTTCATGGGACAGACTGTCAGCCGACTCACCCTGCACTAGGAATAAATCTGTATTGCAGTGGTAAGATATCTAGTCAGTTCACGAGAGGTAAGGTTATGGTACTTATAGTTGAGTTGTTTTACAAGTGAATAGGTACTTCGCTAAAGGCTTAACCAATTTCCAGAACTAATAAATAAAAGTGAATAGATAGATTCTCAAATATAGACCCATATGTGTTGCCACAATTCCGTCAATATCATGTAGCGCAGAACACTTTACTTTATAATAAATGGTAATCAGCCATTTTGTGAAAAAAATGTGGATAAGAACTTTTTTGAGTTACACCCAGGTGACACTTTTAACACTCTCATGTTTTCAAAATGGTTCAATGATAATCAATGGAAAAGTAAAAGAATAAATAAATTTTTTCAATGACTATAATCATTGAAAAAAGATAGCTATCAACGTCTGACCCTTTTGGCGGGGGCTGTCAGACAACTTGAAAGACTCCTATAATTATTGAATTGTTATCTTTTTTGGTAACCCCAGTGTCATTACACGGTTACACATTACTCTCTCTGCTCTTTGTGGTGGAAAGTTTTGAATTTGAAAATTTAAATAATAGGTACAGTGTGTCCAATTAAGAATAATGCGTAACAGATTTTATGAACTTCCCTACTTTACTCAGTGGTTCGCCCAGAGCAATTCCGTATTCAGTGAAGAGACATGGGTAAGAAAAGCGAATTCTCTTGCCTTCTTCATCGAATTGGGTTTTGTCAAAATAAACGCTACGCTACACACTCAAAGGCCCACACTAAGGTTTTCTCTTGTGTCGTGGGTCCCTTGGAATACACACAAAGACAAACACCCGTGACCCGAGAACAAACATCTGCTTTTTACACAAATGGTTTGATTTAAAGACACCAACTGGCTGTGTTTAAGAAGCTGTTTGTCATTAAAATCTTTGGTCACATTTGACCCAACTGAAAAATTTGCTTAGACTTACTATTGATATGAATGCATTATATTCATAATTAATTAACTTCAAATTAATTGAAAAAATTTTATAAGAAAAATATTTTATAGAAATGAGAAGCGACCAAAAGTGGTGCCATTTGTTATCATTGTCAAACACAAACACTGACCAAGAATTTGTAAATAAAAAAAAATATCTCATTCCTTTATTCTGTCCCTGCTACTTCAGCTTTCTCCGAAAGAGTTTTTTCAGTCATTAAGACTAAATGGAGAGACGACAGAAACAAAGCCATGTTAAATTTAATTAAAAGTTAACTCTTAATATGTTCAATTATAATTTTAACTGTATCGAGGCAGATAAAAGTTTTGAAAAGACAATAAGTTAATAAAATATGCAAAAAGTTCAAAAAAACATGTATTTAAGTAAAACAATAACGAATGCTGTTTTATTTTATCTAATACCTTTTTTTTACCTTCTCCCACCTTAATATATGTTTTTTCATGAAAAAAAGTTGGTAACCCTAGCGTGCTCTTAACTCAGTGACAAGACGCCATTATGACAGTTTGAGGTTATCTTGACATACAGCATGACGTCACAAGATGGCGAATTAAAGGCGATAGCAGCGCCATTTCGCAGCTATTGGTACTAACAGTGTCATAGGCCTGACTAAATGATTTCAAATGAATGAAGCGACAAGTGCCAAAATTCACGGCGCAGCACGGTGCAGGGATTCCTCGGAATGAATCTCAGTGTTGCCGATGTAAAAAATATAATGGCGGCTGTACACTCTCGCACGTCAGCGACCTACTTCTGCCCCGAGTGCGTACGTTTACACTCTCATGTCCATCAGTACAGATTTATTTTGAAATATAACGCAAGTACGTGCAAGTATGAAGAGTTTTATTTCGATACGATACGAAGCGTTATTTTTGTTACGAGAATTTTTGAAAATAGTTCGTAACAAAATGAAGAAAATTTTTTGACAAAAAAAATGATGCCTGTTAAAAAAAAATATGCCTGTTCATAATACTTTTTCATTTTGCTGTGATTCTACCCGTTTTGTCACGTTATTTTCAAAATTATTCGTACCAAAATCTAAGTACCGTAGTCAGTTCGGCGCTACCCACGCTCACTTAGGCGACTGCAGTTCCGTTGTTTATAGCTCGACTTAAACGTTTTTAGGTTCATTAGAATGCTGATAAGTGTAGCTATTTTTTTATAATGAGCTAAATTACCGTAATCCTAACGGTTTCTGTTCTTTTCACACAGTAAAAAAAGTTTAATTTTACATAATGTCGTTTTTTGAAAATATTTATTTTGTTACTAGGTTTACACTAATGAATCTTTAGAATAAAACAATGTTCATTAAATTATCTTTCATTTGAGACCCTATTTAAGTAAATCTGTCCAGTAGTTATCTAAATATAGCGTAAATAAAATACGTCACGTCATAGCTACCCCCTCCATACTCTTAGAAAGTGACTACCGCACTTTTTGTGTTCAAGAAAATATGCCGAATAAGTACATACCAGTAGTTCGTATGGCGGAGGTAAGTCCCACGGAAATGAACTTTATTCTCCTTGGGTCCCGCTCTATTATTAAAAATAAAGGAATGTTTCCTTTGAGTAAAATTTTCTATCTACAGTATTTACAATACACAATACAATATTCTTTATTGCACACATAGGATTACAGAATATGTTTATACAGCGAATTTGAAATAATGTATACAAATAGGCGGCCTTATTGCTTAACAGCAATTTCTTCCAGGCAACCTTATGGTAAAGGAGTTATAGATTGAAATGCGGGAAAGGCGCAGATATTAATTAATTAATAATTATAAATAAGTTGACTATTTATGCACTAAAAATATATCACAAATATATATTTATTAAGATTTATATATATTTATTATATTTATTTAGAGTACTTTCCCTCCAGGAGACATTAAAAAATTCCACCCTGTATATATGCGACCGGTGAGAATGCCAGAATTGTCGAATAATAGTATTACGTCGATTGCGGCAATCAAAATAATTCAACTTAGATTAAGTATAATTACTTACATACACCGACATCTTTTGTTATTAGAAGTACCTAGTTAGATTCATCAATACAAACTCAAGTGATAGGCAGTAATGTATGGAGTGCGCTTCTGCACATTCTACGCCTGTGTATTCTTTGACCGGTGTTTTCTTGCGGGGTGCGGGTTGTGGCGCGCGGGGCAGAGGGCTCAAACGTCAAGGTCATTGACGACTCTAATCGCCTTAATGCTATGTTTTATGTTTTTTTTGTGTACAATAAAGAGTATTGTATTGTATATAATTCCTTTCAGGGTAGGCAGAACATATCATGTAGTTCTAGAATCGCTCGAGGCCACTTTTGACATTCGCTATGAGGCTTACAATAATATTATTTTACCATATCATTGTAAGTGAACCGTGGTTTTGTTTCCTTCCCTATCCACCTCACGGGATTAAATTTTGTGGTGAATTTGTACCACCGAGCCGATTCTGGTAACGGTTAACATTAACGATTTATTCATTTTAATTTTGATCAGGGTGACTTTTTAAATATTAATACATATTTTTCTTACTTAATCATCACAGTTACCTAATTTTCATAACTCTCCCCAAGAGATTCTCCCCATCAAGCTAAACTAAAAGGTGATAAAAAACCTAGCTATATTCAAATCCTGCACCAGTATCACTCAAAGAACACATTTGTGAAAAAAATATATTTTTCAAATTTTTTTCAATGGGAATAGTTCATTTTTTGCCTAAACGTAGACATTACTCCTACACCAGGCACGCGAGGGGTGCTTGTAGCGCTCGGGGGGTGCACCCGAGTGGTGTCCACATTTAGGAAAAAAAAATCCCACCGAAAAAAATTAAAACAAAAAAATTAAAAAAAAAAGTGTACTGTAAGTGATACTGGTTCAGGATTTTGAATAAGCATAGCTAGGAAGTTTTTTTTCACCCTGTATGTGGATTTTTTCACCTTCCCATACAGTGACAAATCAGCTGATCGCACATTGTACGGAGAGGCAATTTTTTTTCATACGTCGATATATTTTTTTTTTCATTGGGAAAAGTTGTTCGGTTTCGTGGGCTGATTCACGTCCTTAAACTTCGCTAACTAATTTAAAGGGCCGTCTGATTAGCGACCACCCTATGACGCCAAACCGCTTGCTGTGTTCCATCGGTGCGTGAGGGGGTACCAGGGCCTTATGAGTTGTTTAGACGCTCGACTCAAGAAGATCATTTTTACGCATGCGTCAAAACCAATGTTGACGCGTTGCTATGGCAACCTTTTTCATACTAGAAGAAACACTGAATAAATATCTTTGATTTGCTATCGTTTGATTTTACATTTCATTATTTTAATTTTTTTTATGCTGAAAAAGACTTTTAAATAATAACACAAGTAATAGTCATGTTCAGGGTTTTCTGACGTCATTCATGACTTAGGTCAAGATTGAGGTCAAGAGTTAACTCTTTATTTTTTTTCTTTATTTATTATTAAGGACTTGTTACATAGCGTAAATGTCAGTCCTATAGTGCCTTAAACTAATTAACCTATCACTCTACCTTTTAATAGCGAACATATCATTTTGGCTGCAGTAGGTACAGCCAGGATCCGACAAAATGTTCCGACAAAACTTTTTTTATAATAATAATAATAAATTAATAAGTCACACATATTATTACAAAAATAAAAAATAAAAACTGTAAATTCGATAATGATAAAAAAAAAATACCCCGATCGGTCAGTAGGTATTTAATCTATGTAAGCAGTTACAAGAATTGTATTTGGACGTAAATGTTATAATCGGCTTATACAGGTATTATGACGTGGATTATTCCCTTTGTGAATTCAAAGTTTTAGATATGAAAACACAATATAGATTACATGAGATTATAATAATAATATAACACACACACACAAACACACACACACACACACACACACACACACACACACACACACACTCTTACGCACTCATACATACGGTTATTATTGCTACACTTTGGTTGTTTGCACGTGTCGGTTGTGATTAACGTTTTGACTTAATTTTGTTTTGTTTTGTTTATTTTGCATGTGTTTTATGTCTTTCATGTGTATGGTATTGTATATGTCTAGCTGTCTTGAAATCGCGCTTGACGCAACAACACACTGTGGTACTGACTGAAAATCAGCGCTTTAGTTTAGTGCTACAGCACATGCTGAGTCAGCGCCATTTTGACTGCTTTAGATAAGTTTTATGTTGTTCTACTTGTTTGTATTGTGTGGAAGCAGTTAAATAAAGTTATATCTATCTATCTATCTATCTAACTGGAAATGTAAACCTCGGTTGGTACGGACGGTCGCAACTCAGGTTACCACATGCGTGCACTCAGTGCTGTTGTGATAAGAGCGGTTTTGCAATGAAAATGGAGTAACCTGATGCGCTGGCCTCTGTACATACATACGCTAATATCTAATACGGGGTAGGCAGAGCATCACTTCATCAGCCCATATACGTCCCCACTGCTGGGGCACGGGCCTCTCTGAATAACATGAGGGGTAAATGCTATACTCACCACGCTTGGCAGACGGGTTGGCGAGGGTTTTGATATAATTGCAGAGTTTTCCTTCTCTGTGTGCAGATGAACTTGCTTGCATGTTTACCGTAGTCGCCTTGTACGACACCTCGGTAAGAGAGAGGGAGGTCCTATTCTACTCTGCCGGGGACACACACGGTGGTTCAGAACCACTTGATGCCACGTTTGACAAATTCTGAAGGTTATTTGATGAAATATGATGTAAGTAAGTGGTCAGGGGTTGTCAGCCTTTCGCCCACAATGTAGCAAAACCCTCGAATCCGGGGATGATAAGACAGTTTAGCTAATTCACTACTTTTGTTAATTCGCAACTTTCCCTAATGAGGGATTTTCTTTTTATTTTTTTTTAATCTTTCCCCAGTCGCCGGATAGATGGCGCTAAACTATGTACGTTACTGCAAGGAACGGAACGTTAAATTATTTTTGATTAATTCACTTGAACGTAATTTTGAGATCATAAAACGAAACGTTATAGTCATATCACATCAATATACGTATTTAGACGATTTTACGAAAACAACGAAAAAACAAAACTGAATTATAACAAAGCGCGAGAAAACTAGGATGATTGGAAAGCCAAAACAAACTCAGTATATTTGATGCAATGCTTTTCTCCAAGCCTTTTGGCTTTGGTACCTAGTAACGGAGTCAGTTCAGCGCCATCTAGAGAGCTCTGGGGAATTACTTTTTTTTTTAATACCCAAAAAGAAAACCTCCCATTCGACACTTTCTTCAACCGGACTTTTTCCTTTTTGGTTACTTTTCCAACTGCCTACTTTTATAAATGTACACTCAATTACTTAATTTAAAGTTATTCAATTTTTACCCGAATATGGTGAAGACTTCCTTTTGTCTTATAATTTGTAAACTTTTTGTATGCATTCAGTGGTAATATTTCCAAGACCCTGGGCCCGCCAGACCTTATTTATTTTCTCAAGCGTAAAATATACTGTATAGGTAGTGCTACTACATACTTAGATAAAATATAAGTAAAATTAAATTTTTAACCGACTTCATAATAGGATGATGTTCTATGTTCGTTGCAAATTAACAAAAGTACTGAATTAGGCAAAGTATCTAATCATCCCCGGACTCAAACGCGTTCCTATATTGACTTTTACATTACTATTACTCAGTTGGCAAACACTGATTTCACTATATAGTTAATATTTACACTTACTAATAATTAAGTAAATGATGGAAAAAATAACGTTTTGTAACTGGAACAATGGCGGTAAGACGTACACACTTTTAAAATGCGATTTTATTTCTATGTAAATAAGATTGAAACTAGTAAAACTTATATCTGGACATCCGTTACCAAGGCTAATTATCTTGACTACTGATCTGTAGGCTGCGGGTTCGACTGAATACCAACACAAACATAAAATAAAACAATTTTTATTAGAAACTAGCTTTCCGCCCGGGACTTCGTTCCCGTGGCACTTTTTTAGTTTTTTCTTTCATAAGAACCTTCTCCTGACAATAAGGAACACAACAAAAAAAGAATCATCCAAATCGGTCCAGCCGTTCAGGCGTGATGCCGTGACAACGAAAATCGGGTTCCATTTTTATATATATATATAAGATTTTCAAGTATTGTGAGTATTATAAGCGTTTAAGCATGATATGTATGTATTTACAAAAGAATTATAGGATGTAAGGTACAACTTAGCAATAACTCTAAAATTAAAAAAAAATCACCCGCGACTTTGGATTGCTTATAATGTTTAAATGGCTGAACCAGTTTTGATCAAATATTGATAAAAACCATCTTGATCAAGTCAGCTTTCAAACAAAAACCGTATTAAAATCGGTCTATTCGTTTAGGAACTACGATGCCACAGACAGATATACAGAAAAACAGGCAAAAATTCTCAGATTTCGTGCCTCACACGACTATCGAGAACATTGGAATTGAATCTACGGAATTCGAAAAAATGTTGTTCTGACTTTTTTCAAAAAGGTTAGGCTACAGGGCAAACCCTTCACCCTATCGTCTTTGTTTTAGGTTCAAATTATAGCTGACTAAATTGTCCAGAAGAACTTTTTCTCTAATTTGTGATATCATTCTTCATTTCTAAAATATCGAGCGCCAAAATCAAAAATTCGGAAAAAAAAGATGTTTTTTTTCACTATTTCGGCCATTATTTTTTTTTGTTTTTGACTTTTTCGAATAATTCTTTTTGCACCTTACAACTTTCGTAAATACGCGTCTTTTGAGTCTTTTTGAATGTGATATCTTAACAGCTCTCCGAGATATAAGGGGATCGCACTTTTTCGTGAAATCGGAGCCTCTACTGGAGCGAACGAAAAGACATTTCCAATGTCAATAATTTTTCACGTTAAAAACGTATGAGTTCAAAGTATGACTTCAATCCCAGCAACAGTTCGCACAAAGTAGATAACTAGTATTTTTTGCAGACTACAATGCCTATTAACAGATAACCACAAACGAAACTGTCAATCATTTATTTAGATTTTAGATGATGTTCTGGTTTGTAGTATTTTTATGTTTTTGTTGATTTTTTTTAAAAGCGATGTATCATTTTCAATAAAATTTATATTTTTCAAACAAAAAAGAATTTTGAAAATCGGTCCGTAATTGGCGGAGAAATCGGTGAACATACATAAAAAAAATACATACAGTCGAACATAGAACCTCCTCTTTTTTGAAGTCGGTAAAAAGAGGAGTGTTATATCCTCTCTTTTGTCGAGAGTTAAAAATAGGAGCCAATTTTGCACTCCATTGCCTTTCTTTAACATCCCGTCCCATTTTATTTCGAGATTTCGTACTAAAGAACCCATTTTTGGACTACAGTTCGGTATGTTGGGACCATCCCGTAGTGGCAATAAGCGATTTTGTCGGGCACGATATTAGGGGAATGTAAAGGCTTCGAAAGTTATTTAATTTTTTACCTCATGTGAAGCTAGTTCGAATGCCGTATTGCTATTTACGAAAGTATTTTTACAAGTTTTATTTTATTATTAAACAACGGGTGCGCTCTTGACTATAACGCATACGGGCGAAGATGCGGATATAACAAGCTCTTTAAAGAAATTTAAAGAAATAACTTTAAAGAAATTTGGGTTATATGAACTCGGAAATACAGACGCAGGCAGAGAATTCCATTCCTTGGCAGTGCGCAATGTAAAAGACGAAAAGCGCTCAGTTCGAATCCGCGGGATTTCGACAAGATACGGGTGGTACCCCGCAGTGCGTCTAGACGTCCGATAGAAGAAGTGGCAGGCAGAATAAGCTCGTGCAGCTCCTGTGCACTCTCTCCGAAGTTAAGACTATTCATCTCTCCTGTAATGTTATACGATATTTATTTATGTACCTAACTTTCCACCCACGCCTCCGCCTGCGTTGACTTTCACATTTTATATATATATATATATAAGCATCCTATGTTACTTCTAGTACCTCTAAGAATGTGTTCACAAAGTTTCACGACGATCGGTTGAGTAGTTTTTGCGTGAAAGCGTAACAAGGATTAAAGTAAGGTTTTAAGCACAGCAGTTCCGCCACTTTCACACTCTATGGAGGTGACAAGGATACGGAAGGCATTGTTCGCAGCAGTCGCTTTACACACAAAGGCCGACTTTCAGCGGCGTTATCGAGATCGTCCGTCTTTTGAGTCTTTAAAAAATAGAAACGGAATCACGGTTTGATGTAGAGACATTTATTAAATACAGGGTGAGGGACAGCTTAGCAAATACTTAAATGGCGGAATCTACTCATAACTATGATCAGCTACGAGTATTTTTTTTCCCCGGAAATGTCCAGTTCAGGAGTTTTCGTTATTTACCTACGCAATGTGGCGCTACGCAATGTACCGCGTAACCGCGCCCCGTGCGCGATCCCCCAGCGCCGCGCTGCTATCGGAATACGATGTAAAAAACTTGAAAATATTCGAATATTTTCCGGAGGAAAATTTCACTGGAAAATCATTTAGAATGATGGTCTGAATTCAGGGTTTCAGTTTTTGGTAAACTGTCCTTTACATCCTGTATACAGGGTGAGGGACAGCTTAGCAAATACTTAAATGGTGGAATCTATCCATAACTGCGATGGACTACAAGTAATTATTTTTCCCGGACACGTCAAGTAAAGGAGTTTTCATTATTTACCTATTTTGGCCCTACGTCCCCCGCGCCGCGCCGCCTTAAGAATGCAATGTACATTGCAGGTTTTCGTGTTTTACGCTGTTATTATTAGTATTTTATTGTAGAATGGGGTGTATTAGACTAAATAATTTAATTTTAAAGCAGAAAATATAAAAAAAAACATGGGAAAAAAACTGAAAATCTGCCTAGGAAAAATTACATTGGAAAATCATTTAGAATGGTGGTCTGAGTTCAGATTTTCAGTTTGCTAACCTGTGTGACTTGTAATTTTCCCTTTTCTTAACCGTAAGAGGATTGGAAAGTGTGTAAGTAAATACACTGAGAAAAAAGTGGGAAGTACCTGCAGCTCGAGCACGATGGCGACAAACTCTTGCGGCGCGCCACTCGGCTGACGCTGAAACTTCACTTTGATTGCGCGAGGGCCCCCGCAAAGGCTTGCTCGCCCTCTGGCGTTGTCAATGTTGACATTTCGACATAGGACCGCGGCGTATTGCACGCGCTATCACCATCGTACTCGATAACGTATTGTTATCAAAGAAATTGTTGCCTAAACCATAATTTTCTTAGCACCTACTAAAATTCTAGTAATGGCTACTTGTACGTTAATTTACTATTTTATCTGACTGTCCTATACAGCACAAAGTTTTTTGTTGCTATTACGAGATATTTTCTCCGTGTAATAATAAATATTCCTTTAGTGGACCGCTCGCCTTTCGTAAACGATTTATCTTAAACGTACGGATTTTATTGCGATGTTTTCGTTCACCGCTGAGCAAGTGATAATTTTGAAAAATTTACACATATAAATCCGAAAAGAATTAAGTGGTACAGACCCTCACCAAGATTTGAACCTGCAACCTTCAGGTTAAAAGTCTGTCTCATTACAAACTGGGCCGTCATAGATATAATAAATATTACAAACGCGAAAGTAACTCTGTCTATCTGTCTGTGACACTTTCACGCCTAAACTTTTGATGAAATTTTAGTATTAGATTTTGATGAAATCCCACAGCTTGGCACGATATAACCTGTAGTCTACGCGGGCGGAGCCGCGGGAGAAAAGCTAGTATACCTATATATTTAAACATCTAGACTCCTCACAAATTCTTAAAAATACGATTCAAATCAGTAGGCAAGGTTTCCTGACTGAGCTAACCAATTTTTTTGAATATTTTTTTTATTATTAGATGGGTTAACTCTTGACCTCAATCTTGACCATAAAGGTCAAAGATGAGGTCGACGATGGAGCGAGTTAACCCAGAAAATGCCTACAAGGCACTGGTACTCCCACGCACCGACGGAACACAGCAAACTGTTTGGCGTCGGACTTCGGTAGGAGGGTGGTCGCGAACCAGACGGCCCTATAAAGAGCCTACCACACCGCATGAGACCATAGGACGACTCCTCAGATTCAGAAAAAAATGTAGTGTCGTTGCCTGGGATGGATTATAGAAGGCAGGTCTCATTTGTGTTTCCTTAGTCGCCTCTTACGACACCCACGGAAAGAGATGGGGTGGTGTTATTCTCAACCGATCACCACAGGGGGAAAAATATCTTTATTACTCTCTGAGATATAAGGGGATCCCTTTTTCGTGAAATCGGAGTCAAGCTAGACTAATCCTACTTATATTATAAATGTGATATTAGTTTGTGAGGATTTAGGATGTATGGATGTTTGTTACTCTTTCTAGCTCAAACGGCTATTCCAATTTTGATAAAATTTGTTGTGGTGGTAGCTGACAACCTGGATTAACACATCTTAGGCTACATAATTTTCCTAAATTGTGTGATATAATATAACCTGTTTTTTTTTACCAGTCCATATACGTCCCCACCGAGGGGCACAGGCCTCCCTTCAAAACACGAAAGGGAATTAGGCTAGTCCACCTTGCTAGCAGAAAAAGCTTCGGGTCTTAACATTTGATTGATTTTAATTTTTAATTTACTACATCACGTCACGAAACCACTAGATAATTAATGCATAAAATGGAGCGACAGTTCCTGCCTTCGAATTAATTATTAGTACTCAATATTGCTAGTAAAGTTTTCACAGGAATTTGGTTACTTGAGCAAGTAGTTACATACAAAATAAAGTAATGTAGTTTATACACACTAGAAGCGGTGATAGCCCAATTGGTAATGAGCCAGACTTGTAAAGTTGTAACCAAAAGATTGCGGGTTCAAATCCTTGCAGGAAATTTGTCTTTTCAGATTTATGTATCGATTTTTCATTAATTATTACTTGCACAGTGCAGTGGTGAAGGAAAAAAACATCTTGATGAAACCCGCATATCTAAGAAAATCTGATTTCGCTCAGCACGCGGTCCACCGACCGGCATTGGGCCAGCGTGGTGGACTATGGGCTAAATCCCTTTCGTGTTTCGAAGGGAGGCCCGTGCCCCTCGGTGGGGACGTATATGGGCTAATTTAAAAAAATACACACTAACAATATGGGGTGACTTCCAGTTAGTTTTCAAAACATGAAGGTATGATTATGTATGTATGTATGTAAACACTTTATTGCACATAATAAAAATTACAAAACAAAAGAGATGGATACAAAAAAAACTATGTACAAAGGCGAGTTCTTAGAGAGATTTCTTCCCTTAGAGAGATTTCTTCCAGCTAACCCTTGTTCGGATTCATTGATCAATGAATCTGAACAACTTTCTCCAAGAAACCCTTAAAAAAAATTCTTTAAAAAAATTATGGTCTTCTCCACGGTAAATTTTCAACACATGTTTAAGCCGCGGTAAGTGGCTAACCAGACAAATATATGAAAATGACATTGTAAAATTTTGATTAACTGTTAAACGTGGGTTTAATAACAATTAGCCCAAGTAGTATAGATTAATTAGATATGCAACTTAACCGACAAAAAAGAGGGGTGTTATAAGTTTAACATGTCTGTCTGTGTATCTGTCTGTGGTATCGTAGCTCCCAAACCGATGAACCAATTTTCGTTTTTTTTTTTTTTTGTGTCATAGATAATTTTATCCCGAGTGTTCTTAGCCCTGTTTCATGAAAATCTATTCAGCCGATTAAAAGATATAAGCAATCTCATGTCGGGGGTGATTCAAAATTTTTAATTTTAGTATTATTTTAAAACGAATTGGACCTATGTTCCTACATACATACGCTCACGCTTGTAATCCCAAACAGAGTAGGCAGAGCATCAGTGGTTCTAGCGAACTATCTGATGCCACGTTTTTATCAGACGAAACAATTTGTGTATTGATCAGAGGTGGTCAACCTTTCGCCCATTATACAGCAAAACCCTCGCATCCCACTTACAGACTTTTACTGTATACCTGGGAAGAGTAGGTAGCCGGCACAGTCTAAGTTTTTCTTTCACTTCCAGTCCAGCGTGGAAGAATCCTATGTTTCCCCTGAGAAGTGGAAAGTTTTTTTTTCTAAAAAATGGGTTAACTCTTGACCTCAATCTTGCCCAAGGTCATAGCTGAGGTCGACGATGGAGCGAGTTAACCCAAGAAAATGCCTATAAGGCACTGGTACTCCTACGCACCGACGGAACACAGCAAGCTGTTTAGCGTCGAACTTCGGTAGGAGGGTGGTCGCGAACCAGACGGCCCTTTACAGAGCCTACCACACCACATGAGACCATAGGACGCCACCTCAGATTCAGAAAAAAATGAGGTGTTGTTGCCTGAAATTGATTACTAGGAGGCAGGTCTCATTTGTGTTTCCTTAGTCGCCTCTTACGACACCCACGGAAAAAAATGGGGTTGTGTTATTCTAAACCGATCACCACACGGCAAAAAGTTTTTATTTTTTAGTTTAGTTAGTTAAAAGTTTTTTAGTTAAGTGGATTAGATCCATAATTTTCGAGGAATTTAAAGTTACCAAATATACAGGGTGTAAAAGACAGCTTAGCAAAAACTGAAACCCTGGACTCAGATAATCATTCTGAATGATTTTCCAGTGGAATTTTTCTCCGGAAATATTTTTTTTTTGTTTTGTAATAATTTCTGCTCATATTTTTTATTAGACAAGGCTCTCGGGTTGAAACTGCGTGCGCTATCAGCTGACGCAGTTTGTATGGGAACTAAAAAAAAATTTTCGTATTCCAACCTTTGTTCCTTGGGAAAGTTGCTCAGTTTCATGGACTGATTTACCACCGGAGAGGTTGAAAGTGATTTACCTAATGCCCTGTATAATCGAATACACTCCATTTGCAATAAAAAAACAACCATAACAACGTAAAACACGAAAACCAGCAATGTAGGTACATCGAACTCCGATAGCAGCGCGGCGCGGGGAGATCGGCGCGGGGCGCGGTTTCACGATACGTTTCGTAACGCCAAAGTAGGTAAATAATGAAAACTCCTTAACATGACGTTTCTGGGAAAAAATTATTACTTATAGTTATGGGTAGATTTCACCATTTAAGTATTTGCTAAGCTGTCGTTTACACCTGTATAAATGCAAATATAACAGGCAAAACCGCAGGCGAAAAGCTAGTACTTAGAAAAATACAAAGTGAACCTTTTTAAGCTTCCAAAAACAGCATTAATTAATGGAAAATCATGGAAAACTACCAAATTACTCATTAAAAGTTTCAAATTTTGAGTCAGTCTATTAATTAAAATTAATTAACCCAAGGCTTCGGTGTGTCATTACATTCTTAGTTCTCTTTTGTATTATTTACATTACAAATTAAATAAAAAAAGGTTTTTAAAATAAATTGGGTATAACATAAGTTACAGATGTAACATGCATATAAAATATAGCATTCCGCTCGGGACTTCGTTCCCGTGGGAATTTGGGAAAATTATGTAGCCTATGTTACTCAGGGATAATGTAGCATTCTAATGGTGAAAGAATTTTTGAAATCGGTCCAGTAGTTTTGGAGCCTATTCAATGCAAACAAACAGGCAAGTGGTTCTAGAATTAAAAGACGTTCTGTCCACCCCGAAAAGGACTATAGGCGTTAGTGTGTGGGTGTGTGGATAGCAAAGAAAATCTCTAGGTACACACGACAGCACATCAGGCTATACATGTTCACCTTGACGTCGCCCTTGTTTCGTTCGTAATAGCGCCGGCTTTCGCATTGCAAATGGGTAACATGACGTGCTGCTCTCTGTACTTGCCACTCCTAAATGTACACTTTTCCGGCACAAACTCGTTTTTGTCCGATAAAATTAATTTCGGTGGAAGGTAGCTTGAGTGCCTTTCAAGGTGTTATTGACATGAAAAATGTATTTTCGATGAAAAGTGACTTTTTCTTAAGTTGACGATAATTTAACATTTTAGCACTTTTACACACAGTAACCTCTGTTACGAGTAGAGATAAAATATTTGGTTTTTTTTTTAGTACGCCGTTGAAATAAATAAATATTTTGGAAAAAAACTTCTTTTAACACTTTAAACTTTCGCGATTTGAACACATAATTAAATTCTACAACGGGTCTAATTCTACCCGTGACCACGTCGCGTGCAACCGCGTCGAAACGTCGGGAATAGGTAAATCTAAATATATAAAAGGAGAAACTGACTGACTGACTGACTGACTGACATATCAACGCACAGCCTAAACGGCTAAACGTAGACACTTGAAATTTGGAAGGGACGAAGCTTAGGTACCGTAGAGGTGCACTAAGAAAGGAATTCCCGAAATTCCCACGGGAACGGGAATAAGCGGGAAAATCCTTTTGTATGAAAAATCTACACCGCTTAAGTTAGACGCTTGAAATTTGGCATGCAGGTTAACTTAAAGCTTAGTTGCAACAGGATATTGCAAAACACGGGAACGGGAGAAACTTTTGTATGTAAAAATCTAAATCACGTAGTTGTTTCAATGAACAAAGTTGATCTATAAGAAAAACATACAACACGCAGACGAAGTTGCGGGCATCAGCTAGTAAATATATATACGCAAATTAAGACCCGTTTTAGAATTTAAAAAACTTCTTCCTACCCTTCTGTCTTATTTCTCATTCTTCTCTCTCATGAGAGTAATTTCCTAATTAACACAAAGAAAATGTATCCTATTTGAATTCTGTTCAGTTTATACTTCTCTTTTTTTGTATGTTTATTAATTAATTTTTAATAAATAAATAATAAACTTATTTACTATGATTATTATTATTTTTAGCAGCCCACATACGTCCCCACCTCAGGGCACGGGCCTCCCTTCGAAACACGAAGGGGATTTAGGCCATAGTCCACCACGCTGGCACAATGCGGGTTGGTGGACCGCTCGTCTTTCGAAAATTTTCTTGGACGGGCGGGTTTCATCACGATGTTTTTCCTTCACCATATTCCGCTATGAATTCACCTATTTGCTGTTTTACCCGTAACCACTACTTACTCGTGAACACAGCTTTAAAAAATTATTTCACCCTTTTTGAAGGCGGGTCAATTTTTTGTTAAAAATGTTTTATGTGAAATCGGAGTCAAGCTAGACTAATCCTATTATCCTAATAATTTTACAAATGTAATAGTTTCTGAGGATTTAGGATGTATGGATGTTCGTTACTCTTTCTATCTCAAACGGCTATTCCAAATTTGATAAAATTTGTTGTGGAGGTAGCTGACAACCTGGATTAACACATCTTAGGCTACATAATTTTCCTAAATTGTGTGATATAATATAGCCTGTTTTTTTTTACCAGTCCATACAGCGACTGATCAAGAGAACTGACCGCCCTAGGCTAATTACGACGACGCGCCCCCACAGGTGTGTTACAGAGGGTCCCCTACTTGATTTCGAAACTTGATTACACGAATTTTTCTACATCGATGACCATTCACCGATACTTTGTAAATGCGATACATTGCTTCTTCGGTGACTTATTACTTCGGACCTTTATTTCATCGATGTAACTTTACTTCGAAAATGTTACTTCAACTATTGCTACTTCGGTGTCTCATGACGCCGGAGTTTTGTTTGTACGAAAAACGTTACTTCGATTACTATTTCTGCGACTTTTTGTTAAATCTTTGTCACGGCAGTTAAATTGATCACAAAATTTCCGCCTTTTCATTCTTATCTATCTAACTACTGCGATCGCCGACCCGTCTGCCAAGCGAGTTGATTACCTATGGCAATTCCTCCCAAATACTGTATTTTTGTTTTGCATTTGTGAGAAGCCCTTGCCCAGGACTGGGTATTAAATTGGCTATTTAAAAAAACAACGGGACAGCTGATTGCAGTGTACGAACATCCCTAGCGATATTTCATTTATATTGTTAAATGTAGGATCTTTGGCAAGAACTCGGCGGTGGGCGGTTGCTGTTCCAATTTAATTTTAGTTTTCTATATGAAAGAGTTGTTTTATGCATAATAGTGATAGGTATTATGTAGTAAAGTAACTAAAATTCGTGTAGTGATAAAATATTCAAGTAAAAACAGTTTTTCTGCTCGGTTTGGTTCCGATAAAGATCCTCGCGGTTGTGCTTCTCGCCGCCAGTTTTCGTGAACATGAGGAGCTTAGGACTTAGGTTAAAAAGATGGAGAAAGAAGATTTTTCACTGTAGACATGGATGTAAGGACACAGTTTCCTTTGCCTTTCCCGAAAGGGATAAATTAAAAAAAAATTTACGTAGTCGTAGAATTTTTTTTATATAAGTATGCCAACGCGATTTGTTACCAGTCAATATACTGCAGGTTATATCGTACCCATCAGTGGAATAAAAAGTAGCCTACGTCCTTATCCGAGGTCTAATGTATCTCTGTACCAAATTTCATCAAAATCCGTTCAGTGGCTTAGTCGTCACAGCCCGACAGACAAGTTACTTTCGCATTCATAATATTAGTAAGGATAAGGATTTCACTAGCTTTCCGTGCGGGACTTAGTTCCCATGGGAATTTGGGTAAATTTTGTAGTCTGTTCTTTCCCAAGGTTTAATCTATCTCTGTACCAAATTTCATCAAGATCGGTCCACTAGTTTTATGTTTAATCTTTACTGGTTTTTAGTATTTGTTGTTATAGCGGCAACAGAGGTACATCATCTGTGAAAATTTCAACTATCTAGCTACCACGGTTCATGAGATACAGGCTGGTGACAGATAGACGAACGGACAGACAGACAGACAGACGAACAGACAGCGGAGGCTTAGTAATAGGGTCCCGTTGACACCCTCGGGTATGACGGAACCCCGTGGGAAAACCGTATAAAAACTTTTCTAGGTAATATAACATAGAATAAAATTACATCGATATAAGAAACCACGAAGAAATATTACATAGGTCAAACAAACATCGACAGGACAAGCTGTCGAAGTAAGATTTTCGAAGTAACGTGACAGTGAACAAAAGATACACCGAAGAAGCAGTGTATCGCATTAACAAAGTATCGGTGAATGGTCATCGATGTAAAAATTTTCGTATAATCAAGTTTCGAAATCAAGTAGGGGACCCGTTACAGACGGCCTAAAAATTAGTAAGTGAGCAAGTGATAATTAGAAATCCGTACATAAATCCGAAAAGACGAATTTATTGGTACAGGCCCGCACCAGGATTTGAACCCACGACCTTCGGTTTACAAGTCTGGCTCATTACCAACTGGGCTATCTCTGCTACTATTATTATTATTTAATACATATTCATCTCAATTCATATAATTTATACCATAAGGATACCTGGAAGAAATTGCTGCAATGAGGCCGCCTATTTGTATACATTGTATCAAAATTACTGTTAATATTATTTGTATTTTCCTATGTGTGCAATCAAGCATATTGTATTGTATTGAGAACCTCCCCTTTTTTTAAGTCAGTTAAAAAGGCGGTCTTATGGGCGGTAACCAATTCCCTATGTAATCTGTGACTTTCGCCCATTTTAATAAAATAAATCTCTCAAGCAGCAAGCAGTAAATCAGCGCGCAAATAATTAGAAGTTAAATTATATCGTCGTAATTTAAAGTTCTACATTTTGCGAGGGGTTTAAGTGTGCTTTAGGAATTTTATAGCTCTATATAGCGCAACTTTTGTGTTAATTAAAGCTAACAGTAACATTTTAACTTGAAATTAACCCTTTCAATTAGTGCTTCTGTGACTGCGAACACTCAACCCTATATAGAGACGTAATACAAGGCGACCCGAACCTGTCAACTCGTCAGTGGCTAGTCACTGATATATATAACGCACGCCCTAGCGATCGTGTTCGAAATCTCTTCGGATTACTTCGCACCTAGTTGACAAAATCGTTTTCTTTCAAATTCGCATGTATTACGTCTACATATAGGGTTGAGTGCTCGTAGTTCTGTGAGCTGTAGACTTGCGAAGTCAGCATTTTTTGGAATGACTGAAATATGATCCTACTAATATTATAAATGTGAAATATTATAAAATTTTCTATGAGGATGTATGGAGAGTAATGTTTGTTACTCTTTCACGCTTAAACGGCTGGACCAATTTTGATAATATTTAGTATGGAGGTAGCTCACAACCTGTATTACCATATAGATCACATAATTTTCCAAAATTCCCACGGGAACGAAGTCCCGGATGGAAAGCTTGTAATTTATATGTTTTGAACCCTCATTTTATCAGCCCATATACGTACCCACTGAGGGGCACGGGCCTCCCTTCGAAACACAAAGTGACTTTAGTCCATAGTCCACTACACTGGCCCGACGCGGGTTGGTGGACCGCTCGCCGCACGAAAACGATTTTCTTAAACCGCGCCGCATCGCTATTAGAATGCGCTGTGCATTGCTGGTTTTCGTGTTTTACGCTGTTTTTATTACAAAATGGAGTGTATTCAAATAAATAATTTAATTTTAAATGAGAAAATATTATAACGTGAAAATTCCATAGAAAAAGTGTTTCAGTTTCTGCAGAGTTTTTGCTCCCTTACATCTACATCTACACTAATATTATAAAGAGGAAAGATTTGTACCTATTTTTGTATGTTTGTATGTTTGTAACGAATAGGCTCCGAAACTACTGGACCAATTTCAAAAATTCTTTCACCATTAGGATGCCACATTATCCCTGAGTAACATAGGCTACATAATTTTCCCGAATTCCCACGGGAACGAAGTCCCGAGCGGGATGCTAGTCCTGTATAAGACAGGAGAAGATAACGCTCTTTGCACCTGCGAGATGAACAGTAATACACTTCCACCTCACATAAGGACGACTTTAATTACTTTAAAAGTTAAAGTAGTGTTAAGGCATAGATTAAACAACAGTAGACGTTGGCTTACTGTCTTACATAAAAAAAATTAGTTCCCATACAAACTTCATCAGCATATAGCGCATTTTGTATGGGAGATCAATTTTTTTTTTTTCGTATTTTTACCTATGTTCCTTGGGGAAGTTGTTCAATTTCATGGACTGATTACCCACTCGAGCGGTTGAAAGAAAGATACCTAAAGCCTTGTATACGCGAATTTAGACCCGTTTTAGAATTTAATATTAAAGAAGGTATACTTAACTCTAAAATTTCGACAAGAAGCCTTAAATCTTAATTTTAATCAATTTGATAGAAAATAGGTGCTCAACAGTGAAGGAAAACATCGTGATGAAACCCGCCCGTCCAAGAAAATTCATTTTCGAAAGACGAGCGGTCCACAACCCGCATTGGGCCAGCGTGGTGGACTATGGCCTAATCCCCTTCGTGTTTCGAAGGGAGGCCCGTGCCCCTTGGTGGGGACGTATATGGTAGAGGTGCTGCCAATATCCACACCTCTACGCCCAATCCCTCAATTAAACCAAGGGTGTTTTTATTTAGAACAGATAATCGCTGCTATCTCATTGCTGTGAATGAATAAATTCTTTGTTGAATGAATAAATTTTATTATTATTTATTTATTATTATTGCCTGAACGCTACGCAGTGAAAAAACTATTAATTATAAGGCGCTTGGCTGCCATAACACTAGTGCCGAACAAATATATGTCGAAGGAGCACATTGAAACTATTACTCGCTCGGTACATGAATAAAGGCCCAAGTCTACTCTAAATTGAATAGATGATAAAATAAACAGGTCTACACTAAATACTCTACGCACTAGTGTAACGTAGTACGTTGAGAGTCACGGTGGTCTCGTTAGGGCCATTACCGAGGCTCCATTAGTGGCCGTGTCGCGAGTCTCAACTACTCTCAACCTCTGCGGTCATCTCATTACGTCTTGCACTAGTTTTGCTGCACTTACACTGAGAAAAAAGTGGGACTACAAGGACTACTAGAATGTAATGGGCCTTTTTATAATTCGAACGGCACGGCACGGCACGGCACGGCACTTCGAAATTTAAATTACCATTGCCAACTATGTTCTCAGCTTCTAGTATTACTATTACATAGGAGGCAATGGTAATACAATTTTGCCGTGCCGTTTTCTATATCTATATCTATCTATAAATATATATTCTATACTATTTATAAAGAGGAAAGGTTTGATTCTATGTTTGTTTGTATGTGAAAAATTCTTTCACCATTAGAAAGCTGCATTATCCCCAATGGACATAGGCTACATAGGTAATTTTCCCGAATTCTCACGGGAACGAAGTCCCGAGCGGAATGTTAGTGTATAAATAAAGAAGAAACACAAAGTGAGGCAGCCCCATAAGAACGTGCTCGCATAGCCGAGCGAATATTTTATACAATTTTTCCCTCCGAATTTATCAGGACACATGAAGGTTTAATACCTACAGTTGTAAACGCGAGTTTTATTTTAAAACTCGCGTTTACAACTCCTACTTTACATAAATTGTAATACGTAGAAAGAACAAATATGTTTTTATTTTTTTATTAATAGGTTTTCACCCGAGACTTCGTTCCCGTGGGATTTTTTTTGTCAATTTACCAATGTTTTTAATAGTTATTCTGCTATTCAGGACGAAGACAAATACAACAAATCAAAAACCCCTGAAAAATTTAAAAACGTGGGGACTAATGCTTTAATTGTATGAAAACTGAAACCATTAGTCAAGTTACCCACCTACATGCTAAAGAAAAAGATATATTAACACGCACAACACAACAGCCCTATTATTTCTACACCCCGCGTTCCACTCACAGGCGAGGTCTGAAAATCAGTGTTCCTAGTCTGAAATACAGACTGACAAAAATCGCTGAGCCCCTTCTGAACCCAGGCCTTTTTACTCACTGCAGCATCCATACGCAAATTAATCTGTTGATATTGTTTGTTTTTGTTTATGTTAAATTGAAAAAAAAAATTGAAAATTGGAAATTTATTTATTTCTAAAAAGTAATTTACATTCTCACTTGAGGCCAGCCCAGTAAGCATTAATTTGCTTGTGTTGGGTGTGCCTCGCACATTCCCAGTTTAAATAACACAATTTCTTAAACAAAACAAAAATATATCTAATTTTACTTAAATCATAAGAGTGTGCAGATGTGTATGTGTGTACTTGCATGTGTGTGTGTTTGTGTGTATGTGTGTGTGGATGTGCGCAGGTGTGTATGTATGTGTGCGTGCGTTAGCCCTACGATGTGATATCTTGGGATCGGAAGTTGTGCCAACGACAACTTCCACTAACGAATGTGTAAGATAAATATATATAAATAGAAATAAAACTGCATGTAAAGTTATCGCCGATAGGAGAAAGTGTGGAGACTATTCCATTCGTTTCAAAAGGCTTTCGATCTCTTCTTATGTAAGACCCTTTGGCCATTCCACTATAGCCTTCTTGCAGGCATACTTCAACATTGTATTTATTTTTAGCACCCTATTTAGAGTATTATACATGAGCCGGTAAATGTGTGTTTTTTTATGTCATTTGTGATCGTCTAAATGTTTGTATCTGTGTGCAACATAGTAAAATAAACGTTTTATTGTTATTATTATTATTCGTATTAAATTATATAAAAGTTCAGGTAATACCTACTGTTATAAGAAATCTTATCAGACGGTTATAAACACAAGGCAATTCAATATCGAATCGAATCTTAAATTGTGTTTGTTTGTACCAACCACGATGTTTTTATGATTCAAAATAAATATGGCCGATTTAATGACAATAAGTCACGCAAGATGGCTGACATAAAGTTTATCAGTAACATTTTTAACCCCCGACAAACGACAGGGGTGTTTAAGTTTGACGTTTATATCTGTGATCCATAGAATCACCTATAGATCTTTTATCTATAAAACAAAAAATGTGACCGTGTTTAGTAAAAGGTACAACTTTCGGGGTAGTCAATAAGAGCTATTCACAATAGCTCATCACACTAATTGTGAACCTTAACGACTATCACGAAAGTTGTACCTTTCCATTTTCACAGTCACAAATAATGAACTATTACCCAACCAATTTACTAGATGATTGTATAGATACATATAGTTTGAAGTACGTGACATTGCTTACTTTCTTATTCTCATTCCTTAACGAAGCATTTTCTCGAAAAAATATAGGTTACATACGCATTTAATGCCGTTTATATGAGTTACATTGGACGCGCTAACTTAATTTTTTAAATACATATATAAAATTGAAGTTCCTGATTCTCTGACTCATCAACATCCAGCTCAAACCCTTAGACCTAGAAAGCTGAAATTTGGCAAAAAGTTGTCGTTTGTTACGTAAGCAAGCACTAAAAAAAAGGATTTTTCGAAATTGAACCCCTTAGGGGGTAAAATGGGAGTTGAAAGTTTGTTTGGAGAAAACAATTTTTTGGACATTTTGATTCGAAACTTCGTCAAGATATACCTTTAAGCAAATAAACGGACATATGTCTCGCGATTTTTCGAAAATCATCCCTTAAGGGGTCAAGAATGAAATTGGTGACTATAGAAGTTCTTTGCGCAAGCGAAGTCGCGGGAAAAAGCTAGTATCATGTAAAATCTCTACACAAGCAAACCAGCGATCCAGAATCTAGTTAGCTATATTCTCTACCGCTTAAATTACCCACAGACCAACAGCTGACTAGCTCAAGGTCACGGGGTCATCAGGGAAATTACAAAAAATGGCCGCCGCCGCCTCTTTTACACGTGCAACCATCTCGTCACTCTACAGTACTGACGAGCACACAAGTGCTTTCTGTCAGCAGGCCTTTATACTAATATCTATAAGATATTAATTTTTAATTTGTTAGCGACACTTTTAGGAGTATATCCCACGTACAATTAAATTAATTTCCCCAAGAAACATACAATGCAATATACTTTATTTTTACACAGAGACTTAAAGTACAATAAACATAACATAACAGAGCATAGTGTACAGTACAACAAGGTGGCCCTTTTGTTAGGTAGCTATTTCTTCTAGGCAACCTTAGAGTAGGTAAGATAATACGTAAATACATTTGATTTGATTTGGTTAATATAAATGTATTTGATATTCTCAAATTTTGTAAACTCTTACTAACGCTCAAATTGTATGTAGAGGCAAAAATATAAGTAACACAATATAGTTAGTAAGGGTTGTCGTACTTAACTTTTCACCACATATTTAGGTAACTTCAAAGTAGCAAGCGATAGAAATGGACGTGAACCAGATAGATATAAATAATTTAGTAGACAGTCGTCTCCACAAGGTCACGAACTCTTTTATGCGTCAATATATACGTTTCTATAATAAGATTCCCATGTGTATTCAAAATCTACCTTTGGACAAATTGAAGACAGTAATTAATAATAATAAAATAATAAATAAATCTTCATTTTCACCAAAAAACAGTTTACCTTATTGATACGGGGGCTGGTGTCTCCTTTTAAGTTTTTTTAAAACTTGTGTTAGGAGGCACCGCTCTTGCTTTAGGTGTCACATACATCAGGTGAGTAAACTAAACTAGGAAGTGTACAACTACTTAGATTAATGATATTTTTTATAAACAGCTTTTACTTAATTTAAGAATGTTCATGAGTTCAAACAGTAAAGTACTTAATGATAATTTAAATAAAAAGAAAAAAACATAATTAGGGTGTGACTGAGCATACCTATGAGTGACGTGTGTGTGTGTGTGTGTGTGTGTGTGTGTGTAGGTGTGTGTGTGTAGGTGTGTGGGTGTATATGTGTATGTGGGTATGTAAGTGTGTATCTTGGGTTTGTGTGTATCCCCTTTTTAATCCTATGTTATGTTAGGTTAGGTTGGGTAGCCCTACGACTGGGTCTTGGGATCGGAAGCTGTTCATAACAGCTTCCACTACCACTCCAACATATCTTCAAGTTCATCGTATGTCAGAGGTTCTAACCAAGTGTGAAGTAATTTTTTACATTCCATATATGTTTTAGGATATATGTTAAGTTTCTTGTTAATAGCATTATACAGTTTACAGAACCAAAAAACTAAAAGTTTAAAGTTTGTTTAAAGTTTTTAAACAAAAACTTTGCAAAAAGGGCTATTACAAAATTTCTGATTATCTATCAGACAGGCAGCCATGGGAATAAACTGCTCAGCTCTAGAGTTATTTCAGATTTAGTTAAAATTAGTGAATAAGAAAATTTGTAATGCGATTTGAAAGAGCAACCTCAGAGTTTCTTGCCTGTTCTTCTCTGAGGAAGACTGCACCTTTGCGAATAGGCGTAGAGTCAGTAGGGTCAAAAGAACGAATAAGTATGTATGTATTTAAATCGTTTAATGTATGTTTGTATGTATTTCATTGTAATCTTGACTTCTTTTTAGTGACATCCTGAATGTCCTATAAAAATAAAGATTTTTTGTATTATATTCTATTCGTAGTGCATACTTAAAAATAGCTCAACCAGCCCACAAAACCTTTCCCAAACAAAGGCTGTTATAAAACTTTCTGCTTTGTACAACTGATTGAATACTTTTGTATGGAATACGGGAAAACTGCCATCTACATAATTTTCCACGTCAAAAACGTAAGAGTCACCGACTTCAATCCCAACAAAAAGACAATTTTTTCGAGAGTTTCCCTCAACTTCTTCAGGATTCCACAATCAGATCCTAGTTTCCTTACCATGGGACTACCCTCGGGAAACTCCCTTTCCAACATAAAAAAGAATAATCAAAATCGGTTCATAAACGACGAAGTTATCCGCGGGCATACATAAAAAAAAAATAATATACGGTCGAATTGAGAAACCTCCTCCTTTTTTGAAGTCAGTTAAAAACTGGCAACGTCTTTTTCAAATGCACTTTCGTTTACAACTGTACCTTGGTATTTCTATCGTATATTACTCTCGGACCACGGGCAGGGGAGTATATAATAAATAGGTTATAATGTACGACATATACAGGCTGATTCTTTTATAAATTTACAGAAACAGGCCCACTGTCGCACCTTAGCGAGATCGTGACATGTTTGCAGTAGCCCTGTATATGTTACAGTCATAGTGATTAAATAGATATTATACATAATGACTGGTCATTATATATAATAACAAAATTGACTAGACAATATGATAAATTAATCACTTCATCCGGATATTATTCATAATAGCGGGTCAAAGTTAGCCAAAGTAATAAATACGGTAAACTTTAAAACAATTTTATTTAGGCTGCGCCTCCGCTGCCGGAACCGGCAGCGGGGAAGGGTGCCGGAAATATATGAAACCTACAAAACAACCTAACCTAACCGAGCGGAACTGCGACAACCGCTTAACGCAACCACAGTCGTTTCTGGCACATCGCCGGCTGCTGCCGCGGCACGCTCGCTTCGCTCGCTCGGCTCGTGCAAAAGAAGGAGGATGTGCAGTGGAGCATGTAAAAGTGGGTGTCATTCGACAACAGCCCCGATCACTGGGAACGGTTTGGGTCAAGTGTCCACTTACTGTGGTCCGCAAATTAGCTACTGAGGGGCGTTTGCTAATCGGATGGGTAGCAGCTCGAGTTGAAATACTAGCAGCACGTCCGCTGCAGTGTTTTAAGTGCCTTGAGGTGGGCCATGTCCGTAACCAGTGTCCCAATGCGGTAGATCGTAGCAATCTGTGCTATGCTTGTGGCGAGCCCGGTCATACCGCGAAAAACTGCTCAGCGCCGAGTCTCAAATGTCCTATTTGTGCTGACCTCGGGCGGCGGGCGGATCACCGCCTAGGAAGCAAGGGATGCAATCCACCGAATGGCAAAAGGAAGAAGCAGGCTTCCTTTGCCCAGCCCAGAGGTGGTGAGACAACGCACCTAGCGCAGTCCCAACCGGACGTGAGTCCGCCGGAGGAAATGGAGGCCTCATAATGATTCCTTCAAGGGTTCTCCAATGCAACGTGAACCACTGTTACGCATCGCAAGACCTGCTTATGCAAACGCTGGCAGAAGGTTCATATGCACTGGCAGTGGTGTCAGAGCCCGTCAACATTCCAGACCATCCTCGATGGTTTGGCGACCTCGACGGTGTTGCCGCCATCTACTGGAGGGGAGGTGAAGGAGACCCACACTGCTCTCTCCTCGAGAGAGGACATGGCTTTATTGCTGTTGAATGGGGTTCCTTTGCGATGGTAGGCGTTTATGCCTCCCCTAATGCTTTTTTACCCGACTACGTGGCACAGTTTGACGAGGTGGCTAACTGCGTTCGCAGATGCCAACCTCGTCCAGTCATTGTACTCGGGGACCTAAATGGCCGATCTTCGACATGGGGGGACACCGATGATAATGCAAAGGGAGAGGCAATCCTAGAGTGGGCTGCAGCTCTTGACCTCCGATTACTTAATCGGGGGTCGGTCCCCACTTGCGTCCGGTGGCAGGGGGAGTCGATCGTGGATCTTACATGGGCGTCTGCCCCTGCTGCCAGAACAATCACGGGCTGGCGTGTAGCAGTCGAGCTGGTAACTCTTTCTGACCATCGCCACATTATCTTTGATGTGGCGCACCGCCCTCCTGATGTGGCTATGGGTCACCGTTTAGGAAGTCCCCCGAGACGATGGTCCCTCAAGCGGCTTAATAAAGACCTGCTGGAAGCCGCAGCCATCACAGCAGCTTGGTCGGAAGATAACGCTGAAACCGAAATGCCTGATCCGGAGATGGAAGCTGTCTGGTTTCGGGACAGGATGACGTCAATTTGCGACGTCTCTATGCCCCGGGCTAGAGCAGCTAAGCGGAAATCGGTGTACTGGTGGTCGGAGGACATTGCGCGTTTGCGTAGCGCCTGCGGGCATTCTCGTCGCCGGTTCACAAGAGTACGCAGAAGACGGCGATCAACATCCGAAGAGAGAGCAGTTGCCTACGAGGTATACAGAACTGCTACCAAGGCACTTCAGTGTGCCATTCGGGACGCTAAAGCTCGGGCTTGGAATGATCTCCTCGAGGGATTGGATAGGGACCCATGGGGGCGCCCTTACAAAATGGTACTTAGTAAGCTCAGACCGTGGGTCCCTCCACTGACGGAAACTCTCGAGCCACACTTTGTGGGAAGAGTGGTCAACACACTCTTCCCTAACCACCAGGGGAGTACCAATTCCGAGACCCCAGCAAGACTGTCACCTGAAATACCATGGTCTGACGAGCTGGGAGTGACGAACGGGGAGATGGTCCGAGCTATACGACGGCTCAGGGCACGCAATACAGCACCAGGCCTGGATGGAATTCCCGGTCGGGCTTGGGTACTGGCTCTAGCTGCCGGCCTGGGTGGTCGCCTTGGGCGGCTGTTCAACTGCTGTCTTAGCACCGGTACTTTTCCTTTGGGCTGGAAGGAGGCACGATTGGTCCTCTTGCAGAAAGGGGGCAGGCCTGCAGATTCTCCCTCTGCATACAGACCCATTTGCCTGCTAGACGAGGCGGGCAAACTGTTCGAAAGAATAGTAGCCTCACGGCTCAGCACACATCTGCGAAGCATCGGCCCCGACCTGTCAGATGATCAGTTTGGCTTCCGACAGTCGCGCTCGACGGTGGACGCGATCCTTCGTGTCCGAGAGCTGTCAAGACAGGCGGTGGCCCAGGATGAAGTGGCGTTGGCGATAAGCCTTGATATAATCAACGCCTTCAACTCGCTACCCTGGGGAACGATAAAGGAGGCATTGGTGCACCACCGAGTACCTCCCTATCTGCAGCGCTTGATCGGGAGTTACTTGCAGGACAGATGGATAAAGTACGTGGGTCGAGATGGAGTTCTTTATGAGAGGGAGATGACGTGTGGGGTTCCGCAGGGATCCGTGCTAGGCCCCTTGCTGTGGAACTTCGCGTATGATGCGGTGCTGAGGGTGGAACTTCCCGACGGAGTCCATGTCGTCTGCTATGCAGACGACACATTGGTACTTGCAGTCGGGGAGTCGTATGAGAGGACGATTGAGCTGGCTGAACAGGGGGTGGCACGCGTGATGGACAAGATCCATGAGCTGGGCCTTCGGGTAGCTCCTCAGTAGACTGAGGCGCTATGGTTCCACAAACTTCCACGAGGAAGAGAACCACCCAGCTCATCGGTTCGTGTGGGTGACGTGCGAGTCGAAGTGGGCCAGTACTTAAAGTACTTAGGTCTCACGCTCGACAGTCGCTGGGGCTTCGAAGAGCACTTCGACCGCCTGGTTCCCCGAATAGAGAGGGTAGTAGGTGCGTTGCACCGGATTCTGCCCAATCTAGGGGGACCCAACGAAGGAGTTCGCCGCCTATATGCCGGTGTCGTGAGATCCATGGCCCTCTACGGTGCGCCAGTCTGGTCTGCCAGGCTGGGGATCCGGCGCTGTAGAGCCAAGGTAATTAGTCTCCAGCGCAAGATGGCCATTCGGATTGCACGAGGGTACAGAACGATTTCGTTTGAGGCGGCGACAGTCTTAGCGCGATTTCCTCCGCTGGACATCCTCGCAGACATGGACGCAGCCGTGTACCATCGTCTGCGGAGTGAGACGGATCTCGCGCCGGACGAAGTGCGGCAGCAGGAGCGCCGACGAGCGCTCGAGAAGTGGCGTGCGCGGCTCAGAGAGCCGAGAAGCGCGCGTCAACGCGTCGTCGGAGCAATCTTGCCTAGCTTTAAGCCCTGGCTTAGGACGAAAGAGGGACATGTCACCTACAGGTTGACACAGGTACTCACCGGACACGGCTGTTTCGGCGAGTACCTGAACCGAATCGGGCGCGAACCGACCGCAGAGTGCCACCACTGTGGGAGGGACCGGGACTCCGCTCAGCATACCTTACAGGAATGTCCTGCATGGGATGCTGAACGGCAAGTCCTGGTAGAACAGATAGGGCCGAACCTATCCCTGCCAGCTGTAGTCTCAGCTATGCTGGTAGGCAAATCGGCATGGCAGGCCGTGGTCTCCTTCTGCGAGAGCGTGATGCTCCAGAAGGAGGCTGCCAAGCGGGATCGGGAGAGGGCCGATCCTGCCCGAAGACGTAGACGCCGGGGTGGTAGTGGACGCCCCGGCCGAGTCACCGTGTAGCTACGGATTAGAATATAGCTACGGTCTCCCCCGCCTGTCGTAAAAGGCGACTAAAGGGGGACTCGGGGTTGCGGGCGTCAGCAGCGGGGGCTGCTGCGTCTTAAAATCGACCCCAAGATGGGCGGTGACATGGCGTGACCACCATGTCACTGCGCACCTGGCTGGTGCGGGGGCAGGTGGTATTCACCTCCTGCTCCGTGAGGAGCCTCTCGGGCGTGATGCTAGGCGGGCACCGGTGCGTTCTTCGGAGATCCCGGAGCCTGCCGAAGAGCATCGAGGGTGGTCACCGTGGAGTTTTTTAGTGGGTAGAAATCCCACATAACCCAGTTCCTCCCCCGGGGGCTGGGTACCTGGATCGCAGGTTTTTCTCCACGTAAAACAAAAAAAAAAAAAAAAGGCTACTAACAAACCTAACCTACAGTTTCTGCCCCGATATAATTTCCGCGGGGGAGGAGTTTTAACTATAGCTCGATGCGACAACTAGTTTTATCTGACTTTAAACAATTTTATTTAATGTAGAATTATTATCTATGGCAATGTTATTTTAATTCTTAATATTAAAAGTCAAACCTCTTGTGTAACTCAAAATGTCACTTGAGCCTTACTTGTAACAATAAATAATACTTATGACTCAGTTAATGAATGTCAGTTCATTTTAAATATTGTATTATTGTAGTCTTCAACGATAGATACCAAATACTTGTATTAATCTCTGTTCTTTTTTGTTGTTTTTAACGGCTAGTAAGCTTTAAGTTTACTTTATAAAGTTTAATTACATTATAACAATGTTAATTAATGTAGAATTATTATCTATGGCAATGTCATTTTAATTCTTAATAAAAACCTTAACAGTACCTACTTGTTTTATTACATTATCCAAGTCTTGGAAGATATTATATAAAATTGCTAGTTAATGTGATTAATTCCGTGTCAATTATCACTTTATCTAAATTGAGTAGACATTATAAATAATGGCTAGATAATATATATAATATCCAGATTAATTACTTTGGCTGTAACATATATACTCGTACATATTATGTGTTATAATTTTATCTATCTTCTTCCCAGCGCATAGCCCCGTTTCTAATTTAGGGTACGCTTGACCGTGATCCAGGATTTTGGCAGGTCAAGTCATTACAGTGGAGCGACTGCCGTCTGACTTCTACCAGGGTAACTTGCCCTGCTACCAGGGTAACTTGACCAGATTGGACCATGTTTACACATTAAGTCTCCTGAATGTGCAGGTTTCCTCACGATATTTTTCCTCACCGTAAGAGCATCGGTTAGTGTGCAACAATACATAACTGAGCAAACGAGTCATTGGTACATGGCGGCACTGGGGATCGAACTCGGTACCTCTCGCTTAAGAGTCTGACCCACCGTTAGACCACCGACGCTCTTGTGTTAATTTTATCTAAGTATCCGGGCATTACTAATAATGTCTAGCTCAGGGGTGGCCAACTTGATTATACCCAAGATTTCATGTTTACTAACAAAACCCTGTGCGATCTACGAATTACATACTACTTGAAATCTTAAATGAAAAAGCATAGTTCAGTACACAATCATGTAGTATTTTTTTTAAATTATATTAAGAGAAAAAACTTAATTCTGAAATGTTCTTTTATTTTTTTGCCTTGCCACGATCGACTGGACTAACAGTCGCGATCGACCGGTTGGCCACCCCTGGCCTAGCTCTATTGGGCAAAAAATCCGTACATAAATCCGAAAAGACGAATTTAGTGGTACAGGCCCTCGCCAGGATTTGAACCTGCGACCTTCGGATTACAAGTCTGGCTCATTACCAACTGGGCTATCCATTTTATTTTAAGTTAAATGACTATAATAATAAAAAAATAGTAAATAAATATGTTTGTATTACTCTTGATGCCCGGTAAATTTGATTTATTTGAATAATTATTATCAAATTGCCCTCTCATATTGGGCATTTTTCATAATGCCCGGTCATTATGAAAAATGCCCAATTTATCACTCGGTCCATGATATATCTGTCACCGGAAAATAATAAGAATCGTAAGTTGATCAACTTTCGAGGTAGTTTATCAACTATCGGAAAATCATACATGGCAGTTGAAATGTATTATTTAAAGCAGTATTTCCCAAACTATGGGTCGCGACCCACTGGTGGGTGACGAGAAGATTTTAGGTGGGTCGCGGTGATAACACCAAAAAACGCGTGGTTCGGTTAGCATCCGCACGTCGTGTGTAACTCAGCTCAGCCTACATGGTGGCGGGGCGGCGCGGCGGGGCAGCGCGCCGGCGGCGGTGGCGAATGCAACTAATCAATGGGCGTTTTCCGACTGGCCGGCGACGGCGACGGCGACGGTCACGGCGAGAGTGACATAGCTATACTAGGAAGCAAGAAATCGGTAGTCTGTCTCTTTTCCTAGTATAGCTCTGTCACTCTCACCGTTGCCGGCGCCGGCCGCCGTGCCGTCCAGTGGGGAAACGCCCATTGAGGGATTTTCTTTTTATTTTTTTTAAATTTTTCCCGGATAGATGTCGCTAAACTAGGTACGTTACTGCAATGTTAGGCCGTAAAAATATCATATCCTTTAACAAGAGGTGGGTCGCCAAATTTGGACTATCATTTTGGTGAGTCGCCGCCCATTCAACTTTGGGAACCACTGATTTAAAGTATACATTTCCGGTAATTGATCAATTTACGGCGTCTCGCGGTAAAATGATCCGACGAACAACGCGATGTGTACGCTCGAGGTGTTCGCTGATTGGTTGTGTCTCACTTAGAACTGCGACAAGTAGATTTGTTAGTAGCCGAACGCAACCAACCCGTTTAGGGTTGGTTGGGTTAGGTTAGAACTGCGACCCTCAATGCACGAGCCGAGCGAGCGTAGCGAGCGTGCCGCGGCAGCGGCCGGCGAATTGCCAGAAACGACTCGACTATGGTTGCCTTAAGAGGTTGTCGCATCGACCAATCAGAGAACAGTGTATTATATTACGGATGTCAGTTTAAAGTAAAAATGTACACTGAGCAGCGATTGGTCCATTCCTGTATGATTTGACGTGTGGCAAAATCGTTAGTTGATTAACTTACAGCCAGGCAGCGTAAGTTGATCAATTAGCTAAAATGTATTGCGTTAAATAATACATTTCAACTGCCGTGTATGATTTGCCGATAGTTGATAAGCTACCTCGAAAATTGATAAACTTACGATTCTTATTAATTTCTGGCGACATATCTATTAAAAATTTTTTTTAAATAATAATAACATAGACAAACATAGTAAGAAAGCCCTTTATTCAGGAGACTGAATGTGTAACTATGATCCAATCCGGTCAGGTTCTCCTGTTAACAGGGTACGGAATTCAGGTGGCACTGGCAGTCGCTCCACTGTAATGACTTGACCTGCCAAGTCCTGGATCATGGCTTAACGTACTCTGAAGTACCAACGGGATTAAAAGCTAGGAAGAAGAGGTTGCCAGCCAAAAAACCATCAAAAACCTTTTCATTTGAAAGAAATAAAGAAAGAACAATTGTTTATTAAAGCAAGACCCTCATTTAACATAAAAAAAAACTTATCTAAAGTTAAATATACATATAAAATTAAAAGGGTTGGCTTTAAGGCGACTACAGCACCCGATAAAGGCAGCACACATAGGAATAGTGCCATCTTCGTTTCTCAACAGGCCTGGGCCGGCAGTACGAACAGTGTCGATACACGAAGTTTACGGACTATGAAAGCGTGCGTGCGTAAAAACATGTTCGAAAGTTAGAAAAATGAGATTTATGGAAAGGTAACAGCTTAAATCGAAAAATGCTTTAACTACTTATCGAGAGTGTTCAATCACGAACATTTTGATAGCAAATTCAAGTTCCTGAGTGCATTTTACTATCGTTTTTACAGCTTAAAAGATACACAATATTGGGTATTTAGAGGTGATTTTGTGAGCTTTTTCTATCGAACCAAAAGTGCTGAATTATGTTTTCAGCAAACTACTTATCTAGTTTATGTCCTGAATATTACCGTGGTATTTTTTTTCTTCGATTTAATGCAGTGCGTCATGCTTATCTACGCATCATAAAATCGTAATTTAGGTGCTGTAGTCGCCTTAATAGGCCTCCACTCAGCAATGTTGTGATCCCTCTCTGGACTACAACGCTAATCTTCCGTGGATTTCACTTACTGGTTTTTATAATATCAATATGTCTGGGAAGAGTTGACAGCTGGCCCATTCTACATTTTTCTTTCATTCCACGCTGGTTGAAGGAATCCAGTATGTGATAAAATACTTTGATATTTAAAAAACAGTGGAAGGAGCTCCTTCAAATGTAAATTCGATCGCTTATAATTCTTAAACGGCTTAACCGATTTTGATCAAATATTGCTAAGAATCATCTCGATCAGGTCAGCTTTCAATCCAAAAAACCGCATCGCATTCAGTCTATTCGTTTAGGAGCTACGATGCCACAGGCAGACACACATATATGCAGACAAACACACGTCCAAATTATAACACCCCTCCTTTTTAGTAGGGGGTTAAAAAATCTAAAAAATAACTCAGCAATTTCTTGACACCCTATATAGTACTATAACAGCCATGTTATTATCTCATTTATACGGGGTGCTCTTATGGGGCATCGTCGTAAAGGTGAGGATATCGATTACCGATTGGCTATTGTTTCCACGTTCATTTGTTTTGGTTTGTTTGTGCTTATAGTAGGTAACTAATCTATCTATCTATACATATTATAAAGAGGAAAGATTTGATTTTTTTTATATATATACCGAGGGGCACGGGCCTCCCTTCGAAACACGAAGGGGATTTAGGCCGTATTGTTTGTTTCTTTGCATTGAATAGGCTCCGAAACTACTGGACCGATTTGAAAAATTATTTCACCATTAGAATCCTACATTATCCGGGATGAACATAGGGTACATGATTTTCCCGAATTTCCACGGGAACGAAGTCCCGAGCGGAAAGCTAGTACTATATAAAATACTAGCTTTCCGCCCGGGACTTCGTTCCCGTGGGAATTAGGCAAAAAATGTTTACGTCCTAATCTCAGACCTACTCAATATATGTATATGTGTGTGTACAAAATTTCATAAGAATCGGTCAAGCCATTTCGTAGGAGTTTTGTAACAAACATTGGGACACGAGAATTTTACATATTAGAAGATATTTATAAAAGTAAATTAATATGTTTGGATGTTTGTTACACATTCATGCACAACCTACTTGTCAGATTATTAATTGACTTCAAAAAAGGAGGATGTTCTATGTTTGACTTGTTGAACGACTTTTGTTGAATTAAATTGAATTGACGTATGTATGTATGTTCTGACGCGGTGATAACCCAATCATGAAGTCAATACGAAACTGCATGAGTTATATTGTCAATAAAGAACAGCAATTTGCTCCTTCAAATGTATTGTAATTAATAAGAAACTTCATGAGTGGACACAAGTAAACATTTTACTTAGTTTAGGTATCATAATATAGCAGGGGTAGCCAACTTGGTTATACCCAAGATCTCCTGTTTACTAACGAAACCCTGTGCGATCTACCAATTACATACTTCTTGAAATCTTAAATTAAATAGCGTAGTTCAGTACACAAACATGTAGTATTTTTTTATTATATTAAGAGAAAAAACATAAATCTGAAATGTACTAACCATTTTGTAATAAAAATTTAGTAAGTATGTAGCTTTATTTATTAAGCATTTGGACTACTTAGTTAAGTTGATAATTAAAAAATTTGATCATTCCACATTTTTGTATTTAGGCTTAAGTTTTTATGAAATAAAATTACTTAATCGTATCTTAAGTTAATTGACATTGCTTTGATTACCACGCCACGTCGCTTATGTACAAACAGCACCTAAGAAAAACCGTAGTTACAAAATGTTCAAAGATGCAAATTTGGTGGCGATTCGATGAATAATTCACAGACTGCGAACAGATTTGCAATTTGTTACTACGTCTGAGGAGATTCGAGCACCTAAATCAGGGATGGCGAACCTTTATGGGTGAACTTGCCATTTTTAAAAATAAATTTTTAATGAGACCATAGACGTGCCATCAAATGATGTTGACCTATTTTTATTTTTTATTCTTTTTAAACCAAAAATTGGTAGAGGCTTTAGATCACTTTAAGTATCTATGTCAGCCTCATGGGAAGACACCCTTCAGCCCCATAAATCTGTCATGCGCTAATCATAACAATGCATGACAAAACTATAAAGCTGAAGAGTTTTGGAGGCCAGAGTATTACATAAACAGACAGACAAGACAGACAAAGAATTTATTCATTGCTTTAAAACACACACACAACATTCAAAACAGTCAGAAGTACAAATACACATTAAAGATTACAGAGTTATTCTAGTGTTGTGTGTGTGTGTCAGAATGCAACAAAAAGGCCATAGCTCAGCATAAGAGGTTACCAAAACCCAAAAATTTTCTTCTATTTTTTAGTTGACCTATTGTGAAAATATTAAAATTAAACTAAAACAAGAGCACTTCCCGCCCACCACGCCTACTCACTTCGTAACGTAGGCTCACTTAAGTTCGTTAGTTTGTTTAATTTTCAATACTATGTTTCATATGTATAATTTAAATGTTACTTTTCATTTTACAAAATGTTTTCCTACGACTGTTTTAATTATTCTTTAAAGCATAATATTACGGCTCTTGGTATAATGTTACTTAACATTTTTTGAATGCGGTTGTCACCTATAATTGGGTTACCATTAAGACTTTTTTTGTAAATTTGTGCCATTTTAATTAAGAGTTCGTGTGTTACTTAATGGTATCTATTAAAAAAAAAAGTATTCTATTATCTGTGCTTTGTCGATCGGTGGCGTGCTTAAAATATTATATAAAAAAATTAATGTGCCAATGGTTCGCCATCCCTGACCTAGATACTGCTACGGTTGTAAAATTAGCATAATGTTGATTGAGTGCGCTCAAAAATAGAAATAAAATGGTCTTGTTTATCTAACTTCCACGGTGGACTAAAAGTGAAAAAAAAACTATGGTCCGTATTACAGAACGAGACACAGATTCAGATCTATACTTAACTAGCTCTCCGCCCGCGGCTACGCCCGCGTGGACTACAGGTTATATCGTGCCCAACTGTGGTATAAAATGTAGCCTATGTCCTTTCCCAGGCTCTAATCTATCTCTGTACCAAATTTCATCAAAATCGGTTCAGTAGTTTAGGCGTGAAAGACGGACAGACAGACAGACAGAGTTTGCTTTCGCATTTATAATATTAATATGGATTAGCAGTCGTCATTGTGATTTTGATAGAGAGAAAAAGAGACAATCAATACTTAAGTATAGATCGAGACTTCAGTCTCCTTCTATAAAACGGGCCTGAATGTATCAGCTGCCAAAAGTTTAATTTTTCGCTGCCATCATTATTTTGTCGCTTGAAAATTAATTTTGAAACTCAATTCACCATCTGAACGGATAAAATGGCAACTACGCCATTTATTAGTAGAACAGCCATCCTGTACTAATACATTTTGCTAAGTTATGCATTAGTAGCACACGAACTGATGCTCCTACGGTGAGGGAAAACATCGTGAGGAAACCTTCACAAGTCATCGATCCAATCCTGTCATGTTCCCCTGTAAGCAGGTTTACAGATCTGAGATGGCAGCCACTCCAGTTAAACAACCAGCAGAGCTAACAAATACACGTGACATAAATTTCCGTGTGGTGATCGGTTGAGAATAACACCACCCCATCTCTTTCCGTGGGTGTCGTAAGAGGCGACTAAGGAAACAAAAATGAGACCTGCCTCCTAGTAATCCATCCCAAGCAACGACACTTCATTTTTTTCTGAATCTGAGGTATCGTGTTATGGTCTCATGCGGTATGGTAGGCTCTGTAAAGGGCCGTCTGGTTCGCGACCACCCTCCTACCGAAGTCCGACGCCAAACAGCTTGCTGTGTTCCGTCGGTGCGTGGGAGTACCAGTGCCTTTATAGGCATTTTCTGGGTTAACTCGGTCCATCGTCGATCTCATCTATGACCTTGGTCAAGATTGGGGTCAAGAGTTAACCCATCTCATGAAAAATGAAAAAAAATGAAAAAAAAATGAAAAAAAAATTGTCGTATGTATTGCGTTCCGCCCTCTCGTTATATCGCATAGTACGAAATAGGCAGAACGACAAAATTTATGTCATGCGTCTATGTTAATAGCTCGGCTGATCTGCCAGATTTTGGGTCATGGTTAGGAGCCATCCATAAATTACGTCACACGAATATCGTGATTTTTTGACCCCCTCCCCTCCTTGTCACAGCCGGTCACATTTGTAAGACTCCCCCCTCCCTAGCGTCACGTCACATATTATGCATTTTTTGTAATTTTCTAATAAAAGCAGTACTTAATATGAGTTGTTATTTTCTATGGGAACTCGAAACTCATTGTCTCAACCAAAGTAAAAATGTAAAAAGACTGCTTGTTGGGACTGAGGAGGTTAAGTTTGTCGTTAATAGTTAACACGTTTTGATACTCATAACACATTTTAAAATGTGATATCACGAAACTTATGTCCCCTCCCACCCCCTTGTCACACAAAGTCACACTTTGTCGACCCCCTCCCCTCCCCTTAACGTGTGACGTAATTTATGGATGGTCCCTTATGTGAATTATACTCAACCCATATCAACACAGCCCATAGCATTTTTAACTTAGCGCATATTCACAAAGTATAGTATTTTGTGTAAAGTAATTTGTGGTACGTTTTCCATATTAAATATAAAGAGCGCGTCACGCCATCAAACTGTTTAGTTTAGCGAGTTATTTTTTTTTTCACTAGCCCATAATATACGTCCCCACCGAGGGGCACGGTCCACCGCGCTGGCACAATGCGGGTTGGTGGACCGCTCGTCTTTTGAAAACGAATTTCCTTGGATTCGGGTTGGCGGGTTTCATCAAGTTGTTTTCCTTCACCGTTTAGCAAGTAATAATTAGAAATCCGTACATAAATCCCAAAAGACGACCACAGTAAAGGCCCGCACCAAGATTTGAACCTACAATCTTTTTTTTTTATTATAATATAGGTTAACTCTTGACCTCAATCTTGACCATAAGGTCAACGATGAGGTCGACCATGGAGCGAGTAAACCCAGAAAATGCCTATAAAGGCACTGGTACTCCCACGCACCGACGAAACACAGCAAGCTGTTTGGCGTCGGACTTCGGTAGGAGGGTGGTCGCGAACCAGACGGCCCTTTACAGAGCCTACCACACCGCATGAGACCATAGGACGACACCTCAGATTCAGAACAAAATGAAGTGTCGTTGCCTGGGATGGATTACTAGGAGACAGGTCTCATTTGTGTTTCCTTAGCCGCCTCTTACGACACCCACGGAAAGAGATGGGGTGGTGTTATTCTCAACCGATCACCACACGGTTAAAATCTTCCGATTACAAGTCTGGCTCATTACCAACTGTCATCGCGAGTATACCTAAGACAAATTGTAACTTACCGTTGTACAAATAAAAAAAAAATAAAAAAAATAAACACTGCTGGGTATAGGCCTCTTCTCTGTAGCGCCAATCGTCATGGTCCTGTGCTAACCTCATCCATAGAGATCCCGTCAATTTGACGACATCGGCTGACCATCGAGCTGGTGGTCTGCCCACTGGCCTTGTCGCTCCCCTCATACTAAGTAATTTAAAAGGTAAAGTAATAAGTAAAAAATCTGCAAATAATATTATATTTTTAGAAACCGTAACATTAAACGCAATAATAAAATATTAAAAAATAATCTAATTTAATTTGCCTTACTGTTAATATTAGTCTGGAGAAGCCTCTTATAATCTTCAATTTATTTACAACAGGACAGGGCCGGACCGGACATCCCATTATTATAAGAATATGCATGAATTTGTTTTATCGCATTGATTAACAAAATATGAAAGTACTGTGGTACCTGTTCTGGGGGCGAATAATTAAAATGCTTAGCTCTTCTTCAGGTACTATAATTATAATCAATCAGGTACAGCACTTTTGTTACACTTAATTTATTCCAACACACACACACGGTTAACATAATTCAACAACGCTTAGCAAAGTGCTATTTGCACGCCTACGAACGCATACAATAACTTATTCCGCGAGCTCTCTACAATGAATCCACAATGAATGACGTAAGACCAGGAGGTTTACCATGATCGCTTAGCGCGATCCAATTTAGGACCTAAACAAGTCTGCAACGCTTATTCGTACCATGATGGCTTATAAGCGATTCAATTTTGGCGCTGTTGCGATTCAAAGGCAGACCAGCGACAATTTATGTAGACATTTAAAATGGACCATAGACAACCGAGCAGTTCATAAGCAGTACCATCATGGTACCATTTTAAAAAAAATTCCGATTGCGAAGCAGTTCAAAGTTGGATCCTAAACAGAAATGCTTTTAAATGATCGTGGTAGGTACCCTGATCTTCAATCATTTCGAATGTTGACATCGAATACCATTTCAAACCTTTTAAATTGATATTCGAATTATCTTCTTCGAAATGACCGAATGAGAAAGAAGTTGCGTTATGCCCGATCCTCCATGAAGGTCTGCGTACCACAGTACCGTAGTTCAGATGACAAAAAGTGAAATTAAAATTAAAATCGGCCAAGAAATACGGCCGACATACGCATTTAAAACTATTAATTACGCACTTATTAGACAGAGAGATCCGACATGGACTGTGACGTCATATGTCACTACGTCCATACAAACTCTCGTTTTGCTAGAAAGAGATAGAAATAAATCTTCGATGGCTTATATATTTTTTTAATTTCATAGTTATTCGAAAAATAGTTTTACTAAACTGTTTATTACATGAATGAGGATTATTTTTTTAAATTAAATAACCACGCATATTCCATTTTTTTAACCCCCGATAAAAAATGGAAGTGTTATAAGTTTGACGTGTATGTGCCTGTCTGTGGCATCGTAGCTCCTAAACGAATGTACCGATTTCAATGCGGTTTTCTTTGTTTGAAAGCTAAGAAAATCGAGATGGTTCCTAACTATACTTATTTGATCAAAAAGGGTTTAGGCATATAAAAGTTACTAGTATTCCGCCGGGGACTTCGTTCCCGTGGGAATTCGGGAAAATCATGTGCCCTACCATCACGGATAATGCAGGATTCAAATGGTGATAGAATTTTTCAAATCGGTCCGGTAGTCTCGCAGCCTATTCAATGCAAACAAACAAACAGACAAACAAATCTTTCCTCTTTATAATATAAGTATAGATTAGCAATCAAATGCCGAGGGTGATACATTTTTAATTTAAGAGTTATTTTATATATCCATGATGGACTTCCTTATTCCACGCTGGATTGGGAGTGAAAGAAAAACTTAGAATGCGCCAACTGCTAACTCTTCCCAGGCATACTGTAAAAGCCAGTGAATGGGATGCGAGGATTTTTGTTTATGGTGGGCGAAGGGCTGGCAACCCATCACCACCATACTCATATTCCATCTAAAAAAAATTTTTGAAGAGAAAACTTCTTTAGCGGCGTTGGGCACTTTGAAGTATGGGTAAAAAATGTTAAACTCGCGTCAGGACAAGTGACTGTCACGTGACCCTGATCGAAAATGCGTAGGACTAGGGTTGACAATCGATAAACGTAAATCGATAACAAATTTTATTAAAATATTTCAAAAAAGAATATATGATACTGGATATTGCATCTACAACGCCGCCTTTCACAGCAAATAAGATACTCGACTGTATGATGCTGCAGGTGCCAAATCCGGGACTACGTGTAGCACCGCGTGCTCGCGTTGTTAGGGTCCCTCCGAGTAGGAACAACATATTAATGCATGCTCCCGTTACGGAGGCGCTGTACATATTGAATGAAGTCTCTAAATATGACGAAATAGATTTGTTCTTTACCTCTCTAACCAAAATTTCTAGTTTTATTTTAAGTTATCTGACTAAGTGATTTTAAATGAGTAATAATATATTTTTGACATTTTATGTACATTTTTTTGGACAAATTTTTATTTTTTTGACATTTATTAGACAATCTTTATTATTTATTAGACATTATTAGACATATTTTTTTTTAAATTGTGATAACTTAAAATATGTTTTATATGTTATGTTATCAAAAACCTGTAAGATTAATCTACTATATACAAATAAGTCAGGTTTTCCTTCCTGACGCTATAACTCCAGAACGCACGAACCGATTTCCACGGTTTTGCATTCGTTGGAAAGGTCTCGGGCTCCGTGAGGTTTATAGGATACTTTTTATTTTTTTTAAAATTAGGACGCGGGCGGAGTCGCGGGCGGAAAGCTAGTTAAGTATAAAATTGTGTAAGATTATTATAATGCTATCGATTTGGGCCCCGAGCCTGTCATGATATCATTTTGTCTGTATTAAATTGAATAAATAAATTGAATTTAATGCTCACATTATTAAATGATGCCTGTGATCATGTGACACCGGACGACTGGGAAAATGTTACCATGAAAACAAGAAAAACGATTCAAGAGGATTGGGAGCGTGATTGCAAATACAATACAATACAATACAATACTCTTTATTGCACACAAAAAAAAAACATAAAACATAACATTAAACAAAAACAAATGTTCATGATGTAGTGTACAATCCGGCGACCTTATTGCTATAGAGCAATTTCTTCCAGGCAACCGGGGGGTGAAGGAACCGACACAGAAGGTGAAGCGGTAGACGTGCAAAGAGTAATATACCTTATACATATCTATACCTAAATATATAACAACGACATGATCTGTGATGAAGACTTCATAATTAACCTGCAAGACTGCTCCAGCGACTCCGACTCAACTGATGGGAGTGAGGATGACCTTGGGATGTTCTCCTTTGAATAAATAAAAACTGTTTCTGTTTAAGTCAAATAATTTATGCATTTTTATTTAAATCCTATCGGACTATGGCAGATCACGGTTTTAAAAGAGTTTTATCGAGAAAAAATATCGATGTCGTAAGTGTCACAGCACTAGTGATGTATGTCACAGAGATCAAAGACGGAGGGGTGTTTAATAAATATAGGAAATTAAAACTGCAAAATTCAAGATGTCATCCGGTGTAAGCATAGAAAAAATTAAATTAAATATGGGCACTCCCGGAGTGCAACCAGTTGTTTTTTTTATGTGTTCTGTAAGTGATTCTGGTTCTGAATTTTGAATATAGCTAGGAGGTTTTTTATCACGCTGTATACAAAGTTCTCAAAAAAAATATATTTGTTTCCCAAACATAGGCAAATCTAGTAAAGGATAAAAAAAGATAGATCTAGTATTTAAGGAATATCAAGACAAACACTATGGTGGTTTACAGGAGACTGATTGATTGCATCTGTACGGGTACATAGAAAACAATATTTGTAACTACCTGTAAATACACTACATTATCGTCTCGTCTTAATACGTCCCTGTGTCGAGACTATAATAAACGTCTTTAAATACAGCGTGGAACGAAAAATTTCATTTTTAAAATTGCTTCTGGGAAACTGCTCGATGGCTATAATCATAAAATTTGAAGGGCAGGCACTGTATTATATTCTTCTTCTTCTTATCGTGTAGGTATAGTCAAGTTTATAGTCAAGTGTATGGCCATACAAACTTCATCATCAGCATATGGCGCATTTTATATAGGAGATCAAATTTTTTTTTCGTATTTTGACCTATCTTCCTTGGGGAAGTTGTTCAGTTTCATGGACTGATTAACCACCCGAGAGGTTGAAAGAGATTTACCTAAAGCCCTGTATTTTATAATCTAGAACCATACCCAGAATATAGTGCGAATACTTTAAATATTTCATTGTTATTTAACCAACGACTGCGTTAACCCTCCGCACGTGCAATATGTTAGTCACATAATAGAATAGAATAGAATAGAATATTTTTTATTTGCACTATAAAAAGCACAACCTAATAGATCTGTAGCCCAGGGACATTTATATTACTAAAAAGATTACCATTTGTCTTTTTGAAATTATTATAGATTTCGCCATTTTATACAAGGTGTTTCAAAAAAACCCAAAAAAATAATAACTCAAAATTAATTAAAATTTATCTTATCGCACAGCTCTATTACAAATATGACAAGTATGTCATATTAATTATATGAAACTTTCATTTTGTAGATGTCAAACCGTGCAACTGATAACTAGAGTTGCGACTATTTCACTTTAAAAATTAAATTTTGGAATTTCTTTTTTTTGGGTTTTTTTGAAACACCTTGTATACTAAAAGTGAGGTCTTAATGACCGTAACCCGCTGTAACCATATGTAGTGATAAGTTAAAAAATCTCATAAGACAAAAAGTTAATTAAATATTTGAGTTACCGTTTCAAATTTATACATCTATTAATAGGCCGCCCTCTTGACAAACCGCATATACCTATTTTAAGACGATTTCTGTGACCGGTTTAGATTTTAAGACTAATTTCTTCTTCATGAACCAAATGGGTCTTACAATCTAAACCGGCCACAGAAATCATCTTAAAATAGGTACATGGTTTGTTCAGAGGGCCTATTAACTGATAGGTATATAAATTTAAAACGGTAACTCAAAAATGTAAAAAAAAACACAAAATATTGTTATGGAGGGTCACGGTCACGGTCATTAATACCTCACTTTTAGTATATAAAATGGCGAAATATATAATAATTTTACAAAGACAAATGATAACCTTTTTAGTAATAGAAATGTTCCCCGGGCAACAGATTTTATTAATCTATACAACCTGTTCCTTTTGATAACCCATAACTTTAAGGTCATATTCTATGAATATAAATAATTTAAAAAATTCCAAGGAACATATGTTCATTGATACTTAGTTTCAGTTATTCATAATTTAGAATAAAAAAATGCGACGTTATTTTATAGGATTTCACATTTTCACCGTATTATTTTGTATGAAAAATAAAAATTTGAAATTATTGATACATAATTGAAAAATAATGTAATGCTATTTGATTCATATACGTGATCTCATTGAGAGCCTAGAGTTATGGGATATCAAAAAGAACAAGTTTTATAAGCTATAAGTTAATAATTTCTCCTGAACTAGATTGTTTCATTTACCCGCCTGCCGTCCGCCAACATCACAATAAAATCCTTACTAATGAGTATTATAATCGCGAAATCCATACTAATCCATACTGTATTATTATTATAGAATAAATGATAAATCATACATACATACTAATAAACACATCAACACGGTCTAGGGATATTGCACGATTTTTCATACAAAAGAGGCCTGTTTGAGAAGCTACAAAAGCATACTCGAGATACATGGAGAGCTATAATTTTCAGACGAGCAAGTGCTAAACTTGAATTTTCAATTCTAGTTAATTAATTTTGTTTTATTTGAAATTTGTGAAAACGTGACGGAAACGAAAACGAAAATGCATTTTTTGCCTGCTATTTGTATGAAAATGGTCGAATTTACGCAATTTTTTTTTTCATTTTCATCACGTTTTCTCAAATTTCAAGTAAAACAAAATTTATTGACTAGAACTGAAAATTCAGGTTTAGCATTTGCTCATCTGAAAGTTATAGCCCTCCATGTATCTCGAGTATGCTATTATAGCTTCTCAAACAGGCCTCTTTTGTATGAAAAATCGTGCAATATCCTTAGACCGTGTTGATGTGTGTATTATAAACGCAAAAGTTTGTGTGTGAATGTTTGTTACTCTTTCACGCTCAAACGGTTGGACCAATTTTGATAAAATATGGTATGGAGGTAGCTGACACCCTAGATTAACACATAGGCTACATAATTTTTCCAAATTCTCACGGGAACGAAGTGCCGGACGGAAAGTTAATACATACATACGTCAAGTAACTAAGGTTAAATATTTCCTTTTACACTTCGACGGAACAACACTAAAGTCTTTAATTAGGTTCATTTGATCTCTGGACTCGCTGAAAGCTCTCAATTAGGTCTTAAAGCCTTTTATTGCCGTTTTCTAGAATGAACCCCCTTTTATTGGCTTTATCGCGTACTACATTTCCACTCGCTATTTTTAACCAACTTCAAAGAGAAAAGTTTGTAACTACCTAGCAATGTCTTCATCCTCCTTCTCCATTCTCTTTTTGCGACATTTTTACTCTTCAGTTTTGACATTCCTAATCTAAATTCGAAATTGAACGCTTCTAGGTGTCATTCGCTGAGATGACAGACCCAACTAAATTCCCGTCGCAGGCGCATGCCCGCTCATAGTATACTGTTTTTATACATTTGTAATATATTAACGTATAAAGTTTTTAGTGTTAAATGTAATCCTTTAAATGTAATCCAGGGCCCCGATTCTGTAACTTGAGTTGTATGTCGATGGAACGAAGGCCATTTTATCTGTTCAGGTGGCGAAATTTAGAACTAATTAATCTTCATATACTTGCTGACAACCCAACCACTCCGACCAGCAGCGCCACCGCTAACCGAACGTAAAGTTGCAAACTACGTAGCAACTGAAAATTCAGTTGGCGGTGGCGCCACCAGTCAAAGCAGCCGTCATTAGATGTATGAAATTTGAATAGTTCTCAATTTAGCCACCTGAACGGATAAAATGGCGACCATTCCATTCCATTTAGCAAACCCAATTATATATTTTATGTTAAGCTCTTGTGTTTGTTCTTCTTTTACCTCATCCATGCCTATTGTCTCCCATCTTACCAGCGCGTACATTGGACATTCAGTCAGGAAATGGAGACTCGTTTCCTCCTTGTCGCATTCTGGGCATGTGGGATCACTTTGAAAGCCTATTATTGTTAAGTGTCGGTTCAGAGGACAGTGTCCCGTGAGCAGACACACTACAACCCTGATGTCCTTTCTGTTTAGCTTTAGAAGTTGTTTTTACTTTCTTTTTTCATATGTCTTTAAGAAGATTTTTGCCTGGCGGCACTGTTTGTTGTGCTTCCATCTTAAGTTGGCTTCTCGACCCCTAATAAGGCATCATAACTTCCAGGGGCTCGCAACCCACAGTTTGAAAAATACTGGATTAGTGGAATAGCCGCGTAACATTCCTAAAGCGAAATAACCCCTACAGGCTAAGTTAGTTAAGGTTTTAATTAGCCTTCTGTGTCAAAATAATAACCTTTTATTCTCGTGTCACATGCGTCTGTGACGCTACTTAATTAACTCTGAGAACCCTCGGGATGTCGTGATAATAGAACAATAGCGAAAATGTCTTGTGTATGTAAGTACCTAATGTAATATTCATGTCGTTTCCACGCTCTTCCGTAAGTGGAAGTAAAAAGTAAAAAAACCCTTACTAATATTACAAACGCGAACATTTGAATGAATGGATGTATGGATCTTTGTTACTCTTTCACGCTCATACGGCTGGACCAATTTTGATAAAATTTGGGTAGCTGATACCCTGGCCAAATACGTAGGCATCATAATTTTCCTAAAATCCCACGGGTACGAAGCTAGTAAAAAATATTTAATTCAACTAATGATATCCCTTTGTGTCTCCTTCACGCAAAAATTACTGGACGGATTTTGGTGGAATTTTGCAGTTATACAACTTAGACATGAGAATACCACATATACATAAGCTACACAATTTTCCTAAGTTCCTATAGGAACGAAGTCCCGGGTGGAAAGCTAGTTATATTATAAACGCGAAAGTTTGTATGGATGTATGGATGTTTGTTACTCCTTCACACAAAAAATACTGGACGAGGAAATGTATAAAATATTGTTTCTAAGATTTTTTTAATACACATATATCCCAAGAAATGTATATATTTCCTAGGAATTGTATAAGTATAAAATATTGTTTTTAAGATTTTTTAATACACATATATCCCAGGAAATGTTTATATTTCCTAGGAATTGTATAAAACTCCGAAATTACTTTCAGCTTTCTAGGTCTAAGGGTTTGGGGTGGGCATTGATGAGTCAGTGAATCAGGACCTCGATTTTATATTCTATAAGATGAATAATTGAGTTAAAGTATACCAAACCTAAAAGAAAGGTTAGGTTAATGAACCGCTTTCATATATATATACAGTGCTTGTATTTTATTATTGGGGTCGGGCACATTTCGTATTTCGAATAAGTAAGTTGATTTTCAAAAGACAAGTACGAGACAGACACTGTTCGCCGAGAGACATTAATATATAATTATATCAAGGCTCTATCTACTTATATCTTACTGCGGCATATATATTTCTATGGGCTTCGATGCCTGATTTAAATAAATTCAATACCTGTTCAAATCCTGTTATTTCCTCCAGAAAAGGAAAATTCCTAATAAAGCTTTCTAATTTCAGAATCTCTGTGTTTGAATAGAACCTCAGATTAATGAAATGGATTTCATTAATCTGAGAATAGAACCGTGTGCTAGGGGTCTTATTTTTTTTAAATAAAGGCAAGAGAATCTATTTCCATACAGCCATGTCTTCAAAGTATATCTTCATTGGCTTGAAAGTTAGATTGACAAGAATTCAATTTCCTTTCAGAACAAACATTTTTGTCAAAAACAGATGTTGTGCTCGGGTTTCATAGATACCTTGTAATAAGATTTAAGATACGATGAAGAAGGTAAGTTTATTTTATTTTATGGGAAGGGTTTTTGTAATGAAATAAATAAATAAACGTTACACATCCAAAGGCCCACACTAAAGTTTTCCCTTGTGTCGTAGTACACACATAAAGGCAGAAACGAACACCTATGACCCGAGAACAAACATCTGCTTCTTACACAAATATTTTCCCCGGCTGGGAATCGAACCCAGGCCCAGCCGATCAAGAGGCAGCGCCACTATCACTCGACCAAGATTTTTTAGATTTTAAGATTTTCGCTATTAACAGTTTTTGGATTGTGACCACGATAATACCGCTTATACATATATATCACGCGTTAATATACTTGATAATCCGCATTTAAATCAATTCCTTCACAAAAAGAAAAAATCAAACACAAAAATCATTCATAAGCCAATAGGAAATCAGGAGAAAGCCGCATCGGCGTGTTTAAACAAGAAAAGGGTTCCGGACATGTTGAATAATTCAGAGATCCGCTGGATCACAGACGAAGTCCTCTTTTGGGTCTTAATAGAGAGACTGCTTAAAGCAAATGGTTGGAAAAACGAGAAGCTAGGTTTATAAAGCTTTTTAGTTGTCTTGAAAAATGGAAAAGATTTTCAAATAGACTGAATATATCTTTTTTTTTCAGCCCATATACGTCTCCACTGAGGGGCACGGGCCTCCCTTCGAAACACGAAGGGGATTTAGGCCTTACGCTGGCCCAATGCGGGTTGGTGGACCGCTCATCTTTCGAAAACGAATTTTCTTGGACGGGTGGGACTTTCTTCACGTTTTTTTCCTTCACCGTTGAGCAAGTGATGATTAGAAATCCGTACATAAATCCGAAAAGACGAATTTAGTGGTACAGGCCCGCACCAGGATTTGAACCCGTGACCTTCGGATTACAAGTTTGGCTCATTACCAACTGGCCTATCACCGCTTACAATATATCTTACAAGATTTTAAATAATTTTCAACTAATGTATTTATGTTTATTTTAGTCAAATCTTGCAGTTGAATTTAGCCGATATTACTCTAAACCGATTGAGCTAAAATTTTGCATAGACTTTTAGTTTGAGTTACAATTAATGGTTGACTAAGTACCTAACGCAATTTTTTATTTTATTAAAAGGGTACACCAACAGAGGTTCTACATAAACACTTAAAATTTCACAGTGGCGGCAGGTTCTGTGTAAAACCGAAAATTAGAGGTGAACACAACACTCACAGAACTTTACGACAACTTATAAATAATTCAAATTTTAAATCAGTGTAACTACTAACTAAAACAACATTCACATAAAGGTATTTGAACAAAAAACAAACTTTTTAAAATTTTAAAAGCAAAAATCTGAAAACTCAAAAATAAACATTGTTAGGAACATTACGAACTTAACATACGAACGATAAATTGCACAAAGAACATTAGACCTAAGAATTTCAAATCCAATATGGTAAACTGCTCAAGATGGCGGACTAGTTGTTTTTATTTTGCACTCCCATGATATAGATATCAAATGAAAGGTTTGTTGAGAAGAATACAGAATAAAACACGTTATTTTTTTATTACTTAAACACAATTTTTGAAATTCACTCTGGGATTATTAATAGTAAAATGGTGTATGTTGTGTATGTACGTTCGCCTAGGCCCTTCAAACTACACACTGTTTCTTTCATCAATCTTCGTTTAATTATTATACTTTGTAGGTTAAAAGCGTCAGCGCGAAAGTTTATTTTCTCAGCAGGAGTGGTTGAGAATGAAATTACAAGCAATCAGTCGCCGTCTCGGCTCCATTACAGAGCAGATTGGCTGCTAACTTACTTCCTGTTTCTTGTTGGCGACCTAATAAATATCATCTGACATATTTATTAATCTCCCTCAAAAAATAGGGGTCTTATAAGTTTGACATACGTATCTGGGCCCCGATTCTGTAACTTCAGTTGTGTGTCGATGGAATGGTCGCTATTTTATCCGTTCAGGTGGCGAAATTGAGAACTATTTAATTTTCGTATACTAGCTGACAAGCAGCGCCACCGCCAACCGAATGTAAAGTTGTAAATTACCTAGCAACTGAAAGTTCAGTTGGCGATGGCGCTACCAGTCAAAGCCGCCGTCATTAGATGTATGAAATTTGGATAGTTCTCAATTTCGCCACCTGAACGAATAAAATGGCGACTATTCCATCGATACACAACTGAATTTACAGAATCGGGGCCCTGTATATCTTTAATATTTAATATCTTTAATAATCTTTATTTCCTCAACAATGGGTTCTTAAAAATTAGTTTCAGATGCCACCCATTAAGCTCATCTTCTGTGTCGGGTAACACCACTCTTCTTATAATTAAATTACATACATTGTAAGTAGGTAGGCCAACTGTAAAACAAAGGTAAGTAAAAAGAAAAAAATATGTTTTAACGTTCTTAATTAAAATTAAAGTAATAACGAAATGCAACTACATTTTACAATACAGTAACAGGAATAAGAGGGTATATAATTACTTAGATGAGTATGAGAATAGGTATGAGTAGTTTTGTGAGTCAGTGCTTATAAGTAAGTTGGTTTAATACTGCATGTGTGTGAATGGATAAAGTGTGTCATGAAGAGGAAACCCCAGGTGCGCAGCCTTACGACTGGGTCTTGGGATCGGTAACCATGTAATGTTCCACTACTCATTTAGCATGTCCTCAATCTCCCCGTATGACTTAGACTCTAGCCATTTGGATATAAGTTTTTTTTATTTTCAAACACTAGTTTTGAGTAGATGTTCAAATCTTTTTTAACAATGTTTTATACCTTTGCCCTGCTGAACGCTTATTGTATTGCCTACTAGCAAACGTCGTGTTAGTTTTAGGAATAGTGGCAACAATGTCATTCCTTCTTTTGCGGAGAATATTAGTATCATATTCTAGACTTTTATGTTTTTTTAAGACAATACTTAGGATGTACAGTTTCCTGTCTGTCTGTGGCATCGTAGCTCCTTAACGAATGGGCTGATTTTAATGCGTTTTGTTTTTAAGTTGACGTAATCAAGATGGTTCTTAGCTTGATTAGAATTTGTTCAGCTGTTTCAGAGTTATAAGCATGTCAGGGGTTACATATTTTTTTAATTTTAGAGTTATCAATACCGCTATGGACAGTACGCACTAACGCCATTTAAAATTTTGTGTATGTTTCTCAATTACAGACCAAAATCCAATCTCGCCATACGACAAGTTTATACCCTATTACTTGTTAATCCGAACTATGCAAGTTTACAACAAACTTTCAGATGGGTGAGTTAGCTCCTTTATTAGTCGGATGTTGGCGCTGTGACAACTAATTAAATTCACCCTTTGAAGAGGGAGGGGGAAGAGGGCAAGGCAAATATATAATTACAGCTTGAGCACGATATACTCGCGTGCAGTATGCACCGCGGTCCTATCTCAAAATGTCAACATTGACAACGCCAAAGGGCGAGCAAGCCTTTGCGCGGGGCCCTCGCACAATAATAATAATAATAATAAATTTATTTACTTCTCAACACAATACATTTGGTACAAACTAATGAGTCACAATAAAAATAAAACTTAAAGTTATTGTGGGAGACTGGTGCCTAAACTAGGCTGTTAGCCTGTATTTCTGGTCACCAGGTCTCCACCCCTTGGTGTTGCATATATATATGTGCTTACAATACAATAGTAAGGATCGGTAAGTAAGTAAAAAATAATTTTTTTTTTTTACCAGCCCATATATGTACGTCCCCACCGAGGGGCACGGGCCTCCCTTCGAAACACGAAGGGGATTTAGGCCATAGTCCACCACGCTGGCCCAATGCGGGTTGGTGGATTTATAAATAAATCAATAAATTTTATAAATTAAATAGACTAAATGTTAGTAGTGTTAGTACGGGTGTGTGTGTGTGAGTGTGTGCGTGCGTGCGGGTGTGTGTGTATGTATGTGTGTGTGTTTGTGTGTGTGTGTGTGTGTATGTATGTGTGTTTGTGTGTGTGTGTGTGTTTGTTTTAAGTAAGAGGTATTAGAAGGTAATAAGCTCGATCCCCAGTGCCGCAAGTACCAATGACTCTTCTATCTCGAATAGCTGACAACCTGGATTAACACATGGCTATATAATTTTCCCAAATACCCACGGGATTTAAGTCCCAGGCTTACAAAGCTCAAACCTTGACCCATTGGCGTAGCCAGATACCACAGATTGTCACTTGCTACGAATCAAACATACCTATTTCGCTTCCTCTACATTCATAATTCGCTTCATACGTGCTCTTCGGATTCGGGTACTCCTAACACGGCCTTTTCTCAGTACATCACCAATTTGGTCCAAGTACGTTCGCCTAGGGTGCCCTCTTCCGACCCTTCTAACTACATTCGCACTGTATATTTCTTTCATCAAACTTCTTTCATTCATTCTTTCCTTATGGCCAAACCATCGCAACATTCCTTTCTATATCCTCGTCACTATATCTTCATTAATACCACATCGCTCTCGAATCTCGCTACTTCTCATCCCATCACTCAATCCCACACCACACATGCTTCGAATAGTACAGAGGGCGGCATATCAGGTTACTACACGCGTGCTCTCTGTGCTGTTACGATTAGAACGGTTTTGCAATGAAAATGGAGTAATCTGATGCGCTGGCCACTGTACATAAACTAGGTACAGTCAGCCAAAACATTGGTTTACCACCTTAAAACAAAAAGTATTCGTAAAGACCAGCAGGCCGAGTACGATAGTGACAGCGCCGCGACAACACCGCGGTCCTATGTCAAAATATCAACATTGACAACGCCATAGGGCGAGCAAGCCTTTGCGCGGGGCCCTCGCGCAATCAAAATGAAGTTTCAGCGTGAGCCGAGCGCGAGTTGGTCGTTATTGTGCTAGAGCTGCAGAACAAGACCAATATAGCTGATGTCAAGCATATCACTTGACAAAACGTCAAGATTATGCATCTCTTTCATCGTTACATACTGCTCAACCTTAGCGATATTTTGGATACATGGAAAGTGTTGTCAAAAGTGGTAAACCAATTATTTGGCCGACCGTACATATTCCAAACTCATACATATACATATCGTTGTAAATTAACACCCTTAGTTAATGGCTGTTCTAATTGCCGAAACTATACGGGACAGTCTACCACATGGTAAACTTGATGAGGAGTTTCGCTCTTATTTTAACGGAATAGGGTGCCCTTTCCCAAGCTTAATGTTCTATGGGCTGTTCTTCATAAATACATATGATGTACAATACAATACAATACAATTTATTGCACTCCAACACAAGTAAGGTATAGTTACATTTATACGAAAAATTATGTCAGGGTACAAAAGGCGGCCCCATTGCTAAGAAGCAATATGTTATCGGCAACCTTTGGGTGTGGAGAAGAAGCAACAAATCGTTTAGATGTGGGTGCAAATATAATACATGCTACTTACAAAGAATAAATTACACATATAGAACAATAAAATATATCTACCTTAGATACATACAAAATATAATACATATTTGTACGTGATGTTGTTGTGTGTGTGTTGTATATATCATACACACGTAAATATATATATACGTACCTTGGTATAGTTTATGCACTGTATATAAGACAGCTAAGCAAATACTAAAACCAAATTCAAACCATTATTCTGAAAGATTTGAATCAATATGTAATTCGAATAAACTACCATACGCTACGCATACGCACCTTTAATCTTTTATTTATTGAGAAAATTGGGTGAGAAAAAACCGACTTCAAAGACCCGCTGATAAGAGAGCTTTTTAATGCTGAAATAATTTATGAAATCGGTTCAGTAGTTTTTGAGTTTATTCGTTACTAGCACTCCGCCCTGGACTTCGTTCCCGTGGGAATTCGGAAAATTATGTAGCCTATGTCCATTGGGGATAATGTAGCTTTCTAATGGTGAAAGATTTTTTCAAATCGGTCCAGTAGTTTCGGAGCCTATACGATGCAAACAAACAAACAATCAAATCTTTCCTCTTTATAATCGTGCAAAACCAGCACGACAATGTGGATGCCATTTTTCAAAGAATTATCAGTGAATATAAATGTTAGGTATTGAGAAGCTATTATAGTAACAAAATAAAGAAATACTGTCATAAGTTTCTCGATACGACCTCTCTTTCTAACACAGCGTCAGCTCAAATCAAATCAAATCAATGTATTTATTGTGGAAAATAGGTATTACAACAGGTTACAGTGGTTGTTAGTAAAGGTACAGCTATTTCCCGCCTCTCGGGCATACAACATTTTTTAAGCATCTATAAAGAGTTGTCATTTAGATACTCGTTTACACAGTAATAACATTCAGAACAGTTAGATCCGTATTAGAACGCGACTCAGACTCTGAGCTATACTTATGTAGCAGTCATCTTTGTCATTGACAGCCGGTTTGGTCGAGTGGTAGTGGTGCTGCCTCTTGATCGACGGGTCCTGGGTTCGAATCCCAGTCGGGGCAAATATTTGTGTAAATAGCAGATCTTTGTTCTCGGGTCATGGGTGTTTGTGTCCGTCTTTATGTGTGTTTCGCGAGGGACCCACGATACAAGGGAAACCTTAGTATGGGCCTTTGAGTGTATGGCGTTTTATTTATTATTTATTTATTTATATTTTGATAGTGAGAGAAAGAGACAATCAATACTTAAGTATAGATCAAGATTTGAGGCCTTACAATGACCTCGACAAGGCAAAATTATCTCACGAGTATATGCTAAGCCTCTAAATCTACGAAATCCCTGGATCATGCTGAAAGCGTTCCCCGAATTTGAATTGAGACAAAGGAGTAGAATAATAATGAATGTCCACGTTAAAAACGTATGAATCAACCGATTTAAATCCCAAAAATGTCTATTAGCAAATAGCCACAAACCAAAACGTTGTCCAAGTATAACATACTAGCTTCCCGCGCGGGACTTCGTTCCCGTGGGAATTCTGGAAAATTATGTAGCCTATGTCCATTGCGGATAATGTAGCTTTCTAATGGTGAAAGAATTTTTTAAATCGGTCCAGTAGTTTCGGAGCCTATTCATTGCAAACAAACAAACAATCAAATCTTTCCTCTTTATAATATGTATAGATAGACAATATATTTTATATACACGCGACTTCGTACACGTGCGCAAAGCTGATTTAATTGAATTATAAACACCGTGGGCGAAACAACCAACACTTAATTGTTAACCAAATCTGTATGAACTTATTATAACTACTAAATACACGATAGGTAGGTACCCAGATTTTTTGAAAATGCGTAGGGCAAAAAATAAATTGAAAAAAAAAACATCTGGTCAATTATGAAATGATATATTCAAATAATTAAGAAAAATAAGCATTTCTTTAAAACTTTTTTTCCATCCACACGCATTTAGTTCTAATTTATTCACATTAACTAATGTAATAACTCTTCCAAATAATACAATTTGAAATGTTAATGATTGTTCTCCCGTCGCGAGGGGGTTCAGTAGCGTTATTCGAGCAACTTTTACTATGAGAACACTAGTGAAATTTTGAAAAAAAATTCGACTTCCCATACAAAGTTCACTAGCTAGGCCGGACAATTTGTATGGAGAGTCGAATTTTTTTTCAAGATTTCACTAGTGTTCCCATAGTAAAAGTTGCTCGAATAACGCTACTGAACCCCCTCGCAACAGGAAAACAACCATTACAATTTCAAGTTATATATACAAATATACAGAAAACTATAAAAATATAGCTACTTAACGAAATATGACTTAACAAAAAATGAGATATCGCGTAACAAACTTACAAAAAGATAACACTAAAATAAACATTTTGCATCACCCCGACAGATTTTCATGAAACATGGCTTCTTAGCACTCATGAACATGGCACTCGGGATAAAATTATCTATGACACAAAAAAAAAACTAAACGGAAATCGGTTCATCCGTTTGGGAGTTACGATACCACAAACAGATACACAGATACAGGGACAGAGACGTTAAACTTATAACACCCCTCTCTTTTTGCGTCGGGGGCTAGAAAACAGTCGAATTTAGAACATCCTCTTATCTTAAAGTCGATAAAAAAGATTTGTTTAACTTCAGCTTCGCACTTCAATATTGGAAAGATGATTTGAGTTTAATATACCTATTAGGTTTAATCAGTAAAGTACCTATAACCTTGAGTGAATCCTTCATTAGCAGATAGCGATTGGAATTGCTGAATTAGTTCCATTAGATGATTTTGAATAGATGTTTACTGAATAGGCTTTTGCTATTAATTGGTCTTCGATTTAAGTGGGTATGCTTGGTAAGCTAAGGTTGAAAGAATATTTGCTCTAAAAAAACAACCCTCGATATTCTTGTCCATTTTTCTCGGGGGGGTGACGAGAACTTTGCAAACAAACAAACAGTTTAAAAATGTTTTTGATGTATTTTAAGCAACTCAAGTACTCTGCTCTAGAAGCCAATTATTACTTTGTCCCGATGGCATTTGTGACTACGGTTTGCTGAGGGTCGGAGGCTTTGGCCTTCGTTAAAGAGATTGGGCGTTGTCTTAGGGAGGGTGGGCATGACGCGCGCTCTGGGTCCTACCTGGCGCAAAGGTTGTCAATTGCCATTCAACGCGGAAACGCGGCGAGTGTGATGGGCACCTTTGCGTCTGGTTCGGCACAAGGCGGCTTGTAAATAGACCGTGCGATAAGCGCATTTAGAATATAAGACCTTAATTAATTCAATTATTATTTAGAGTGTATTTTATGACAATAAATTTAATTATCAAACTTTTAAGACGCTGAGCTACGGCCTGTTTTTGCAGCATATTTTTTTTTCTCTTATATTTGTTTATGTAAGAGTGATTATGGATAATTTTGTAAGATAACTTCATGTACTTTTTTTATATCTTAACAGATTCTCAAAGTTAAAGCTTCTTTAAATGTAATGCCATGTTTACGTCAACAAGGTGGAAAGTGACAGTATAAGTATAATATTCAATAGCACGGGCTATCACCGCTACTAAAAAACGTAAGTGCTTATTCCTTACGCATAAGATTGAAAATCCCACATCATCTGCAAGACTCAATTTCTCGGCTGTGCTATATAGTTTCAATTCCCCGGCACCGACGTCGATGAGTGATATCTTAAAATTGAATCTCCGAGATCAATCCCACAGGATTTTGGTTGGAATAGACTCCGGATATCTGTGTAATAGCGAGCGAATTATTTGGCGCTGATTTCAGGCAGGTCTCCCGGGCGTTTATTCCACTAAAAGGCTGCTTTTCCACCAGAGATGTGCGAGGAAGCGGAGCGGTGTGCGAGGAAAAAATCGACCAATAGGAACACTTCATTTTCTTAGCCTCGCGTTCCTATTGGTCGATTTTTTCCTCGCACACCGCTCCGCTTCCTCGCACATCTCTGGTGGAAAAGCAGCCATAGGCGTTTTTCCACCTGATGGTATGGCAACGGCATAAAACCTGCGCCGGTAACGGACTGGCTGTCAGGGAAATAAAAATGTATGAATACACACATACACATCAACACGGTCTAAGGATATTGCACGATTTTTCATACAAAAGAGGTCTGTAAACAAGCAAGTACTAAACCTGAATTTTTAATTCTAGTCAATTAATTTTGTTTTACTTGAAATTTGTGAAAACGTGACGGAAACGAAAACGAAAATGCACTTTTTGCCTGCTTTTTGTATGAAAATTGTCGAATTCACGCAACTTTTTTTTCTTTCATCACGTTCTTACAAATTTCAAGTAAAACAAAATCGCTTAGCGCGATCCAATTTAGGACCTAAACAAGTCTGCAACGCTTATTCGTACCATGATGGCTCATAATTCGTACCATAAGCGGTTCAATTTTGGCGCTGTTGCGATTCAAAGGCAGACCAGCGACAATTTACGAGTATGTAGACATGTAAAATGGACCATAGACAACCGAGCAGTTTAAAAGCAGCGCCCTCATGGTACCATTTTAAAAAAACATTCCAATGAGGGATTTTCTTTTTATTTTTTTAAATTTTTCCCTAGTCGCCGGATAGATGGCGCTTAACTATGTACGTTACTGCAAGGAACGAAACGTTAAATTATTTTTGATTAATTCACTTGGACGTAATTTTGAGATCATAAAACGAAACGTTATTGTCATATCACATCAATAAATCACGTCTACTATACGTAGTTAGGCGATTTTACGAAAACAACGAAAAAACAAAACTGAATTATAACAAAGCGCGAGAAAACTAGGATGATTGGAAAGCCAAAACAAACTCAGAATATTTGATGCAATGTTTTTCTCCAAGCCTTTTGGCTTTGGCACCTAGTAACGGAGTCAGTTCAGCGCCATCTAGAGTGCTCTGGGGAACTACTTTTTTTTAATACCCAAAAAGAAAACCCCCCATTGCGAAGCAGTTCAAAGTTGGATCCTAAACAGAAATGCTTTTAAACGATCGTGGTAGGTACCCAGGTGACGAAATGGACAACTATCTAAACCTTTACATTTTATGACAGCTACCTTGACTGGGGGCGCTATTGCTAGCTGAATGTTAAGTTTCTAGGTAGTTTGCAACTAATCGTACACTTGGGGGTGGCGCTACTGATCGAGGCGGATTTTATCATTAAAAACTGATCGATGAGTAAGTAGTTTATAATGATTACATTTTGAGAAATTCAATTTTTTTATGAGTCAAATGCTTTAAACGCCAATTAATCTTGTATTCCTTAGAAATAAGAAAAAAATGAAACGGTAAGTTGTGGAAGTTCGTGTGGCAAACTTGGCTAAGCCTGGTGTCAGAGTTTTCGAACCACCAAATGGCCTCTGACTAACTCATTTGATTTTTCACAATTGTCTAGGAGTCAGGTGGACCACGGCCCATAGCATTTTCAAATTGCATGCTACTCGTCATTTAGGTGGACCACCGGCAAAAAAAAGTGCCCGTGGTCCACCCAGGTGAACGAAACAGGTGGACCACGACCCATACCTGGACTGTAGTCAATTGACAACAGCCGGGACCGACAGCTTAACATGCCCTCGGAAACGCTCGTGATAAATTGACACTTTGGTCACCTATCAGGTTCCCTGCCTTTGTGTAAGTTGCTTAACCTCACTGATCGGCAAGCGCCAATGGGCTACGAGCGATTCATAGCTAGCACTTCATAGTGTAATTATGTAAACTACTTAAAGTTCATCAGAATTCTGTAGCTGTGACAAAAGAAAGCGCAAAATGTATGTAGCGAGCTAGATTTTCCTGTAGATTTTAAAAAATAAAATGGCGTAATAGCTAAATCGATATGGTTATTAAAATTCACAAGAGGCGGTAAAAGTTTGAATAACGGTAATTATAATTATGGCAGACTGCGAAAAGTAATTAAAACATTGTTAATTAATACATTATTCATGCGGGCCACGCAATATAACACCGCGATGAATTTTTTGACCAAACTTTTTTACAAATTTTTTCAGAAAATGGAAAATGCTGTAGTAATGATCTATCATTGGCTTACAGGAAATATACAGGGTATAAGGGACAGGTTACCAAAAATTCTCAGATTTCGGGCCTCACACGACTATCGAGCACATTGGAAATGAATCTACGAAATTCGAAATCTGTCATGAATACACGTCTTTTGAGTCTTTTTTGAATATCATATCTTCACAACTCTCCGAGATATAAGGGGATCGCATTTTTTTGTGAAATCGGAGCCTACACTGGAGCGAACAAAAAGACATTTCCAATGTCAAAATTGAAACCCTGAACCAGGGTTCGAAAGGATAATTATCACTGATAATAACAAGTAACAAAGCCAATGGAAATACAATCATCATTGGATGAAGATATTCCTTTGGCTTCTTTGGTGAATCTAAGTTAATTTATTTACGACTAGCTTTCTGCCCGGGACTTCGCTCTTTCCGAAAATTGTGTTACCTATGTGTTATTCTGATGCATAAGCTATATTGTTGTTAAGTTTAATTAAAATCCATTCAGTAGTTTTTGTGTCAAAGTGCAACAAATATCCATACAGCCACACTCACTTTAATAATGTTTTGTTACAATTTGTTATGAACCAATATAACAAATTAATTTCTTACACTGGTGACAATTATCCGATAATTATCAGATAATTATCAAGAAGCGTAATTATCTTGATAATTTCGAACCCTGCCCTGAACTCAGACCATCATTCTCAATGATTTTTAGTGGAATTTTCCTCATGGTTTCTTTAATACTTTGTAATATTTTCTGCTTTCAAATCAATTATTTATTCTAACGATAACAGGCTAAGCACGAAAACCAGCAATGTAAATCGCATTCTGACAGCGGCGCTGTTCAGTTTCGTGGGCTAATTCACATCCCTTTCGCTTACTAATTAAAAGTTACCCAAAACCTAGTTATAGCTAATGCCTCAATTTCCCACAGATTCCCACCACGCCTCAGATTATGAAGATACCTAACTAAATGGTCCTCTATAATGTCTAGCCCAAATTCCGCGCCAGCACCAAACTTCTCATAATGTAATACACAGTAACTAGACTATAGACCACTGATTCCCAAAGTGGTCCAGGTGGACCCCTAGGGGTCCGTGGGCGACTCGATGGGGTCTATGTTGGCGTGACAAAAAATGGGAGACAATTCGTAAGCGGGGTCCACGAAAATTTATCTGGTTTCGATAGTAAAGAACTAAAATATTGGCTTGACTTCACCTATGAAGGCAAGCCTACATTTTAGGCAGATAAATAATTGATGGAAGTGCTGTGAGTAGATGTCAAAAAAGTTAAGTTGGATGGAATTTTACTTGACATCCACTCACAGCAGAATCAATTAATTAACAAACCAATCAATTCTCACTTTTTTGTCGAAAACTCTTAATTCGTGATTGGAAGTAGTTGGAACTCAGCCGCAACGAAAATTTCCATAGTTAGATGTATAATCTTAATTTTTTTTTTGTCGAGTTATGGGAATATGGTAGAAATGTAGCTGCAGGGGGTCCACCGGGACCAGCAAAATCTTGAAAGTGGTCTACGAAAAAAAATAGTTCGGGAACCTCTGCTATAGACACTAGAACCCGTATTAATTAACCCCCTACTAAAAAAGAGGGGTGTTAAGTTTGACATGTGTATCGGTATTTGTGTTTCTGTGTATCTGGTATTTGTCTATGGCATCTTAACTCTTAAATGAATGTTTGATGCAGGTTATTTGGTTTGATCGATATGGTTCTTAGATTAAAAGTTATACGCAATAAATGTCGGGGGTAATACATGACTTCGGCAGGAGGGTGGTCGCGAACCAGACGGCCCTTTACAGAGCCTACCACACCGCATGAGACCATAGGACGACACCTCAGATTCAGAAAAAAATGAAGTGTCGTTGCCTGGGATGGATTAGAGGAGGCAGGTCTCATTTGTATTTCCTTAGTCGCAGACGACACCCACGGAAAGAACCGATCACCATACGGTGGTGTGGTAATAAACAAAGTTTTTATTTATTTATAACACTCCTCGTTTTTTTCAGGGGTTTAAAACCTGACGTCTATATCATCTAGTCTACGTACCGCTCACCAAGTTATAAGAACAAGAATTCATTTGTTTGTTCCTCAGCCCCTCGCGATAAAAACTCAAAGAATACTTCGTACTTCCACTTCTTCCCTTCTTCTTAACTTGTTTACAGTTTCCGCACAATAAGAGTTTTATTTACTGTGAACGCGGAATGGGCCGAACTTTGTAGGTAATTCCAATAATCTGTTGACACAAATTTATTTATTTTCTCCTAAAATAGTTTAGCTAGCGGAAATTGAGGACTTTATGTATGTATGTATGTATTTATTCATTACATGAGCATGAGTTACACAAGACGCATTGATAGCCGCGCTACGCCGCCGCCACGTCCGTGCCCTTGTATAGATTATGCTGTATTAACTATAATAATATACTTTCTATAGTAGTTTATAACTAACTATAATAAATAGATAAGTATATATTGTTATATTATATCTTTATCTTAATATAAACTCGTCCGCAAAAATAAAGGGTCACCCTGAAAATAGTTGGTATCTTTAAGAAATCATAAAGTTAACTTGACTTGCTTATGAAATGAAACTGAGAGAAGATATGCGGACTACATGCAATCTTTATTTCCACATTTTATCCTGAAATTGCATTATAAAATACTTACGAAATAAAAACGTTTCATTTTAAATTTGCGATTCCTTTTTTCAAATTTGACTTTTTTGATTTTGTTTTAATTATGTATAAATATTGGACTTGAAAATGATTTTTCATTATTCAGTTTGAATATTTCGCATAAAATCATGCCTCTCAGCTTAGAAGAATACACCAGAATCATCACCATGCTGATGCAAGCAGATGCGATCCAACACCATCTGTTACAGACCAGGACAGATAATATTAGTGATGATACAGTAAGAAGACGCCTAGCAGAATCTAACCTAAAACCACATAGACCAGCCCAGGGTCCAGAACTCGAACATCATCATAAATTGCAAGATTGCGTTTTGCGACGGAACACGCTACTTGGATCGAAGAAGATTGGGCACGTGTATTGTTTACTGATGAATCGAGATTTATGTTATACGTCAACGATAGAAGGGACAGGGTATATCGACGTCCTGGAGAACGTTTTGTTCAAGCATGCTTTAAGGAAACGGTCTCCTATGGCGGCGGGTCGCTCCACGTCTGGGCCGGCATTTGTTCAGAAGGACGAACAGACCTTGTTTTCATTGAAAATGGCAATCTAACTGCGGAAAGGTATATAATGGAAAGCCTGAATGAACATGCAGGTCCGTTCCTTACAAATATGGGTGATAATTCACTTCTTATGCACGATAATGCTCGCCCTCATACAGCATTATCTGTGAGACGATACATTCAAGAAGTCGGCATCGATCTCATAGCCTGGCCAGCGAGGAGTCCTGACATGAATCCAATAGAGCATGCATGGGACGAGCTCGGAAGGCTAGTCAGGAAGCGAAACCCACCACCTCTGACACTTGTAGCCTTAAAACAGGCCCTTATTGAAGAGTGGGAGAATTTACCTCAATACCGCTTGAGGAACTTGGTTTTTAGTATGCCTGATCGCACACAAACCTTAAGAAGAGTCCGTGGAGGAAACATAAGGTACTAAATTTAAGTGGGTGGCCATATCTTTTTATAAAAAATTATAAATGTATATTATTTTATTCGAAAGAAGTTCCCTAATTTGTGTTATCTTATCATTTTCAAATAAATAAAAGGTTATTTTTAATAAGCTGTGGTTTATTTTAAGAGTTATTAAAATTACTTTTAGATTATTTTTAATTCAAAGAGCTAGCATGTGTAGTTTTTTAGTTATTTAAAAAAATGAGGTGACCCTTTATTTTTGCGGACATAATAAAACAACGGGTTTGTTCGAACACTTATAACTCGAGAACAGCTGCACCGATTTTCATGGTTTTTAATTTGCTGTGTTAGTCTGTGGCCCGAATAGCAGAATAACTATTAAAAACATTGAAAAATTTACGAAAAATGTCCCACGGGAATGAAGTCCCGGATGAAAAGCTAGTAATGTATAAATCTAAACCAGTGATAGTTCTTCGCTGTTGCATCCAGACCTCATTGATCGCCTTTTGACGTTGTGAATGACCATACTTTTCCCCTACAGGCACTGCAACTTTTACGACACTTTTCCACTATAATTATCATTATACTGAATCAAACACAGGCTTTGAAATGCAAGAAGTGTAAACAACAAGTCCGGAATTGAACTCGAAAATGGGTCAACAGCTGGACACGAACCGAGTACTTACGTCACGGTGGCAGGACACCAATGGAAAATAAGTAGCGCGTGTCGAGGTAATTTGCCTCATCAGACTAACAAACACACTCAAATGCCCACACTAAGGTTTTTTTGGAAAATTTTCAAAAACATCTGCTTTATACACAAACATCATCGACCACATCTTGCCCCTGAGCTTAATTATTTGATAAATATTAAATGACTGATATTGAATATATCTATATTTTTTGTGAGATAATGTATTATTACAGGGTGAAAAAAACCCTCCTAGCTATATTCAAAATCCTGAACCAGTATCACTTACAAAACACTTTTTTTTTGGTGGGATTTTTTTTTTTTTCTAAACGTAGACACTACTCGGGTGCACCCCCCGAGCGCGCCTGGTGTAGGAGTAATGTCTACGTATTGGTAAAAAATGAACTTTTCCCATTGAAAAAAAAAAACATGAATGTGTTCTTTGTGTGATATATCAAACATATAAACCTATAACTTTCTTACAGCCTATAACTTTCTTACAAAACGAAATTTTGTATGGAATTTATATGGCGGTGCTCAACTGTGACGTCACCGTTTTGTATTTCCCTCTCTTTCTAATTGAGAGTTTTGAACGTTCATATCTTTCTTAGTTTTAAAGATATTAAAAAACTATTTATGAGGTCTTCTTCTTCTTCTTATCGTGTAGGTATAGTCAAGTGTGTGGCGAACTTGGCTAACCCTGGTGTCAGAGTTTTCAAACTCAAACTCAAATGTGTTTATTTCATTGAACATATAAAATGTTTCTTGAATTTCATTGAACATATAAATGTTTCGTCAATACTCACTGTTTAGATCAGCAAAACAGTGAATTACAATAGCTTTGACTTTGCTCCTATTCGCAAAGGTGCAGTCTTCCTCAGGAGAACAATAGGCAAGAAACTCCGAGGGTCGCTCTTTTTAAGTCAGTCATGTTACTTCTAATTTTAATTGACTTAATGTCTGAATAACTCTGGAGCTGAGCAATTTATTCCCATGGTTGCTTGTCTAATAGATAAACACAAATTCTATAATAGCCCTTTTTACAAAGTTTTTATTCAATTGTTGTCTTAAATTTTCTAAAGGTAAGTTTTGAATACTAATGGGAATCTTATTATAGAAGCGTACATTGACTCATAAAAGAGTTTGTTACTTTGTGGAGACGACTGTCCAGTAAATCCAATTTATGTTTGCTTCTAGTGTTTACATTGTGCCTATAGCCTCTGACTATTGTGCGGTTTGATGAACAACTGTTCAACTGTTTTTGTAAATGTCCTTGTGTCCCTAGGGATCTACTACATAAGGGAAACGTAAGTGTAAGCCTTTTGGGTAACGAATATGGGAGCTTTTCACCGTACAAAGCATACCTACTAACTTATTTAACACCACTTGACCTGCTGTGCCATATAGAGTGTCAAGGAAAGCTTAGCAAATACTGAGCCCTGAGTTCAGACAATCATTCTGATTTATTTTTCTGTGGAATTTTTCTAAGGACTATTTTCATTATTTTCGCATATTTTATCGAATACATTCAGTTTAGAGGAAAAGCAATATATAAAAACATCATAAAAACACTGTAAGCAGCAATGTATCTCATGTTTTGTCCTGCTCGGCGCTACCGCGTCATCTGTTACGCAGTACATTGCGTAGCGCCAAAGTAAGCAAATAACAAGAACGAACTTTATGTTACCATTTGCCGTGTGGTGATCGGTTGAATATAACACCACCCCATCTCTTTCCGTGGGTGTCGTAAGAGGCGACTAAGGAAACACTAATGAGACCTGCCTACTAGTAATCCATCCCAGGCAACGACACTTCATTTTTTTCTGAATCTGAGGTGTCGTCCTATGGTCTCACGCGGTGTGGTTAGGCTCTGTAAAGGGCCGTCTGGTTCCCTCCTACCGACCACCCTCCTACCGAAGTCCGACGCTAAACAGCCTGCTGTGTTCCATCGGTGCTTGGGAGTACCTTTATAGGCATTTTCTGGGTTAACTCGCTCCATCGTCGACCTCATCTTTGACCTTTATGGTCAAGATTGAGGTCAAGAGTTAACCCATCTTATAATAATAATAAAAAACCTGTTACTGATCTTAATCTTGATTATAAATAGGTTGAACTAAAATGTGATTAAAAATATATTCACGCGGATACCATTTAGCTTTGATTTTGTACGTGACTTGTTATCTTGTTGGAGTATTGTCGATCGTAATTACGATCTAGTCACCCTGCTGTACATATACACAAGGTGTTTCAAAAAAACCCCAAAAAAAACAAAATTTAATTTTAAAAGTGAAATAGTCGCAACTCTAGTAATCAGTTGCACGGTTTGACATCTTTCAAAATGAAAGTTTCATATAATTAATATGACATACTTGTCATATTTGTAATAGAGCTGCGCAGTGCGCAATAAGCTAAATTTTAATTAGTTTTGAATTATCTTTTTTTATTTTATTTTTGAAACAAATTATATGTATACTGGGTGAAAAAGAACCTCCTAGCTATATTCAAAATCCTGAACCAGTATCACTCAAAGAACACATTTATGAAAAAAAACAATTTTTTTAAAATATTTTTTCAATGGGAATAACTCATTTTTTGACTAAACGTAGACATTACTCCTACACCATTCACGCGAGGGTTGCGGGTAGCGCTCGAGGAGTGCGCCCGAGTGGTGTCTACGTTTAGGAAAAAAGAAATCCCCCCCCCCCCCCCCAAAATAAAATAAAAATAAAAATAAAGTGATCAGTAAGTGATACTGGTTAAGGATTTTCAATAAAGCTAGGAGGTTCTGTTTCAACCTGTATACAACCTGTTCCTTTTGATATCCCATAACTCCAGGGTATCAATGAGACCACGTATATGAATCAAATAGCATATACATTGTTTTTCAATTATTAAAAAATGAGATTTTCCTATAAAACACCTTTACGTAGGAAATAACAACGTTACATAATCGTATTCTAAATTATGAATGATGGAAACTTTTATGATTTTGAAATATTTTAATTTTGATTGATGATTTCTCTGAAAATACCAATTTAAGAACATATGTTCCTTGGACTTTTACAATTATTTTTATTCATAGAATATGACCTTAGAGTTATGGGATATTAAAAGGAACAGGTTGTATAACTTGTGTTGACCTACTGCGCTGGTAGTTAAATATTTATACTGTGTACTATGTCAAGCGTGCTCGTTCTTTGTTAATGCGTTTTTAATGAAACACAAGAGCTCCTACGTTCTACGTATTATTTGTTCTTCCTTCCTTAACGTGTAGGTTTAAAAATATACCTTTCCTATGGGTATTATTATGGGTATAATCAAATATACAGGTCTAAAATTTTCTTACGGTGTCACCGATATCTTTGATAAAACATAAGTAAGGAAATATTTTTTTTTAACTTAGAATAAAAAAAAATGAAGCGTTTAAGTATTAGGAAGGAAATCAGATTAGCAAGTACCATTACAGCAGACGGCAATTTTTGGTCACTGCCTACCCCGTTGGGACAAAAGTATGAGCATATAATTTTGTATGTAGATAGATATATAAATCATTTATTCACAGTACACAGTACACGAACAATCAACATAAATAATTATAACATCAAAAAAAGTTTCAGGGGAAGAACCCCCCCCCCCTTTAGTTTCGCTAACTAATTAAAAGTCCTTATTTTTTTTTATTGTAAGATGGGTTAACTCTTGACCCCAATCTTGACCAAGGTCATACGTGAGGTCGACGATGGAGCGAGTTAACCCAGAAAATGCAAATTCAGGCACTGGTACTCCCACGCACCGACGGACCACAGCAAGCTTTTTGGCTTCGGACTTCGGTAGAAGGGTTGTCGCGAACCAGACGGCCCTTTACAGAGCCTACCACACCGCATGAGACCATGGTACGCCACCTCAGATTCAAAACAAACTGAGGTGTCGTTGCCTAAGATGGATTACTAGGAGGCAGGTCTCATTTATGTTTCCTTAATCGCCTCTTACGACACCCACGGAAAGAGGTGGGGTAGTGTTATTCTCAACCGATTGAAGCTTGTTATTAGCTCTTAGTTATTTAATTAAGTTTCTGTGTTGTAAACGTTTCTGTAAGCTCCCCAAATATAATATAATAAAAGTAAATATATAAAAATGACAGCCAGTTTGGTTAAGTGGCAGTGACGCTGCCTCTTGATCGGCGGGTCCTGGGTTCGATTCCCAGTCGGGGCAAATATTTGTGTAAAAAGCAGATGTTTGTTCTCGGGTCATGGGTGTTTGTGTCTGTCTTTGTGTGTTCCAAGGGACCCAAGACACAAGGGAAAACCTTAATGTGGGCCTTTGAGTGTGAAGCGTTTATGTTTAAAAAAAATACTACACGGCGAAAAACTAACTCATGTAATTTCTTAGTGGGAGTAGGATTAGCAAGAAAAGTACCATTCAATCTCTATGAAATATATAAACAACCTACCATGTTTATTCCACTCTGTCTTTCGCAGATAATATCCCTCAAGACAACTTGTAGTCACAAACAGTTGGTGATATTTACAGAACGAGACTCAAGTCTCGATCTACACTTAAGGCGACTACAGCACCTAAATTACGATTTTATGATGCGTAGATAAGCATGACGCACTGCATTAAATCGAAGAAAAAAAAGACTACGGTAATATTCAGGACATAAACTAGATAAGTAGTTTGCTGAAAACATGATTCAGCACTTTTGGTTCGATAGAAAAAGCTCACAAAGTCACCTCTAAATACCCAATATTGTGTATCTTTAAAGCTGTAAAAACGATAGTAAAATGCACACGGGAACTTGACTTTGCTATTAAAATGTTCGTTATTGAACACTCTCGATAAGTATTTAACGAATTTTTCGATTTAAACTGTTACCTTTCCATAAATTTCATTTTTCTAACTTTCGAACATGATTTTACGCACGCACGCTTTCATAGTCCGTAAACTTTGTGTATCGACACTGTTCGCACTGCCGGCCCAGGCCTGTTAAGAGACGGAGATGGCACTATTCCTATGTGTGCTGCCTTTATCGGGTGCTGTAGTCGCCTTAAGTATTGATTGTCTCTCTTACTATCCACACTCAAAAAACGCTCCACACTCAAAGGCCCACACTAAGGTTTTCCCTTGTGTCGGGGGTCCCTGGATTTGACAAAGACGACTGCTACTTAAGTATAAATCAGAGTCTGAGTCGCGTTTTGTGATACGGGCCTTAGTGCTTATGCCTTAGTGCTAGTGCTATACTATATTTAAACCGCGAGAACCGTATATTTCAGTTACTTCCACAGCCTAATGTCATATGGCATTTTACTGTGGGGTAATGCTGCGGATATCAATAAGATCTTTGTTCTGCAGAAAAGGGCTGTTCGCGCGATTTATCAAATGAGACCTAGAATGTCTCTTAGACAAATATTCAAAGAAATAGATATTTTGACTTTTGCATCCCAATATAATTATATGTGACAATGTTTTATATGTGAAGAAAAATGAACATTTGTTTAAGAAAAATAGATTATCGCTATTTTTATTAATAGATTATCGCTATTTAAATACTAGGACCAAGCATAAGCTGGATGTACTAGACAGTCGTCTCCACAAGGTCACGAACTCTTTTATGGGTCAATGTATACGGTTCTATAATAAGATTCCCATGTGTATTCAAAATTTAACTTTGGACAAATTTAAGACAGTAATTAAACAACAACTTTGCACCCCTATTACAAAATGTCTGATTATCTATCAGACAGGCAGCCATGGGAATGAACTGCTCAGCTCTAGAGTTATTTCAGATTTAGTTAAATTTAGTAAATAAGAAAATTTTTAATGCGATTTAAAAGAGCAACTTCAGAGTTTCTTGCCTGTTCTTCTCTGAAGAAGACTGCACCTTTGCGAATAGGCGTAGAGTCAGTAGGGTCAAAAGAACGAATGCGTATGTGTGTATTTAAATCGTTTAATGTACGTTTGTATGTATTTCATTGTAATCTTGCCTTGTTTTAAGTGACATCCTGAATGTTCTACAAAATAAAGATTTTTCTATTCTATTCTATTCTAGTACCATTCTAATAGAGATAGATCTCTATTAAAGTTTATGTAACAACTTGTTTACTCCATCCTGTCTTTCGCAGATAACATCCCGCGGGACAGCCTGTAGTCACAAACAGTCGGCGATAGACCTAACTTTAAACTTGTTTTAATAAGTTTCTATTTGACTATTATAACTGTAGATTAAATTGTTGAATGTCAACGTAATAAAGGGTATCAGTTATAAAAGTGTTTTTAGGGTTCCGTACCCAAAGGGTAAAACAGGACCCTATTATTAAGGCTCCGCTATCCATCTGTCTGTCCATCTGTCACCAGGCTGTATCTCATGAACCGTGATAGTTAGTTGAAATTTTCACAAATTATGTATTTTTGATGCCGCTATAACAACAAATACTAAAAAACAGAATAAAATAATTATTTATTCACAAAAAAACCGGCCAAGCGCGTGTCGAGCCACGCGTATTGTAGGGTTCCGTGGCAGCATGGTTCAAATATATTCTTATTAATCCCAACAGTGTTTGGGACTTGGTCGACTATTACTTGCAAACTTGAAGGACCAACTTATGTGTGATAGTTTTCCTTTAAATTTCGTTGTATATTCTACCAACGTAAATTTTTTCACATTTTTAGAAACAACTGTTTAGCAGGTATAGGGGGGGGACACTTGTGTTTGACAAAAATTTTCACTTTAAAAATTTATATTTCGCAAACGGAGTGCTGAATCGAAAAACGTTCTTACTAAAAGCCTTCTATCTTTTAAAATGCTATCCTATGACACCCCACTCAATAATACTGGCGAGAAAAAAAAAATTCATCGCCCTTTCACGTCTATGGGAGACACCCGAAAAAAAATTTTTTTCCAAGATTTTACTCTACAGTTCTGTCGGCGTGGTTTATATGTATGTTACAGTTAAAACTAGTTAGTAGTTAGAACGCGTTTTTCCTAGTTAGAACTAGTTTTTACTTGGTGCCTTTGTTAAAACTAGAAATAATCAGTTAAAACTAGAATTTACCACTGACATATTTGATTTTCAGTTAAAACTAGTTGTCACATCGAGCTATAGTTAAAACTAGCTATAGTTAAAACTCCCCCCCCGCGGAGATTATATCGGGGCAGAAACTGTAGGTTAGGTTTGTTAGTAGCCTAGCCTAACCAATCCGTTAAGGGTTGGTTAGGTTAGGTTAGAACTGCGAGGGGTGCTAGGTCAGGTAACCTCCACGAGCGCCCAGCCCATTGTCAATCCTCTTGAATCCGTTCGGGGGGAAGGGCAATGAGTCTGGGACGGTGCACCCTGGGCATCGGACAACAACTTTTCTTCGGAATTCTTGTTGTCCGATGGCGAATTACCTGACACTGGCGCGGAACAGGACCGTTTTGGTTAGACCGTCCCGCGCAGAGGGCTCTCCACACATCTCTCTGATGTATAATCATGCTTAGTTTCAGCTCTGTAGTACCAAGGGTTTCTTAGGAAACCTGCAGACAGACGGACAGACGGACATGGCGAAACTATAAGGGTTCGTAGATTACTACGGAACCCTAAAAACGTTTTAATATGTAATGATACGCAACCCTTCGTGCGCGAGTACGTCACGCACTTAGTCGGTTTTTTTTACAGTGTGAATGTTGTTTGAAGGGTAGGAAGAGATTTACTTAAACCAAATTGGTGATGTTCTGAGAAAAGGCCGTGTTAGGAGTACCCGAATCCGAAGAGCATGTATGAAGCGAATTATGAATATAGAGGAAGCGAAAGAGGTGTGTTTGGATCGTAGCAAGTGGCAATCTGTGGTCTCTGCCTACCCCAATGGGACAAAGGCGTGAGCTTGTGTTTGTATGTATGGTTTTTTGACTGTCGTTAAATAACGATTTTATACCTCTAATTTGGATATTAATTATTTAAAACTAGTGTTCCATTTAAAACTATCTTTCCACCCGAGACATCGTTCCAGTGGCAATCCGGGAAAATTATGTAGCCTTTGTTATTTAAGAATAATGTGGCATTCTAATGGTGAAAGAATTGTTGAAATCGGTCCAGTAGTTTTTGAGTTTATTCGTCACTACAAAAATACAAATCTTTCCTCTTTATTTATAATATTAGTGTAAATGCGTAAATAACTTTACTGTTAGTACACTGACCATTAATGAGTACATGTTTAATATTGGGCATCATAGACAGTGCATGGAGACAGAAAAGACTCCCACAAGGGCGTCGCCAGGGGGGGCAGGGAGGGGCAGCTGCCCCCCCCTAGAGGTGAAAAAAATTTTGCCAACTGCAAAGCAACCAAAGTTGAAACCGTTCTTATTACAAACGCCAATTCGCCATAGAAGCAAAGACTCGCGCTACACGTGTAAAACTTCATGCTCTTGACCGTACCTACAATTCATATTTTTTCATCCTCCATAATATTAACTTGCCCCCACCTGGGCCAAGGGCTGGCGACGCCCTTGGACTCCCATGTTACGATAGAAAGTCACAGCGTGGAAGCATAACGGGCACAGATCCTGCATAACCCAAAATCTCTTTCAGAGGCATCCAAGAACATAATAAGTCTTGCGTCTTCCTGAGGGGACATTGGCTGGCTGGAATTTTGATCAAATATGACTGAGAATCGTCTCAATCACGTCAGCTTTCAAACAAAAAACCGCATCGAAATCGGTCCATTCGTTCAGGAGCTACGATGCCACAGACAGACTGACAGATATGCAGATACACAGACATACGTTACGCTGGTCAAATTTATAACAGCCCTCTTTTTTGTTGGGGTTAACAAAATAAAACAAAGAAAATGGAAAACAAATGACTGTCATTTGTCAAAGTATTGTCATTGAAATATTCAGTGACCTTCCGGTGCGTTGCGAGCAAGTTGCGTGTTACGAAACAGTGAAAATAAAATACTTTTTTGTACACAGATAATGTATAACTAACTATGGAGGCTAATATCGTTAAAAATTTTGATAAATAAAACATAAACAAGTGTATAATTAGATATTTAAAACAGTTATGTACTTAATTCAATTAGTATTGACACTGATTAATTAGAATATTTACTATAATTATCAGGGAGCGGAATCTAATAGCAAAACAATTGAAATGTAATAAAGATGGGACATTGTTTTGTATCGTAATAATTAACCTTCAATTTGTTCAGTATATCTATTTTTCTCCTATAGTACACGTCTGTCTTCCTTTCTTCTTGCTCTATCCTATCAACAGGTCTGCTGGTAGAAATTTCTTTTTAGAAATAAGCGGAACCTTTTTGTATGTACTGTCTTATGTCTGTAATTTATGTCCTGTGTGTACAATAAACGTTCTATTCATTCGACTTTTCCAAGCTATCGATACTTTAGTACTTTTACTCAACTTAGAATTTTTTATTCTACTTTGAATTTCTACGTTTTTGAACGATTTTTGTCGACTTTCTATAGGAATTATGATCCTGAAGAGTTTATAAATGAAGTGGGCTCGTTTTATTATAATATTATGGTCACGGCAGCACAACTTCATCTGAATAATAAATAAATTTGTATAATAATGAATAATAAATAAATTTGATGTTTGATTTTTTGAAACATTTACCATAGGATCGAAAAGCGTCGAAAAGCGCGTAATCCACACGGGCGAAGCCGCAAACGGAAAACAAGTGTTCATAAAGCACAACTCCACTTAGTTATCGATAGTCTGTTTAGTCGATAAAAAGCAATGCCCCATCTCTATTACATTTCAATTGTTTTGCTATTAGATTCCGCTCCCTGATAATTATATTTCAATTTCAAATTGGATTTTAATTATTATGAGCGTGGTGTTAGAGCATAGAGTGCTTTATCAAATATTTACAAGGCCTGTATGCCATGTTGCTTGACATTATACCAATGTATATCCATTGAAGTATTATGTACACATCTAAATATATTAAACAAAGTCGTGTTAGTTACACCACTTATAACTCAAGATCGGCTGGACCGATTTCCATGGTTTTTGATTTGTTGTATTTCTCTCCGTCCCGAATAGCAGAATAACTATTAAAAACATTGGAAAATTTACGGGAAAATTCCCACGGGAACGAAGTCCCGGGCGAAAAGCCAGTATCTTATAAATTAAATTTGTGGTCCTGATTAATTGACTCATCAACGCGCAGCTCAAACCCTTAGACCTAGAAAGCTGAAATTTTGCGAAAATGTGTCTTTTATGACGTAGGCAAGCACTAAGAAACTATTTTTCAAAATTCAACCCATAGGGGGGTGAAATGGGGGTTCAAAATTTGTATGGAGAAAACAATTTCTTTAGACATTTTGACTCGAAACTTCGTCAGGAAATACCTTGAAGCAAATAAACTAATACGTATTTCGCGATTTTTCGAAAGTCATCCCCTAAGGGGTCAATAATAGGGTGAATAATAGAGTTCCTTGCGCGAGCAACGCCGCGAGAAAAAGCTACTGTTTCTATAATAAGATCCCCATGTATATTCAAAATTTACCTTTGAAGTTTAAGATAGTAATTAAACAAAAACTTTGCAAAGGTCTATTACAGAATTTCTGATTATCCATCAGACAGCCATGGGAATAAACTGCTCAGCTCTAGAGTTATTTCAGATTTAGTTTAATTACTTAAATTAACAAAAATAAGGCAATTCGTAATTGTGCTTTTTTTTTAAAAGAGCACCCTTCGGAGTTTCTTACCTATTCTTCTCTGGGAAAGACTGCACCTAGAGTTAGTAGAGTGAAAAGAACGAATATGTATTTAAATTCTTTAATGTACAGTCAAGAGCAGGTCACGCTTTACACTACCAGTTTAAACTGAGCTCTGTTTTATACTGCGCGCCATACAACGCAGGGCCGGTCCAAAGTGTCAAGCTTGACGTGCTCTTGAGTGTACACACGGCAGCACATCAGGCTATATTTTTGACCTTGACGTCGCCCTTATCTCGCTTACAATAACGCTTACATAAATTTTAACCATGTGGTGATCGGTTGAGAATAACACCACCCCATCTCTTTCCGTGGGTGTCGTAAGAGGCGACTAAGGAAACACAAATGAGACCTGCCTCCTAGTAATCCATCCCAGGCAACGACACTTCATTTTTTTCTGTATCTGAGGTGTCGTCCTATGGTCTCATGCAGTGTGGTAGGCTCTGTAATGGGCCGCGTCTGGTTCGCGACCACCCTCCTACCGAAGTCCGACGCCAAACAGCTTGCTGTGTTCCGTTGGTGCGTGGGAGTACCAGTGCCTTTATAGGCTTTTCTAGGTTAACTCGCTCCATCGTCGACCTCATCTTTGACCTTATGGTCAAGATTGAGGTCAAGAGTTAACCCATCTTATAATAAAAAAACGGCGGCTTTCGTTGTGCAAATTGACAACCTGACGTGCTCCTGTGTGTACTTCACTACTTTGACTTATTTTAAGTAACATTCTGAGTATTCTATGAAATAAAGCTATAAAAAATTCATCATCATCATCATATCAGCCTATTGCAGTCCACTGCTGAACATAGGCCTCCCCCAAGGTGCGCCACTTTGCACGATCCTCCGCTGTTTTCATCCAGCCACTACCCGCTATCTTCTTTAGGTCATCTGACCATCTAGCTGGGGGGCGTCCTACACTACGTTTGCCAAGACGTGGTCTCCGTTCGAGAACCTGTCTACTCCAACGCTCGTCGGTTCTGCGACAGGCATGGCCAGCCAACTGCCACTTCAGCTTGCTACACTTTTGGATAATATCCATCACTCCGGTTTTCTGTCGGATGACCTCGTTTCGGATTCTATCCCTTAGCGAGATCCCGAGCATGGAGCGCTCCATTGCTCGCTGAGCGACGTGCAATCGGTGGGCCAACCTCACTGTCATGTTCCACGTCTCGGCTCCGTAGGTCATGAAAAAATCACAACAGATAAATTTGATTTGATTTAAATGATACTATTCAAAGAGTTTAATTTTGGTTACATATTTTGGTTCAAATCATACAGATAAACAACGCAAATGTAACTAATTCAATATACGTAGCGCCTATACCTCAACAAACCCATCAGAGTGGAATCGAAGAGGTTTCCATATGGCTGCTCCCATCCAACCCTATAAGATCCCGCCGTGATGTCGACTCGGCTGAGATTGATTTTATGTACTCAAGCAGAAGGCTTTCAAGGAAATGTTGTGTTTGATTTGGTTATTTTTTTATTTAGACGACCGGTTTGGTCGAGTGGCGCTGCCTCTTGATCGACGGGTCCTGGGTTCGATTCCCAGTCGGGATAAATATTTGTGTAAGAAGCAGATGTTTATTCTTAGGGCATGGGTGTTTGTACTTGTCTTTGTGTATGTTACGAGAGACCCACCATACAAGGAAAAACCTTAAATAAATAAATAAAATAAATAAAATGTTTATTTTCTTTAAAATACATTTTTAAATGTGACAGAATGCCGATGTCCCTCTTTATGCTTACAAAGCCTGTATTGAGAGACACCGCTCTTCCTTATTTTGTAAACAAGTTCAGAAAAACTATGTTACCTACTTACAATAAAGAGGATACAAAAGAGAAAAATAATAAGTAAGTAATAATTTACAAAAAGTACCTAAAACGCGTGAAACGAGTGCGTGCGAGTGTGTGTAGTATGTGAGTTTGTGAGTGAGTGTGTGCGTGTGTGTATGTGTGTCTCAGTGTATTGTATCAATGAAAGTGTACCAAAAACGCATTAAGTACCCACAAGTAAGAGTCCGTTAATATTTTAATAGATTTTCAATATCCACATAGGATTTTGTTGCTAACCAGATAAGTAGTAGTTTTTTGGTTTCCGATTTAGTTTTAGTATATATCTCCAACTCTTTATTTGCAGTATTAAAGACATGAACCACACGTCTACTAAATTGTCTTGCCGCAAAAGTAGTCTTAGTTTTAGATCGTTCAGCAACATCATGTTTCCTTCTTTTTTAGGATATCAGGGTTGAAAGGTAAATCTGTACCTTAGTGTGGGCTTTTGAGTGAGTAGTGTTTATTTATTTAGGATGCCATAAATATACACGACTTCTCTATCGGGGTAGGCAAAAAACTTGATGCCACAGTTTTAAAACCACTTGATGCCACGTTTGACATAAATTTGGAGAGCTATAGTAAGATCTTCTTCTTATTCGTTCCGAAGCATTTTGGGTGTTGGCAGAATTAACAGCGTTGTGGCACTGTCACAACATTAAGCTGAGCCAAAGCCCATTCACCGACGCGGTACATGTACCTACATGTTTACTTAATGTACTTTATTCGTTAATTGGTTTTTTTTTGGGTTGTGTTGTAGGTATGTTACATGTACCGTGTCATGAATAAATGTATTTCTCTCTCTTCTCTCTCTCTCTTATCGTGTAAGTATAGCATAGTGTGTAGCGAACTTGGGTTCTAAGATGAATATGATGTAAGTCGTGAGAGGTCGCCCACAATACAGTAAAAGCCTCGCATCCCTTATACTGAATTTTAAAGTACGCCTGGGAATAGTAGGCAGCTGGTCATTCTATGTTTTTCTTACCCCCAAATCAGCAGCATCCTACTAATACGAAAAAATGAAACATTTTAAAAATGTTGTACATCCGTTTGCCTAGCTCCGAAAGTTTTGGAATTTTATTTTTCACCATCGCCTAACAGTCCTCTCGATTATAGGGGAGGCAGGGTGGAATAAATGTCACCATTTTTTCAGTTTTTTGCTCGTTACTAAAAATTGGTTCATCTTAGCAACAACACGTCTAGGTATCAACTAAAACCAACTAAATTTCCAGCAACAAGCGGTACCAAGCAATCAACTAAACACATCCAGGTATTAACTAAAGCTAACTAAATTTTTATTAACTAAGAGACACCAAACACGTAAGAATTTGTTTTTTATACATTTTCAAATACTTTCCTTTTTTATACTCTTGCCAAGAAGCAAAACGAACATCAACTCCGGGTAGACGGGCAAGCCATTAAAGTAATGAAAAAGGCACTTTCTAATTTCTTCAATAACCTTTGAATTTTTTATAAAAGGAAATTCATACACAGCTGGCTTTGTTTGCAAAATAAATAATAATGTGAATATGTTTCTTTTTAATTTAAATCGCCTATAATCCCTGACGTAGGCAGAGTATCAGTGGTTCTTGCGAACTTCTTGATGCCACGTTTGACACAAATGGTGAGGGTTATCAGATGGAACAGGTTGTTTAATGGTGAGAGGTGGTCAACCTTCAAGGTTAGGTAAAATGGTTTTTCGATTATGTGTCTTTATAGAAGAACTAGCTTTTTCCCGCGGCTTCGCTTGCGCAAAGAATTCTTTTAGTCACCCATTTCATTATCAATAATGAAATGGGTGACTAAAAGAATTCTTTCCCCTTTAGGGGATGATTTTCGAAAAATCGCAAAACATATGTCCGTTTATTTGCTTCAAGGTTTATCTTGATGAAGTTTCGGGTCGAAATGTCAAAAAACATTGTTTTCTTCATACAAACTTTGAACTCCCATTTCACCCTTTAGGGGTTGAATTTCGAAAAATCCTTCCTTAACGCTTGCTTACGTCACAGAATACACCTTTTTGCCAAATTTCAGCTTTCTATGCTTGGGCGTTGATGAGTCAGTGAATCAGGACCTTAAATTTTATATATAAAGATGAATGGTGTGCTATAAAGAATTTATTCATTCATTCATTCACGTCATTCAATGGTGTGTGACTTTAAATAAAATAGCAAAACTTTAGGGGGTGGTCTTTCCCATGAAACTGTATAACTTTTCCCAGGGAACCTACACGAAATTCTCAAAAAATTCCCAAGAATAGGCTGATTGAACAGTAGAGTAAGGAGAGGTGAATTTTTTTACATTTCGGCTTAGTTTCCTGGTAAGTTAAGTTTCTTGGGTTGATTCATATCACTGGTTTTCGCTAACTAGAATAGGCTGACTCACGTGCAATGTGTAAACATTTAACTATGCATATTATGTATAAATTTTAAGTATATTAATGTGTATGTGCTGTTAGTGTACCATAAAGACGCAGACCCACCGCGGCGCATTTTAGCTACACGTCACGTGACAACCCACGATCTCGCTACACACGAATACGAAAAACGCCAGGTGATTATCAACTCAGTGAGTATGATATTAATGCACAAATTATATTTTGATCTAATCCACGTAGCTAAAATGCGTCGAGTGCGTGCGCCGCGGTGGGTCTGCGTCTTTACTCTAAATGACTTTGTCTTTAATGTAATACTCTTTTCTGTATTTTTACTTCTTCTTCTTCAATTTAAGAGCTGTGCTCTTGCCGGTGGAGTATCTGCCACTCTTTACGTCTTTCAGCCAGTCCTTTGACTTCCTGATACGACCTATTTTTACTTACATCATCTAAAACTACTGTAACTCTATTTACAACATCCCAACTGAACTATTTGTTTATTGTATACCAGATTTACGCAACTACGATTATGATTAACTAAGCTGTGGTGATCGGTGCTGGTTGCGCAACAGTTAATATTACCGCATCTAGTCTGTATAACTAATAAAAATGTACTGTGCCATTGTTAGTTTACCCGAATAAACTAAAAAAATAAATTAATCTTACTTACATTATGTAAGAAAGGTATTTAATCGCTACACTCTTGTAGGGACACAAATGATTCGTTTTGTAAATTAAGCATTTTTGCCGCTTCCAGTAGCGCTGGGCGTGGTGACGTCAGTCGTCACTTTTAATATAATTTTGTATTTAACTGTAACGCAATAGAAATGTGCCTCAGAAAATCTGGTTCTCCTCATTTACCCTGTTCTTGCCTAAAACCCAACACTCTCAAAGGCCCGCATTAAGGGTTTCCCTTGTGTCGTGGGTTCCTCAGAACATACATAAAGACAGACACAAACACCCAGAACAAACATCTACTTTTTACACAAACTTTTGCCCCGACCGGTATTACTAGCGACTAGTACTACTAGCATTCCGTACGGGAATTCGTTCCCGTTGGAATTTGGGAAAATCATATACCCTATCCATCACGGATAATGAAGGATTCTAATGGTAAAAGAATTTTTCAAATCAGTCCAGTAATTTTGGTGCCTATTCAATGCAAACAAACAAACAATCAAATCTTTTCTCTTTATAATATTTATATATTATACTCTACCTATGAAATTGCCGATTTTTTCTCAAGCTTTATTTTATTCATAACTAGCTTTCCGCCCGCGTCCTAATTTTTTTAAAATAAAAAGTATCCTATAAACCTCACGGAGCCCGAGACTTTTCCAACGAATGCAAAACCGTGGAAATCGGTTCGTGCGTTCTGGAGTTATAGCGTCAGGAAGGAAAACCCGACTTATTTTTATATAGTAGATATATTTGATTGAACAGCTATTACTAAAATTGTTTTTTTTATTTAAAACCTTGGCCATATAAGGGAGATATTGAGTCAAATTAATACATATTTACTTTAGATCTATTTTCTGAAAAAGAAGCTCAAATATAACTCGTTTCATCCGTTGCCCGTTTCATTGCTTACCTTTGTTACAGTTACAACTTTCAATAAAGTAAGTATGATGAAAATTAACTTAATGTTGTCCAAACCTTCCCACAAAATTTCGCTAAATTTGGATTTCGCATTCCCGAGAAAAATCCAAAAACGTTAGTATGGAAAATTCAGTTTTCCAAAAATATTGTATGAAAAACGGCAATTTCATAGGTAAAGACCTTCGATCAACTATAAAGAACTAGATACACAATCCACAACAAAAAAGTTCCCTCACTAAATGATCACCCACTTGACGTTTTGGGTTGTCTTTTCGTTTAGTAGCAATAGTTCGTTCCGAAAGTAAGCATGCCTCAGTGCGCAGTGAAAAATTTTAAAAATCACACCTCCAGAGCATTAAAAGAATATGAAATGACATTTTTTAAATAAGTAGTTTTGTAATTATTATATGTGAATTGAAATTATCTTGGTATTTGGCCAAGAAAAGGTTAATAAAACATTTTTTTAGTTTAATTTAATAACATTCAGCGAGAGTATAACCCTTTAAATTGAATAGACACTAGCGGAACTTACAAATCCATACCGTTGTATTTCAACATCATTTGTTCGGGTTATGCAGTGACTCTGTTCTAAAACAAATAGAGACGCTTTTTTTATATTGTTTTTTTTTTCATTTTCATCTGTGTTATAAAATTTAAGTGTAAAGAGTATATATATTAATTCTGTTTTCTATACTTACATTAAAGGTATTATGGCAAAACCATTAATCATATAAAATTTAATTATTAAAAAATTTAACGTGCGTGACGTTTACAAACAAAGTTTTATTGGATTTTTAGTTTTCTTAGAGATCCTGTGCGATGTGGACAGTGGACATACGTGGTGGCACGTCAAAGATGTGAAGATATTTTCTAGCCGTCGCAAAGTAGTGTCTTTTGCTCCAAGCATTTTTTAGAAAGTGACTCGTATGTCATTACAAAAGGAGTCAAAAGGTTACACAAAACTGCTGCACCTCAAATAGTATGTACCTTTTTATCACTTTTGATTTGGAGTTTCTTGTATTGAATAAAATAAAATAAAAATATTTCATCTTCAGGACAAAGATGATGACAGCGAAGAAAACAATTTTTTTTTTTGAGTTAGTTGCTTTTTTTTAATAAATTATTACTTGTACTTAAATATCTATTCAGTTTCATAGCTAATTTCCTCTCTTAAATCTCAATAGGTCATTTCTGTTCAAAAAATTATACTAAGTTTTAAATAAGCAAAACATAATATATGTGTAATCGGGAAAGACACAGTTCTTTTCTTTTTTCATAAGTTATTTCATATTTCATAAAAAAATAAGCATAGAATATTAGGTTTATAAGCAATAATTAAGAAGAATGGCGGCGGCTGTGATTATCAATTGTAATGTATATTAATCGTCGGTTAATTTGAAATGAATGTGATTTTTTTAATAATAAAAGACCATAAAAACTAACATAAAAGTAAACGGCTGAACCAATTTTGATAAATCATATCTGAAATCCAGCGCAAGAAGAAGCTTTCGAATAAAATAAACTGCACCATTAACATCATCAGTTTAAGAGCTATGATGCTCCTATACATACACAACACAATCAGGGGTTAAAAAGAAAACCACACCATTTCGTAGCATTTTGAATTTGTTAAAAAGTTTGTACGAAGATTTTATATGTGAAATCGACCCAACTAATATATTTTTAAAATTAACAAAGGCAACTCCACTCCTCCCATGTTCTACGTGACAGCCAGTGTCATCAAATTGTCTTACGTTATCCTTTGTTCAAAACCCAAAGTGGTATTTTACAAATTAAACAGATTTTATTTTGGACCTTATAATATTACATTAAGGTTTAAATTAGATTAAAATGTTTGACACTTTAGAACTTTTTCATAATACATGAAGTGGTATACAACTATCTAAGTACGTATTGTAGTTAGGACACTTTTAAATTTCATTTTGTATGGGACTGTGTATCTAGTTTTCTATAGTTGATCGAAGGTAAAGACCTATTAGATATAGACAATATGAGTACTTTGTATTTGTTGTAATTTCAAACACATTACATCTCCCAATAACAGAGCTTGTCGATTGAATCCCGACGTTTCGATATATCGAGTGGAATAAAAACACACAGCAGTATATTTTCTAACGGTAGGGCTGTGGACATGTCGCACACAAGCTGGAAAATTCGTCCGTTTATCAATGTCCTCTTTTTATAAATTTTTACGATTTTTAGATGCCAAAAATAAATTGTAACGTTTAACTGCGTAATCTGTACTAACTTTGCGCCGGCTGGCTGCGGGAGCACGATGAAGGAATACAAATATTTAGCAAGAAATACGTTTAGTAGATTATACACTTAAACTTTTGATGTTAGTTCACAAATATATAAAATCAGTACAATATTAGCCGGCGTGCGCCTGCGACGGAAACTCAGTTGGGTCTGACATCCCAGCGAATGACAGTTAGAAGGGTTTAATTTCGAATTTAGATTTAGAATGCCAAAACTGATGAGTAAAAATGTCGCAAAAAGAGAATGGAGAAGGAGGATGAAGACGAGGTGCATGCCGCCTCTTTACAACTTTAATTTAAACTACCTACTCATACTATTCGAATATTACATACTAAGTTTCTATACAATTTATACAGGGTGTAAAGGACAGCTTAGCAAATACTTAAATGGTGGAATCTACCCATAACTATCATCAGCTATAAGTAATTATTTTTTCCCGGAAACGTCGTTAAGGATGAAGTCGAGGTGCATGCCGCGTTTGTGTGTTACTATTATTATTGTAACACACAAACGTGTTCTTAACATCGAATGTGGTATTTGCCTTTAATTGTGTATTCGTTTAGTTTTTAGTTCGAAAATTGTATGTTTACTTATGTATTAGCGATGTAAACGTTGGCAAATCTTAAAATAAATAAAAATAAAAATGAAAAAATAAGGAGTTTTCATTATTTACCTACTTTGGGGCAACGTATCGTGAAACCGCGCCCCGCGCGCGTCCCCCCACGCCGCGCTGCTATCGGAGTGCGATGTACATTGCTGGTTTTCGTGTTTTACGTTGTTATGATTGTTTTTAATGCAAAATTGAGTGTCGATTAAATAATAAAAAATGTAAGCAAAATATTAGAAAACATGATAAAAATTTGAAAATTTTCCGGAGAAAAATTCCACTAGAAAATCATTCAGAATGATTGTCTGAGTCCAGGGTTTCAGTTTTTGCTAAGCTACCTTTTACACCCTGTATGTATAGGTATGTAGGTATGTTAATCCTTATTATTATTATTTTTCTTAGCCCGCATCCTACCAGTTCTTGCGATCTTGTGCAAGTTCTGGCCACCCGGACAGGATCTAGGCATCAAAATCACCACGCCACTAATGCTTGGTACATCAAAAAATACAAAATACCATTTCCAAATATTTGTTGATCGGGTACTTCCACGCTGGACTGGGAGTGAAAGAAGAACTTAGAATGTGCCAGCTGCCAACTCTTCCCAGGCATACTGTAGAAGTTTGTAAGTGGGGCGGGGGGGTTTTGCTGTATTGTGGGCGAAAGGCTGACAACCTCTCAACACTGTACAGTGAACGGCACATTAGGTTACCACAAACTGTCAAATTTCCCCAATGGAGATAAAATTAAAAATCGATTGAAGAAATTTGACATTTTGGATAGCATGATGTGCTGTTGTCCCAGTACATCATGTTTCAGATAATAACCCTTAGAACATGTGCAAACGTGGCATTAAGTGGTTTAGAACCACTCTTGCTCTGCCTACCCCAATAGGGATTATGGGCATGAGCGTATGTGTATGTGTGTGTGTTGTTCGGGAATCGAACCCAAACCCCTCAGATGAGCACGTAAGATCATTACTTACTGAACTATAATAACAAGGCAATCTGTAAAGTGACGAAGTTTGTTAGCTCCAGAGTTATTCAGATATTAAGTCAATTAAAATCCTTACTAATATTATAAATGCGAAAGTAACTCTGTCTGTCTGTCCGTCTTTCACGCCTAAACTACTGAACCGATTTTCATGAAATATGGTACTGAGAGCCTTGGGAAAGGACATAGGCTACAATTTATCCCACAGTTGGGAACAATAGAACGGCGCCGGAACCGCGAGCGGAAAGCTAGTTAGTAATAAGGAAATTTATATGATTGAGTTAAAAAGAATGACCCTCGGAGTTTCTAGCCTATTCTTCTCCTGAGAAAGACTGCACCTTTGCGAATAGGCGAAAAGTTGAAAATGCTAATGTAATTTACTACTATGACTTATGTTAACTAATATTCTGAATGTTCTATAAAATAAAGAAATTTATAAGCAGCCTACACAGAGGCAACACGCGTTTCCATGCTTCGCAGGGCACGTTAAGCTGTCGGTCCCGGCTGTTGTCGATTGACTACAGTCGTTAAAACCAACCAAGCAGAGGCCATTTTGTGGCGGTTTGAAAACTCTGACACCAGGGTTAGCTAAGTTCGTCACACACTATAGACTATACCTAAACAATAAGAAGAAGAGAAGCTATTTTTACCGACTTCAAAAAAGGAGGAGGTTCTTGTTCGACTGTATGTATTTTGTTTATGTATGTTCACCGATTTCTCCGCCAATTATGAACCGATTTCCAATTTTTTTCTTGTTAGAAAGAATATACTCCAAAGGTGGTTTCATTTGAAATGAAAATGATTCAGCGCTTTTAAAAAAATCTACAAAAACAAAAAATACTAGACCCAGTACATCATCTAAATAAATGAGTGACATTTTCGTTTGTGGTTATCTGCTAATAGGCATTGTAATCTGCAAAAAATTGTGCGAACTGTTGTTGGGATTGAAGTAGGTGACTCACACGTTTTTACGTGGAAAATTATTGACTTTGAATTCGACTTTGTCTGCGACGCGCACATTCAATACGGCACGTCACGCTCTCTAGAGGCACGTTTTGCTCGAAACTCGAATCTAAGCTAGGGTTGACACTAAGGCCCGTATCACAGGAGACTCAAGTCTTGATCTGTACTTAAGTATTGATTGTCTCTATCTCTCACAATAGACTGCTACTTAAATAAATAAATAAAAATAAAAATATCTTATTTTGTATTTTCGGACAACAAGATCCATTTGTGATAGTACATTACTTAAAACTATTGTTAGTTAGGCCCATATTACAGGAGACTCAAGTCTTGATCCACACTTAAGTATTGATTGTCTCTTTCTCTCACTATCAAAATGACAAGCAAAACCAGACCTAAAATACCATGGAAAGCAATACATTTTATGTTTATGATAAAGACGACTGCTACTCAAGTATAGATCAGAGTCTGAGTCGCGTTCTGTAATACGGACCTGAATATTTACTCCCAATAACTTTAAATTGAAAAAAATATATCACCTGCAATATAAGATTGCTTATAACTGTTAAACGGGTGAACCAATTTTAATTAAATATATCTAATGTAAGGTTCCGTTAAATATTTTAGCAATTTTTGCACTTTATTAAATATTTTTAAATGTTTAACTTAAATTAAATAGTTCGATGAATGACTCTTTCCGGTACAACTACTGGCAGACAAAACAGTAGCAAAGTTTAGTGGCTAACTTCATGCGAAATTCAAAACGGGAAGGGGAGTTTGGCTGACGGGTACATTCGTTACCTGGCAGTTGAAGAGAGTAGTCGTGTCCTTAGAAAGTGTAGTTAACGGAAGTGTCCGTTAAAATAGTGAGATCTAAAATATAATTAAATTGTACATTACCACGAAGTGGAAATATATGTTTAAAAGAGGTCTGGTGTTTCCTTTGGATTGATGCACGTCTTAAACCAAGAATCATTTCGATCGCGTCAGCTTTTAACAAAAAAAATGCATTGAAATCGGTCTATTCGTTTAGAATCCACGATGCCACAGACAGAAACACAGATACACACGTCACACTTATAACACCTTTCTTTTTTGTCGGGGGTTAAAAAAGAGGGGTGTCTGTGGCATTGTGGCGCCTAAACGAAAATGGACCAATTTTTGAAGGGGCTTTTTTTTTGTTCGAAAGCGGACATGCTCGAGATATTAGCTATACTAGCTGATGTCCGCAACTTCGTTTGCGTGTTAATTTAGATTTTTACATACAAAAGTTTTTCCCCGCTAACTCCCGTTCTCGTGGGAATTTTGCAATATCCTGTTGCAACTAAGCTTTAAGTTTACTAAGGTACCTGCATGCCAAATTTCAAGCATCTAACTTAAGCGGTTTAGATTTTTCATACAAAAGGATTTTAACGCTAATTCCCGTTCCCGTGCGAATTTCGGGAATTCCTTTCTTAGTGCACCTCTACGGTACCTAAGCTACGTCCCTTCCAAATTTCAAGTGCCTACGTTTAGCCGTTTAGGCTGTGCGTTGATATGTCAGTCAGTCAGTCAGTCAGTTTCTCCTTTTATATATTTAGATTTTATCAAAATTGGTTCAGCGATTAAAAATTAACAAACTATGAACGTCGGGGGTGATACAACATTTTTAATTTTACAGTTAAATACCTTTCGATATTCTTTATTGCTAATATAATGTGGCAATTGAGTCTTTTTATAATTCTAACGGCACGGCATGGCACGACAAAATTGTAATACCATTGCCCTCTATTGTCGTGATTCCTAATTTTCAAGGTGTTTCGTAACATATTTGTCCAAACATAGGCACAGTTCTTGGCCCGTGATTGGTTAAACGTCGACCAACCACCTGCTAAAACACCTTTTGAAGTAGGGAGTAAAAAGGGAGAGGGAATACGGCCGACGGCCGAGCCCAAGCAGTCACTTTTTAGCGAGTGCTCGAATCGAACAGTTGTCTGGAAAGACATTATATTGTTAAGGAATAAACCAAAGTTGTAAATTTACTAGTAGACAAATTGAAGAAATAAATCAAGATTATCAAAGATTTGCTGCTTCTTTATTGCGTTCACCAAACTATCTTCCTAGTGATGCTAGAAGCTGGAAACATAGGAGGAAACGGTAACACAATTTTACATGCTGTGCGAATTATGCAAAGGTCCAATGTGCTGTGCCTAAAATATGAATCTCACTCACTGATGACTCATTTTTATAATCCCGCAGTAATATTCCTACAAACTCAAAACGAAAATTAATATTATTTCGTATAAAACCTGACATCCCTAGTTTTTTATCGACCGTGCGACGGGGTAGGTCGAGCTCCAATTCCGAGCATTCTGGTCATGCTAAACGCAAGCTCAAACAACAGATAGATAGTCATAAAATCAATGATGTGCTAAAGGGTAAATAGATTACCTATTCCTACAAAAGAGGGCGTTGTCAATGACGCAATGAGGTTTTTTCCCAAACAATCTTTTTCATCCATAGATAGATGGTGCTGCAACAAAACTGAAATAAAACTTGTACCCACAGCTTTTAACTTATTTCAATATCCATGCACAGCTTCCTTAAATAACATATACTTACAAACAGTCCATTTTGTCGAATTATCCTTTGTTTTAATTTCATTATTAAACGTATAAAATTGAGACAAAACACACGAAACACTGAGAAGCACTTGAATGTCAATATTGTCAATCGATTGTTAACTACATGATAATAATAACATTTTATAAATGCTAGTTACAATTTTCGCCATTTCACTGGTGTAAAAGCGTTCTGATTAATCAAATGGAGGCAACAATGGAATGACCCACATAGCTACAATACTCATTTAAATCAAATTTCTATGTCTGTCTATGGAATTTTATCATTTTAAAAAATGACACTTTTCATGGGTAAGCATCATCTATCGGCACTTCGAGAAGCATCGTAAAAAGCCCATATTAGACTAAATCGAAGATGGATTTCCTTCAGTAGGGTCAAAAGAACGAATGCGTATGTATGTATTTAAATCGTTTAATGTATGTTTGAATGTATTTCATTGTAATCTTGACTTGTTTTAAGTGACATCCTGAATGTCCTATCAAAATAAAGATTTTTCTATTCTATTCTTCTTAATTGTAGTATTATTTAAAACGCTAACCCGCGTGTGGGATATCTAATCTAATAATATTATTCAGAGGTAAGATTTGATTGTTTGTTTGCATTGAATAGGCTTCGAAACTACTAAACCGATTTGAAAAATTCTTTCACCATTAGAAAGCTACATAATCCCCGATGGATATAGGCTACATAATTTTCCCGAAGTCCCGGGCGAAACGCTAGTTCACAAATAATTCGCCGCTTGACTTGAAGGCGCAATAGCTCAGTTGGTTAGAGCACCAGTGGATCAAGGACCATTAGCGCCGAATTTTTTTCTTTCCATAAAATTACTTCTTTAATAAATAAACAAATAACGCTACACACTCAAAGGCCAACAGTCAACCTTGTGTCGTGGGTCCCTCGGAACATACATAGAGACAAACACAAACACCACTGACCCGAGAACAAACATCTGCTTTTTACACAAATATTTACCCCGACTGGGAATCGAACCCAGGATCAAAAAGCAGTGGCGTTACTACTCGATATAACCGGCCGTCAAACTACATGACAATAATGTGTAAATCATATATCTATAATAGTCAATGGTACAGACAGAAGCAAGTAAGATTACCAATTTACACGAGCGAGATGGGAGTGACGCTAAGGTCAACATGTATAGCCTGATGTTTTTTTTTAATTATAGGATGGATTAACTTTGACCTCAATCTTGACCAAGGTCATAGATGAGATCAACGATGGAGCGAGTTAACCCAGAAAATTCCTATTAGGCACTGGAACTCCCACGCACCGATGGAACACAGCAAGCTGTTTGGCGTCGGACTTCGGTAGGAGGGTGGTCGCGAACCAGACGGCCCTTCACAGAGCCTACCAAAGGACCAAAGGACGACACTTCAGATTTAGAACAAATTGAGATGTTGTTGCCTGGGGTGGAGGCAGGTCTCATTTGTTTCCTTAGTCGCCTCTTACGACACCCACGGAAAGAAATGGGGTGGTGTTATTCTAATCCGATCACCACACGGCGTCGTGTGCTGTCGTGTGTATCAACACAATAGTCAATACCTACCTTATACCAAAAACTGAATAATTGATTCTCTAGGGCAGGGATGGCGAACCAATGGCCGACAAAATGACAAATAATGACAAAATATTTTGGGCACGCCACCGATTGACAAAGCATAGATAATAGAATCCTTACTAATATTATAAATGCGAAAGTAACTCTGTTTGTCTATCTCTCCATTTTTCACGCCTAAACTACTGAACCGATTTTAATGAAATTTGGTACAGAGATAGATTAAACCTTGAGAAAGCACATAGGCTACATTTTATCCCACAGCTGGGCACGATATAACCTAAAGTCCACGCGGGCGGAGCCGCGGGGGAAAAGCTAGTACGAGTGTAGACAAATTAACAAAATTCACTAATGCAGTGCAACTAACGAACTTAAGTGAGCCTACGTTACGGAATGAGTAGGCGCGGTGGGCGGGAAGCTCTCTTGTTTTAGTTTAATTTATATATTTTCACAATTTGTCGTCATCAGCCCATATACGTCCCCACCGAGGAGCACGGGCCTCCCTTCGAAACACGAAGGGGTTTTAGGACATAGTCCACCACGCTGGCCCAATGCGGGTTGGTGGATCGCTGTCTTTCGAAAATGAATTTTCTTGGATGGGCGGGTTTCATCACGATGTTTTCCTTCACCGTTAAGAAAGTGATAATTACAAATCCGTACGTAAATCCGAAAAGACGAATTTAGTGGTACAGGCCCGTATCAGGATTTGAACCCACGACCTTCCGATCACAAGTCTGGCTCATTACCAACTGGGATATCACTGCTTCACATATCAACATTATTTTTTGGCACGTCAATGATATCATTCAACATGTAAAGATACAAACAAACTAAAATTTATCCTGTAAAGATTTATCATTTGTCATATTTTGTAAGTTTAAGTTTAAAATGTACTTAGTTGCAGCGCCCTTACAGGGCGTCGCAATTAACTCACCCTTTTTGTGCCAACTTAGAATAGAATATAATAGAACATTTTTTATTCGGCAAATAATACAGGTAGGTAATTCTTATAAAACTAAATTACAAATTACCGAAACGGATGCAGCTCAGCATAATGCCACAGCCTGAGCCATGACGCTGGTTTTCAGCTGCATTCGGTTTGGTTGACTAGGTGGAGTATACAAATGACAACAAATAAAACTAACTTAAATGATAAAAAATTAAAAATAAAACATTACTGAGTGTATAGAAAACATAACTTGAGTGGTGAATAAATGAAAGTGTGTGTATTATGTGCAGTATAATGTGAGTATGGATTTGTGGTGAATTAATGAAAACGTAAATGTATTTTCGTTAGTGTAGGTATTTATGTGTGGAACATGTGTTATGAGTGATGAATGTATGACTATGATTACAACTTAATTAGTTACAACTAAACTGTAAATATACATGTAACAGAAGGTAGTTTTCTTATTGTCATCACTTTTGTGTTCCTTCCACGCTACTCTTCCCAGGCATACTGTAAAAATCAGTAAGTGGGACGTGAGGGTCTTGCTGTATCATGGGCGAAAGGCTGACCACCTCGCACTATTACACAACATGTTCCATCTGATAACCCTCACCATTTGTGCCAAACATGGCATTGGGTGGTTTTCTAGAACCACTGATGCTCTGCCTACCCTCTTGGGGATTACGGGTGTGAGCGTATGTATGTATGTTTTGTGACAAGCAATAAAGATATGAATATGAATAAGTTTTGGAAACAAAATAAATAAATGGCACGTTAATCCATAAAGGTTCGTCATCCCTGCTTTAGGGTTTCCCAAAACGTTACCCACTTCCGCCAGGCGTGAATTTTTGATCCCAAATTCCGGCCTGACCAACGTAACCGTAGATGGACAACGTAATTATGAGAGTAGCGACGTGATTTCGTTTGTGAGACGGCCATTTTGATTATTATTTATGCAGTGACCGTCGCTGGCTTTCACGTTATGTTTAGGAGGCAAGACCTTACCGTCCTCTTTCTTGGTTCCTTATTGCGTTTGTGTTTTTTTGTCAATTATTATACTAAGTAATCACATTTTGCGAGCAGTGATAAGCTAGTTGGTAATGTGCTATACTTATAATCGAAAGGTTGCGGGTTCTAATCTCTGCTTGCTGGACTTTGCAGACGATAGTCGTTGAAAAAGGGTAAGCTGGTTTTAGATAAGTAATCTCACAAAAAAATATGTATCTTTAATTGAATAATTAAATATTTAATAGCCCAGTTGGTAATGAGTAACGGTGATAGCCCAGTTGGTAATGAGCCAGACTTTTAATCGGAAGGTTGCGGGTTTGAATTCTGGTGCGAACCTGTACCACTAAATTCGTCTTTTCGGATTTATATACGGATTTTTCAGCGGTGAAGGAAAACATCGTGATGAACACGTTTAGGAAGTGAGTCTGACATGAATCGCTGAACCCAGGCCTTTTTTCATCTCTACAGCAGCATAAAACTTGATATGCAAGCATAAAACTATTGTAATAACATAATATAAATTTGATTTTTTTTTAATGTATGTGTGTGCTGTCCTGAAGAAACAAACATATTATTATTTGTTTTTTTCTTGTTTTAAGCTCTCTTTCTTGCGATAAAGGTAAGTAGACTGCACCTTTGCGAATAGGCGTAGAGTCAGTAGGGTCAATAGAACGAATGCGTATGTATGTATTTAAATCCTTTAATGTTTGTTTGTATGTATTTCATGTAATCTTGACTTGTTTTAAGTGGCATCCTGAATGTCCTATAAAATAAAGATTTTTTTCTATTCTATTCTATTTCTATTATTATTATGCCGTGTTCTATTCGTTTATATAAGTTCTTTCTGTAAAATGACTCCACTGTTGGAAATCCTAAACTAAATAATAATCAAATGTATTTTTTATACAGGGTGTAAAGGACAGGTAAGCAAATTCTGAAATAGTGGAATCTCTCCATTACCATGAACAGCAACAAGTTATTCTTTTTTACGAGAAAAATCAAGTTAAGGAAATTTCGGTGTTTACCTCCTTTGGCACTCCGCATTGTACCACGAAACGCCGCACTGCTGCTGTCAGAAAGCAATGTACATTGCTGGTTTTTGTCTACAGGTTTTATGCTGTTACTATTGTTTTTAACCCGTCGCGCGCTTGTTTACGCCGCGTGCGATACATCACACGAGGATTAAATTGCAAAACAGAGTGTTTTAAAATGCCTGAAGTTAGAGTGTGTAGCGTCTCTTAAACTAAAATATATCTTAACCGATTTCGATGATACGTAGCTAAGAAACACCGCTATAAAACTCGCTTTTATTCACAATAAGCCGCATCCAAATCGGTTTACCCGTTTAATAGCTACGGTGCTTCAGACAGACACACATAGCAGTCAAACTTATAAAAAGCTTTATGTCATTGTTAGTAGTACCCATGTCCCATATTAAGACATGTGAGCGAGTCGGATCAATATCCTAATGGAATTAGTGGTGTGTTGTACCACTTTAGAAAGTGTACGGTAGGCCGACAAAAAAAGGTAGGGTGTTATCCCTACTATCCTTACTTATCCTTACTTTTTTAATATTATTAATGCGAAAGTTACTCTGTCTGTCTGTCTGTCCGTCTTTCACGCCTAAACTACTAAACTGATTTTGATGAGATTTGATACAGAGATAGATTAGAGCCTGGGAAAGGACATAGGCTACATTTTATCCCACAGTTAGGCACGATATAACCTGTAGTCCACGCGGGCGGAGCCGCAGGTGGAAAGCTAGTATTATAAATGCGAAAGTAACTCTATCTATCTGTCTGTCTGTCCGTCTTTCACGCCTAAACTACTAAACCGATTTTGATGAAGTTTGGTACAGAGATAGATTAGAGCCTGGGAAAGGACATAGGCTACATTTTATCCCACAGGCACGATATAACCTGTAGTCCACGCGGGCGGAGCCGCTGGCCGAAAGATAGTAACTTATAAGTTACTTATTCGTGAATTTCGTGAGTTTGTAACCAGTGAATTTCGGGGAATAAGTTATACACAGAAACCTTCCTATGGAATCATTCCTATGGTAAAAACCGTATGAAAATCCGTTGTTTTTGAGTAGATAGATAGATAGATAAATAATACGTTTATTTAATGACCAGCAACTTACATAAAACAAACAACTTCACACAATACACAAATATAAACAAAGAAAAAACATCAAGGGGAATCGTGATGTGAAACGCTGGTCAAGGAAGAGGTCCTGACTCAGCATAGTGTTGTGGTTGGAGCCACAACGCTGATATTCTGTCAGTGCCTTTAAAAATATACGCGCACTTCGTAGAACAAACAAAGAAAAACAGGATTAAGAGTAGGAATAGTATGTCGCCTTCAGATAGACAGACAGACAAACTCGGCTGGAGACTTTGTTTTATAATGTAGTATGTTAGTATTGCTCAAACTCAAACTTCTTTATTTGCAAAACAAGGGCACAAAGATCTTATTTTATAATAGGTTAAGACCCAAACTTGTTTCGCCTTATGAAGGCATGTATTGTGATGATTTGAACCGCAGCTATCCAGCAGGTGGCAATCTAGAGGCAACTAAAGAAACACAAATGACACCTGTCTCCAACTAATCCACCCCAGGCAGCGACACCTCAATTTGTTCTTAATCTTAGGTGGCGTCCTATGGTCTGATGCGGTGTGGTAGGCTCTGTAAAGGGCCGTCTGGTTCGCGACCACCTACCGAAGTCCGACGACAAACAGCTTGCTGTGTTCCGTCGGTGCGTGGCAGTACCAGTGCCTAATAGGCATTTTCTGGGTTAACTCGCTCCATCGTTGACCTCATCTATGACCTTGGTCAAGATTGATGTCAAAAGTTAACCTTACAATAATTTTAAAAAAACTGTGGTCTCTGCCTACCTCAGTGGATCAAAGGCTTACGCTTATGTATATATATATATATATATTCTTTATTGCACAAACACAGTAGGAAAAAATTTACATAAAAAAATAGTGTACAAAGGCGAGCTTATCTCTAGAAGAGATCTCTTCCAGCCAACCTAATCGGTGAGAATAGTGTAAAATACCAAATAAGAGAAGGGCTTATATTATTAATATTTAAATATAATGAAATAAAAATAATATATATACTAGCATATATAATACATATAAACGAATATAATAAATCGTACATACATAATATATAATTTGCTCATTACAGTTGGGACAGGTACCCCAACATTGGTATGTTACCTTACTATACAATTCTAATACTGTGAGTTTAGTGAGTCAACCATGATCGAATTTTGTTTATGGCCGCACAGACCTACGCTTTTAGCACTGTTTTATGTATATAAGGGCTGGTTTCGCGCTTTTTTTCCATGAGGAAGTAACAATGTTACGTTTACGTGCTTTTACGGGTTAATATTTTCATTATTGAGTCGCATCCCCATTATTGCATTGAAGAAAAGTATTTATTTATCTTTTTGTTAATTATGTTCCTTAGCTTAGCTCTATATTATGTATTGTTGTATATGATAGGAAAACTAGGCGTATTTTCTTTTTTTAATTAAAAAATGTTAAAGAGTTTTCAGGCTGCTGAAAATGTCTTTTTTTTCTGTTACAAACAATCGTTTGTGACTGGTTTTAGTACAAAGAACCTAATAATATTTAATTTTAATATTAAAAACCGACTGACTTCAATCCCAGCAACAATGCCTATTAGCAGAGAACCACAAACTAAAACATCATCTAAATATAATGTGTATATGTTTTGCTCTTGGTTGATTTTTTTAAAAAGCGCTGAATCAGTTTCGATAAAATTTACACGAGACCTCAGGGGTATACTCTCTTTTGAACAAGAAATGAATTTTTAAAATCAGCGGACAATTGGCGGAGTTATTGCGTAACAAACATACAAAAAAAAAACATGTTGAGGACCTCTTCCTTTTTCTGAAGTCGGTTAAAAAAACTCAAAAAATAAAATGCTGACACGAAAACTTAGTCTACTCGTAGCGCTACGAATAAAACAGCTACGAGGTACTACGTCGTAGCAAAGTACTACGAGAAATACATATATGAATAAAAATACCTATTAAGAAATTCCCGTGTCTGTTCGTGAAGCGCGCTCGTTAAAGTATTTGTCTTGTCGCTGGAGAGAAAAATGGAGAAAATAAAATAGGTACTTGTATTTTCAGCTGCTGTCGAGATAATTTGCATTCTTTTTATCAAAGACTGGCTTCCCAAAAGGATGGAAAGATGATATTATTTTATTATGAATTTGGTTATTTTATTACAAGTAATAACTCTTTGAATTTGGTAAAAGGTTGCTCTTAAGAATGTGAACAAAATCACGATGGTAGTTGTTAGGGGTTCACCACGGAACCCTTACGAATTTCTGAAGAAAAAAAATAATTTTCATACTTTGGCAATCAGATAGTTGCACAAGTGTGGAGAGGTGAAATTGAATTGGATCTATGTTCCTTGGGGAAAATTGTTCAGTTTATTGGACTAATTAACATCCTTAATTTTCACTTATTAATTTAAAGTACCCCAAATCCATACTAATATTATAAATGCGAAAGTAACTCTGTCTGTCTGTCAGTCTGTCCGTCTTTCACGCCTAAACTACTGAACCGTTTTGATGAAATTTGGTACAGTGATAGATTAGAGCCTAAGAAAGGACGTAGGTTACATTTCATCCCACAGTTGGGCACGATAACCTGTAGTCCACGCGTGCTGAGCCGCGGGTGGAAAGCTAGTTTCTAATAATTTTCCACGTTAAAAACGTAAGAATTAACTGACTCAATCCCAAAAATGCCTATAAGCAGACAACTACAAACCAAAACATCACCTAAATATATTATTTTTAAAGGCACCGGTGCCTTACCAAGGTCATAGATGAGGTCGACAATGGAGCGAGTTAAACCAGAAAATTCCTATGAAAATGCCTGATTCACAATGTTATTCACCATAGAGTTCAAAGAAGGTATCTTGAAGTTGTCTTGTAAATCCATGGACCACAACCTTGGTCCAAGCTAAAAATACCATGTGACGTCATTTCATGAGTTTCGACCTCATACGTATTTTTGAAATTTTGGCAACTTTTGAATAGCCGTAACTCATAAACTATTTGGCCTATCAAAACCAAATTATTCTCATTTTATTTTCAATTTAGTCTACTAAAAAATTTACATAGTAACTTTTGTCGTAACATTGGTCCTTGGTGGTAAAAATTGACTAAAACTAAAAAAAGTCCAAAATTTTAATGAATTTTCAAATATTTTTCTGTGATCCCGGAGGCTTTCGAGGTCGAAAACTTATTGGATTTGTCATCACCCGTTTCATCACTACCAACTCATAAAAAAATCAGAACTACCTGATTTGATGTAAGGCAAAAAATGACAATCCGATGGACTACTATGTTCCTAGCTTCTAGTATCACTAGTACGTAGGAAGTAATAGTAATACAATTTTGCCGAGCCGTTTTCAAATTATAAAAAGGGACATTAAATATCTATAAAAATATGAAACAACCTCAAAGCATACTTTTTCGGACAAAAAAATAAATTTAAAAATCTACCTACAATAGGGATGTTGACAGTGTTTGATTTTATGAATTATTGTATGTGAAACAAAAAATAATGCCAGAAATATCCGAAAACATCATTAAAATTGGTTTATAAATGAACAAGTTATTAGCATTTATATTAACGTAAGGACTAGCTATCTCGTTTTGTAGGGAGAGCTAGCTATCTCGTTTTTACCTACGCAAACAAATGGCGGTGACGTCACGTGCCAGTTGTTTGACAGTTTCCCCCTCTATTGAAATTTAATAGCTTGTAACTTTTTTTATTTCTCAATAGTTTTCAAAAATTATTTCGTTTTTGGGTTTTGGATTCAGTTTCTTTTTAGGATAAACAAAAAAATAATAGTCAACATCCCTATTAGTGGAGTTATCGCGGAACAATCGTGCAAAAAAAAACAAATTCAAAGCAGTTGTTTATATGATAATATCGGGAAGAAGGGATTTCCCGGATCATCAATCTTAGTTCCCGTAACTGCGGGATGCTTTCCGGATAATTACAATTTCCTCACACATCACTTTGATCTATAGAAGCTGTTTGTTAAGCTTTTTTGGGCGATTTTATTTACACAAACGTGTATGTTAAGGAAATTACTAACATAAGTTCCACTTGTGGCAATTTTATATTTAGTGTATAGTTTTTTTGTAAGTAGCCTATTGTGTGTCCCAGGGCTGGGCAAAAGCATCCCCTGTGTATTGTTTTTTTTAAATCACATGTGTAGGATATATTAGGTCTCCACCAAGGGGCACGAGCCTTCCAAGGGGATTTAGGCCATTGTCCACTCTGGAGGCCCAATCCGGGTTGGAGCGCGTGCCTTTCGAAAATTGTTTTTTCTTAGACGTGCGGGTTTCATAACGTGGTTTTCCATCATCTTTGAGCAAATGATAATTAATAAAAATCCGAATTTAGTGGTTTGAACTCGCAAAATTCTGATTCCAAATCTGGCTCATTATCAGCTATCACTGCTTCCGTTACGGAACAAAAAATAATCCATTCTATTTTTGTGCTTACAACAAAGTAACCATCGCTACAGCTCCAAACATACACTACATACAAATAAACATAAACACAGACACACTATCATTGCATCATATCTCATATATCATTCAATTCCCGAAGCTCTGCATATCAAATTACTTGGAATTTACGGTTGAACGCAGGTAGAGCTTTACATGCGATGGGTTACCTAAATGACAGCATATCATGAAGATGCCTGTATTCGCAAGCTCATATACTTGACACAAATAATTCAATTTTAAAGCAAAAAATATTGAAAACATGAAAAAAATCCCCTGGAAAATAATCCAAATTGATGGTCTGAAATAAAGGTTTCTATTATTGTTAATCCTATCCCTTACACTTTTTACATAATTGTAAGGTTTCGTTAAATATTTTAGCAATTTTTGCACTGTCTAAATCAGGGGTGGCCAACCGGTCGATCGCGATCGATCGCGACTGTTAGTCCTGTCGATCGTGGCTAGGTGAAAAAAAAAAACAGATTTATGTTTTTTTTCTTAGGCCAGTGTTCACCAAAAATTCAACCAAGGATTAGCAGCTAACCAGAGATTTGACAATGTCATTTTCATACATTTTTTTTTGACATTTTGTCTGGTTAGCTTCTAACCTTAGTATAATTAAAAAAATACTACATGATTGTGTACTGAACTATGCTGTTTCAAGTATGTAATTGGTAGATCGCACAGGGTTTCGTTAGTAAACAGGAGATCTTGGGTATAATCAAGTTGGCCACCCCTGGTCTAAATGTTGTTAAAGCTTAAACTTAAAGTAAATGGGCCTTTTTATAATTCGAACGGCACGGCACGGCATTTCAAAATTAGAATTACCATTGCTTCCTTTGTACTCAGCTTCTAATATTACTATTACATAGGAGGCAATGGTAATACAATTTTGCCGTGCCGTTTTCAAATTATAAAAAGGCCCAATAGTTCGGTGACTGACTCTTGCCGATATTTTATATTAAAGCAGATCCTTACTAATAATGGAAACGCCAAAAGTCTGTAAATATGAATGTATGTATGGATGTTTTCTAGACTCTTCTAGACTCTCTGGCTTTATCTCCAGGCAAATGAAAATTTTCTGCAATCCAACAATATCTATCCTTATCTTTAATTGTCTAGTACGTAGCATATTGAAGTACTGTTCTACTGCCTGGAATCCTGGCTACAAAGTGCACTCAGACAGAATAGACCATGTTCTTAAACGATTCCTTTATCATTTAACTTATAATGATTATAAATGCAACCACCTTCAATCCTATGAGTCTCGTCTTTCCTATTACCATCTGATATCGTTATCTGATCGGCGTAAAATGCTTGATCTGATGTTTTTATTCAAACTATTGCATGGTTTTGTCGATGCCCCTGACATTCTCGAGCGAATTCAAATTTCAGTTCCTCGACTCAGTAGTAGACTACATAATCGCAAAACTTTTGCACTTCCCTCTTGCAGAACTAACTTAGGGAACACGCACCTCTTTACCGCATGTGTGCATCTTACAATGCTCTAAGAACAGAATTTGACATTTTCACTGGTTCTGTGATTTCAACAAAAAAAATTATAAAATCTTATTTTAGTCTTTAATGGCGACTTGCACCAAAATGCGAAATGTATTTAGCGAGACTAATTTTGATTAATTTGACAGATTTTGTTGCTTTGACAGCCGAGTTAAATGTCTTTAAGCTATTAAATATATTTAAGGTCTTGGTGCAAGTCGCCCTAAGCTAAGTATCTATCTATATATTTAGTATTATATAATTAAGTATTTTTAAATAGTAATAGCATCTTTATTTTTTTTTGCATGCTGTGTCCACATTTTAGTAGGGTACAATCTTTTGCATTAATGTTATAAGGTATGTTTTTTTTTCTTCAAAGAAGTTCTCTATTGTATTCCAGTTTTGTGAACCTAAATTTAAAAAAAATATATGTTTGCTCCTCTTTCACGCTAAAACGGCTGGAACAATTTTGATAAAAAAACTTATGGAGGTAGCTAACACCCTAGATTAACACATAAACTACACAATTTTCCCAAATTCCCATGGAAACAAAGTCTCGAGCGAACGAGCTAGTGCAGAATAATCTTAAGTAATTTCGTAATATATCATTTTCATACAGTCAATCAACTTAAACCCAGAAATAGCTCAGCAACTGTAAACTTCAGCGTGCAGAAGTCTGTACATGTATAGATAGAGCTGATAACGTATCGCCGGACCGATATATATCGATTGTATTCATTAGGTAAATGCACGGGCCATAGGTAGTTAGTGTATGTATCTACCGGTAGAATATCAGTTGGCCCTGTTACACAATATACAACACTAGCATCCCGCTCGGGACTTCGTTCCCGTGAGAATTCGGAAAAATTATGTAGCCTATGTTACTTAGGGATAATGTAGCATCCTAATGGTGAAAGAATTTTTTAAATCGGCCCAGTACTTTTTGAGCCTATTCATTACAAACATACAAACATACAAAAATAGGTACAAATCTTTCCTCTTTATAAATTAGTATAGATATAGTTTAAGTATTTTTACCCGCGTGAGGGTATTCACAAATAATTCGAAATGGAAAGAAAAATGTTCGGCGTGAAGGGACTTGAACCCACGACCCCAGGATTAGATCTCCTGGTGCTCTAACCAACTGAGCTATCGTGCCTTCAAGCGGCGAATCCTGGGGTCGTGGGTTCAAGTCCCATTCGCGTCAAACATTTTTCTTTCCGTGAATATACATTTTTCAAAAATACCCACAAGCAAAAAAAAATTAAGTGCAAAAATGTATATAGTTCATTTCATCAAAATCGTTAAAACCAATTTCATATACATTAGGTCCCCACCTATAAATTGGGTGTTTTTAATACAACTTTTTTTTTTAATAATTTTTTTTTGCAAAAATTTTGGAATACTTTTCGGGGATGTAAAAATTCAAATGTAAAAAAAAAATTGTGGGAAGGTTAGGACAACATTCAGAATGGACAGTAGACATACGTCGTCATAGTGTGTCTACCGTCCATTTCTATTTCTATACCCTGTCCATCTGAAAGAAATAATGTTTACCAACAAACCTCGGTCAGCTGTTGTCATTTCCGACAAATCCAGTGGTCAAAAACCTTTTTACAAAAAGAAATAATCTTTTATAAATATTGAAAATGCTACAGAATTATGCAAATGAGAAAGATATACTTTGACTAATGGCGCGTTCCGAATTGAAAAATGAAAAAAGCCCGTTCCGAATATGACTGACGCAATCAAACCTTACTATTTTTTTCAAATTCTTCCCGCATTAACAAATTGACATTTCGAATTTTCATTCTGACTGTTCGTAGATTAATTTTGTGGCGTGAGGTTATGTATATAGTTGGATAGCTAACATAATAAGTGAGCAATATGTTTAGCTATCAGGCTTTTACTCTGAGTCTATGAACAATATTTCTTTTGTTGGTATCAATTATAATTAATACACGATAAAAAATGTTTATAATAACAGCTTTTTGACGGTTGTTAGGCAACAGTTTGCTGGTAAACATTATTTCTTTCATATGCATTATTTCTTTCATATGCTTTATTTATTTCTTTTATATGTATATAGGTAGCATCAACATCTTTTTTTTTCGAAGGTTAAAAAATAAGGATATTCGATTTTTCTGCTAATGAAATGAAATGCTAATTATCGTATTTAATTGCATATTTTCTCCCGAAATCGCGTTTCAAATATTTCTCTGGCAATTCATTAAAGAAACCATTCAAATCTAATTCAAACCACTTGCATATTTTTTTTCTAAACAAGTCTTACTTTTTTTTATAAAAGATACCCCGAATCTTTTCATTTCAAAGCATTTTCAATGAGCTGAAGTATTATTTTACATCTAAAGAGAATTTTATAATTAATTTAGACATGAAACATATCAAATTACTTATTACTCGCTAGCTTCGTAAAGGTTGAGTTCCATAATTACTTTCCTAACCTTTCTAACTGCACCAAACTTGGTGCGTAACTCTTTAGCCGACTTCAAAAAAGTTAGGTTCTCAATTGGCCTGTTTGTTTTCTTTTTAACCGACTTCAAAAAAAGGAGGAAGTTCTCAATTCGGGTGGTTTTTTTTTATGTTTGTTACCTCAAAACTCCGTCATTTGTAAACCGATTTCAAAAATTTTTCTTTAGTTCAAAAGCATCTACTTCCAGATTGGTCCCATAAGATTGGTCGAAATCGCTTCAGTAGTTTAGGTCATAAATTAAAAAAAACTGAAATTTACGGTCATATATGTGGATGATAATAGGTCATCAATGTAAACGAAGCAAAAACGAAGTAATTCCCTAAGACTTTGCTTGTTACGCGATAACTCTTTTTTTTAAATATACTCCAGAGGTGGTCCCATTGTGACCAAGTCAGGATCTGATGATGGAATCCCAGGGCATTCGAGGAAAATCTTAGTGCTCTAAAATCGTCAACCTCACCTGCTAGCGGTGCACCCTGTTGATCAACGGACGAGGCTCTGACTTACTACAACCCCAAAGGGTTTTTTAGTTGATATTGGTGACTTCGCCGTTCTATATTTTGATTTTGATTATATTTTGATTTTGATGATGGAATTCACTTCCTTATGACATTCGAGCGAGTCGTTCATTGGATGCATTCAAGAGAGAGCTGAAAGAGCATTATTTATCTTTCTAAGTATTATCCATATATTATATGTATTTATATATCATATTTTGTATATATTGTATATGTAGGTATTTATTATCTGTGTAGCAAATTGCATGTGTTTATAAATATATATATATATATATATATATATTTTTTTTTAATTTGTATATTATTTACTTAATATAACACACCCTAATAAATTTAATTTTTCACATTTTCTCTTGGTACACCCTTGCCCACTTCAACTGCCTCTCCCTCTCACATAGGTTAGCTGGAAGAAAACTCATTTCTTGAGTTAAGCTCGCCGTTGTATATGTCCTTTCTCTTCTGTAATCTGTATGTATATGTGTGTACAATAAAGAATAAAGAATTGATTAAGAAATTTACCAAATTACGATTGCGGACGCCATTTTTCAAAGAATTTAATTGTATAGCTAAAATCGCGAGTTTGTCACCGGTCATAGTAGGCCTGCAGAGTGCTTCTCTTCATAATATGTATATTTTATATTGCGCACTGCTAAGGAATTGAATTCTCTCCTTGCGTTCTGTACTTCCAAAGTCAAAGTCAAAAATATTTTATTTTCATAGAACGTACAAAGTGCTACTTGAAAACGTCATAAAAATACAAAATCAATATAAATCAATGAGCGAAATAGTGAATTACACTAGCATTTTTGACTTTGCGCCTATTAGCAAAGGTACAGTCTTCCTCAGGAGAAGAATAGACAAGAAACTCCGAGGGTCACTCTTTTTAAGTCAATCATATACATTTTCTTACTTCTAATTTTAATTGAATAACTCTGGAGCTGAGCAATTTATTCCCATGGTTGCTTATCTAACAGATAATTAGAAATTCTATAATATAGCCCTTTTTACAAAGTTTTTGTTTAATTATTGTCTTAAATTTTTCTAAAGGTTTTGAATACACATAAGCATCTTATTGTAGAAGCGTATACATTGACCCATAAAAGAGTTTGTTACTTTGTGGAGACTTCCGGGATCATAGAACCCGAGTCTCTTTAAAGTTTGAGTGAATTGGTTTTTCTGGGTTAGCTTGCTACATTCTCGACTATATCTTCGCTCCTGAATTAGATTGTGGTCAAGAGCGAACCCATTTGTAATTTAAAAAAAGAGCTTGTCAGGATAAGCGAACGCATTTTTAAAATTAAAAGCACATATGTGTATTTGCATGTCCCGAGACACTCACAACACAGCTCGAGTGAGTGGCTAGCTCGCTCATAGCGTGTACAATAATTATTTTATTAGAAATGTAGAACAGTGTGACGTACAAATTAATTCAGAACGACATTTTGTCACGCCATGAAATAGCTGCTGATTTAATCTGCAACTTAATCACCGACGTTAAATTATTAGGTTTTTTAACTTTACAGTAGCAGTTAAGTATTACACGCTTTTTCCTAGCGGAAATGTAAAATTAATAATTATCCACTTCATCCTTAATCTATATATAATCTGCACTATATTACGTTAGTACTATTATTTATTCTGTGACTATATTATAAACGCTTCACAAAGAGGAAAGATTTGTTTGTTTGTTTGTTTGCATCGAATAGACTCTGAAACTACTGGACCGATTTGAAAAATTCTTTCACGATTAGAATCCTACATTATCCGGGATGGACGAAGTCCCGCGCGGGAAGCTCTCTTAGCAGCCCATATACGTGTCCCCACCGAGGGGCACGGGCCTCTCTTCGAAACATACGTAGAACGAGCGGTCCACCAACCCGCATTAAGACCACGCTGGCCTTAATGCGGGTTGGTGGACCGCTCGTCTTTCGAAAATGAATTTTCTTGAACGGGCGGGTTTCATCACGATGTCAACCTTCACCGTTGAGCATCACTTGCTGATGCTAAATGAGCATCAATTAGAAATCCGTACATAAATCCGATAAGACGAATTTAGTGGTACAGGCCGCGGGAAGCTAGTCGTATTATAAAAAGGCCATATCTCGCCCTTGTCTCGCACATCACTTATCTCACTTGTATTAGCGCAGCGCCGGCTTTTGTAGTGCAAATAGGTTGCCTGACGTGCTGAAATACGGACAATTCGTAATTAATTCTAGTTGTTAATTTTGTTTATATCCTCCTTTTTGTTTGTAACCTTTTGTATGTTTTGTGTTGTGACGTCCAGTTTAATATAACATTTTTTATTATGTTCTAACATTTAGTTTTTATAGTATATACAGGGCTTTAGGTATCTCACTTTCAACCTCTCGGGTGGTTAATCAGTCCATGAAACTGAACAACTTTCCCAAGGAACATAGGTCAAAATACGAAAAAAAAATGTTGAGTTCCCATACAAACTTCATCAGCATATAGCGCAATTTGTATGGGAGATCAAAATATTTTTTTCGTATTTCCTATGTTCCTTGGGAAAGTTGTTCAGTTTCATGGACCGATTAACCACCCGAGAGGTTGAAAGAGAGATACCTAAAGCCCTGTTTAACAAAAGGATTATTTATGTTAGGTATATTGTATTTGTGTAATGTAGTTTATGTAAGTATATTCATGTATGTATTCTTGCACCCACACTTATATGGTGTAACATCGTCTTCTCCACACCCAAAGGTTGCCGATAAGATATTGCTTCTTAGCAATGGGGCCGCCTTTTGTACCCTAACTTTATTACTGTTCATAATGTCACTTTTACTCTGTATCATGTTCTGTAATGTTGGTGTGCAATAAAATATATTGTATTTGTAATTTTTTCAACTACGGAACCCTATACTGCGCTTGACCCGACACGCTCTTGAATATTTTTTTTCGATGATAATTTGAATTTCATTTCAGTTTGCTAAACTGTCTTTTCCGCCCTGTATACTAGGAAAAAAGTTTCTCACGGGAGACTGAAACAGATCAAACAAATGGGTAAACTTTTTCAATCTGCAACTGTACAACTTTATATTGATTCATCATGTCGACGGGTTGGTTCCTTTCGTTTGTAGTGAACTACGTTTCCGCCCGTGGGAATGAATGAAATAAAACCACACACACATACACTATACAACACACTCACACGCATATGTACAAAATAGAATAGAATAGAAAAAATCTTTATTTTATAGGACACTAGCATCCCGCTCGGGACTTCGTTCATGTGGGAATTCGGTAAAATTATGTAGCCTATGTCACTCAGGGATAATGAAGCATCCTAATGGTGAAAAACGTATGAATTACCGACTTCAACCCCAACAATAGTTTGTTCAAAATAGATCAACTAGTAACAAAAAAGGAATTTATTTATGAAGTTCCAAAAGTTTCAGGAGAGTGTAGGGGTAAGTTCTCTGAAGCTGAAGAAGTCTCTTAATTCTTTCTGACAGACTATCTACTTACTAGCCAAATTTAATTATGATCGGTGAAATAGATTTCGAGGTTTCAAGATAAACGTTTGACGCAAATTTCAAAAACTTTGTATGGTATACCTTGAAAAGCGTGCATTTTTCAGAAATTGTGTGTAAGACAGAGTTGTTTTACACACAATTTTTGAAAAATGCAGCTTTGCAATTGGTGAAGTTATCGTATAAAAAACATACAAAAAAAACAAACAGTCGAATTGAGCCTTCAGAACCTCTTTTTTTTAAGTCTGTTGAAAAGAGAGATACTGGTGTCCGATGTTCAAGTATCATTCGTAGACATACAGAATGACCTACCTAGAGAATTCCCAATAGTATTCTGCTCAAGTTTCTCGTCACGTCTTCTCCGCTCCTGATTCGCCATTATCATGCATTTACTTCTAGGAGTTCTAGGTATCTAGTCTTACTTCTACTAAATTGTATTAGAAACTTCTACAGAAATAAGTGCTTAGTTTAGGATCCCATTGTGCTCGTTATTTCTTTTTAATAGGTTTTGTAAAAGTCAGTAAGTGGGACGCGAGGGTTTTGCTGTATTGTGGGTGGAAGGCTGACAACCTCTTACCACTTACATCATATTTCATCTTATAGCACCCTTTTCTCCGTGTGGTGATCGGTTGAGAATAACACCACCCCATCTCTTCCGTGGGTGTCGTAAGAGGCGACTAAGGAAACAAAAATGAGACTTGCCTCCTATTAATCCATCTCAGGCAACGACACTTAATTTTTTTCTAAATCTGAGGTGTCGTCCTATAGTCTCATGCGGTGTGGTAGGCTCTGTAAAGGGCCGTCTGGTTCGCGACCACCCTCCTACCGAAGTCCGACTCCAAACAGCTTGCTGTGTTCCGTCGGTGCGTGGGAGTACCAGTGCCTTTATAGGTATTTTCTGGGTTAACTCGCTCCATCGTCGACCTCACCTTTGACCTTATGGTCAAGATTGAGGTCAAGAGTTAACCCATCTTATAATAAAAAATACAAAAATTATGTCAAACGTGGCATCAGGTGGTTTTAAAACCACTGATGCCCTCCCTACCCTGATAGGGATTTCAGGCATGAGCGCAAGTATGTATGTTATAGTTTTGTAAGTAGCACGTTCAGATAATCCAAATCCTTCCTTCTTATTGCTAGATCTCCAAAAACAAACATGCTCCTAAAAAACCACCCAATCTACCAATTTACTTATTATAATGTTTACTTTCTAAAAATGGAAGGTCGCATAAAACTTCATTTAGCAAGTGTAATGTTCGATGTAGTTAAAACAAGAAAACCAAAATATTTGCATGACAAACTCATAGGGTTCACCCCTCGCCATAACGTAAGAGCTTGCTCCATCTTCAGCAATATGGTTTTCTCCATCCCAAAACATAAAACTGCTCTTTTTCGGGGATGCTTCAAGTACGCGGCAAGTAAGTGCTGGAATGATATACCGCCTCCAATTCGACAGTTAAATTGTAAAACGAAATTTAAAAAGGAAATGCGCTCATATCTTCTGAATAAACAGTTGATTGGTTCTTGAAGCTACGCGTGGTAGTTTTGACTATTTAAATTTCATTATTTTTTATTTTTTTACATTATCATGTAAAGGTATTAATAGGTTTAATTATATATTTTCTCCTGTGTTTGATATTGTTTACACAAACACACTACACACCTGCACCACATGCAAACACACACAGACACTCACTCGCACGCGCACGTACACACCACCACCATCCACACACACTCACACACACAAGCACACGCACACAAACACATACGGCGTATGTGTCGCGGCGGCGGCGACTGTTGCTGCACTTGGGTCCTGGCAGAATATCAGCGCTACAGGTAAAACTGTAGCATTATGCTGAGCCAGCGCCGACTTCGTCTGTGCGACACAGGCAGCACAGTGCAGCACTTTGTTTTATGTTTGTAAATGTTTTTTTGTTATTTCTTTAATTTGCCTTTAATCTGTTTTTGTCTTTGTGTCTGTTAAGTGTCTTCTGTGTTTCTTCTGTTTTTCTATATTGTGATGTCTGTGTTGTACGCCGAAATAAAGCATTTTCTATCTATCTATCTATCTATCTATCTACTTATAACGACGTCATTTCCATAATAATGATTATCATAATCATTCTTACCTTCTTACCTTTTTACCCATTAAATATTATAATATACTCGTATTATTCTTACACAACATACCTACTTACCACCTTACACTCTCTTCTATTTCAAATTTTCACCTTCACTGCCAGTCTAGCTAAAACTACATCTAGGTCCTGACGGAAGATCAGAGCTGCAGCATAATGCTGAGTCAGCGCCTCTTCACTCCTGTGACACTCAGTGTTGACTGAGTGTAACTATTTTCTAAATGTTTAACTTTTTCATATTGCTTTGTTTATGTGTTTTGTTGTGTGTTAGTGGAGTGAATAAAGCTATTATTTATCTATCTATCTTGTAAAGTCAAGTATAGGAAAACTTGACTAACCTTGTTGTCAAAAAGATAACGTCAGAGTTGTCAAAAAGCCAAATGATCTCTGATCTATCGACAAAAGCCAGGACCGACCTCCGAGGCACGGAAACACTGGTAATAAATTACCACTTCGGCCACCCTTCAGGTTCCCTGCCCCTGTGTACGTTGTTTAACTTCACTGATTGGTTTAGATCAGCGTGAGCCACTGGACTGCAAGCGATTCCAATCAGTGAGGTAAAGCCACCATTGCCACAGAAGTGGCAATTTATCACGAGCGTTTCCGTCCATTGGAGGGCACGTTAAGCTGTCGGTCCCGGCTGTTGTCGACTGACTACAGTCGTTAAAACCAAGTCAGAGGCCATTGTGCAGTTTGAAAACTCTGACATTAGGGTTACTCAAGTTGACTGTCCCTACATGATAAGAAGAGAAGAAAAAGACTGATCGGTTGCGAGCGCTTCAGATAATTTTTAACAAGCGATGAAACGAACTTAAGCAGTAAACGATCTGCTCAGACAACCCGTCAAGTCTTGAGATAAGTATTTGATAGACTGATTCAATTTCAGATAAGGCATCACTAAATTGGGATATTTTCAGAGTTTAAGAATTTAAAAATGTGCTTTGGAGGGTTATATTTAGAGTGCCTTTATACTCGACAGCTTTTTCGTCGCCCAATTTGCTATTTTTAAATACTTGAAATTATATTTTTTTTGAGCCCAAATACCAAGGGGCACAGGCCGTCCTTTATTTATTTATTACTAAAATAAATAAATTAAATAAATAAACGCTAGACACTGAAAGGCCCACACTAAGGTTTTCCCTTGTGTCGTGGGTCCCTTGGAACACACATAAAGACAAACACAAACACCCATGACCCGAGAACAAACATCTGCTTTTTACACAAATGTTTGCCCCGACTGGGGATCGAACCCAGGACCCGCCGATCAAGACGCATCGTCACTACCACTCGACCAAACCGGCCGTCATTACTGTACTAGCATTCCGCCCGGGACTTCGTTCCCGTGGGAATTCAGGAAACTTATGTAGCCTATGTCCATCGGAGATAATGTAGCTTTCTAATGGTGAAATAATTTTTCAAATCGGTCCAGTAGTTCCGGAGCCTATTCAATGCAAACAAACAAACAAACAAACAAACAATCAAATCTTTCCTCTTTATAATATGTATAGATAGGTATAGAAGAAGATATAGATTACAGGCTAACCGCCTATTACGGCCACCAGTCTCTCACCAATACTGAGTTAATTTCTTTCACATACGTAAATTGTTACATTTCATTGATGAGAGAAATATAAATCTTTATTTATTTATTTACCTAAGGTACACTTACAGCAATACACATTTATATTTCACTTAAAAAATAAATTTATAATACAATTGGCAAAATGTTCGCCACTTAGAATTTTTTTTAAATTATAAGATGGGTTGACTCTTGACCTCAATCTTGACCATAAAGGTCTAAGATGAGGTCGACGATGGAGCGAATTAACTCAGAAAATGCGTATAAAGGCACCGGCACTCCCACGCACCGACGGAACACAGCAAGCTGTTTGGCGTCGGACTTCGGTAGGAGGGTGGTCGCGAACCAGACGGCCCTTTACAGAGCTTACCACACCGCATGAGACCACACACAACCCACGCAGAACTATACACAGCATTCTTATTATAAGACGACAACACGAAGGGTATTCAGGCTTCAGTCCAAACAAATTGACTTCAAGCGATTCACTTGTGGTGTCAAGGAGTTTTAGAACTTCACAACATTCTACCTACCCTGAAAGGGATTGTAGACGTTAGTGTACGGAGTGCATGGTTTTTCTTTCTTTGTATAACGAGATTTTTCAATTTTGAAAATTTTGCTCCACACGTAACACATTTAACTTATACTTTAACCCTTTGACCGCCACACTACGCATGAAGTCACTACGCTCTATACGCCACGGAAAGAAAAATTAAGAAAATATTCTTAATATATAAAAGATAACGAATCAAATTAGATACCATTATGGAAATAATTTTTCGAGTTGAATTTAGTTATCTATAGATGATGTTGGCGGGTGAGTCTTCTTTTTTGGCTGTCACGACTGGATGACTGTGACGGTCAAAGGGTTAAAGCTTGAAAATGGTAAACAAAACTACATCTTAAACTGAATTTCACAACGAAACACCCAACTTATACATTTTATACAATTTTAACTATATCAATATCTGGCCAGGACAAGATAGAGTTATACCTATATTCTGTCTCCAACTATCACTATTGAACAGTTTTCTTCTCCAACTATCGTTCCAGGCACATTCCAATAGATAGAACATATAAGTAGGGAGTGTATGTACGGTTATTGCCTTTAGCGTAGAATGTAAAGACAAAGATTATGATGATAGATTTGATCCAGTGGCTATAACGCTGCCCTTGGATCGACGGTCCTAGCTATTGGACGAAACCGTTATTTATGCTTTTAGTTTTAACGTGATTTTCCACTGTGATTAAATATTCTTTGCTGTAGTAGTAGATAACTGATGATAAAACACTTTAGATAAAATGAGAACCCGAGCACATTATTTGGACTTAGGCTTTTGATATTGATTTATTTTAGCTCAGTCCAAGCTCTAGCATGGTGATGATTCTGGTGCATTCTTCTAAGCTGAGAGGCATGATTTTATGCAAAATATTCAAACTGAATAATGAAAAATCATTTTCACTACTCATGCTCGGAAAGTGCTTATTTGTGCAGCTTATAGGCTGCACAAAATCGATTTTTATGTTCTAGAGCACAAAACGATCTACTATAGGCTGCACAAAATCGTTGGCTGCACAAAATCGCATTTTGTGCTCTAGTGCACAAAGTGATCTACTCATAAATGGCTCTATATAGTAAGGCATAGAAAACTCCATACAGCCAAAATAATCAGAAGTTTAAATATGTTATTTTATTATTTCCTCGCAATCGAAGTGAAAAGCAGAGTTTATAACTCGTCCACAAAACCATTTGTACTCGTTTTGTGCACTTGTTGTAAAATCTACTATTTCAAGCCCAATATTTATACATAATTCAAAACAAAGTCAAAAAAGTCAAATTTGAAAAAAGGAATCGCAAAAATGAAACGTTTTTATTTCGTAAGTATTTTTTAATGAAATTTCAGGATAAAATGTGAAAAAAAAAGATTGCATGTAGTCCGCATATCTTCTCTTAGTTTCATTTCATAAGCAAGACAAGTTAACTTTATGATTTCTTAAAGATACCAACTGTTTTCGGGGTGACCCTTTATTTTTGCGGACGAGTTTAGTTTTCTAGCACTCATAGTACAAGCCTTGCTTAGTTTGGAGTAAGTTAGTGATGCGTATATTTTGCATAAATAACTGCCTAAACTGAGAATCAAAACCGGAACCGTTAATTCAGGGGCAGCACCTAAGACTCGATGAAACCTGTCGACTCTACATTATGAATTTCGACGAAAACGGTAAAGTAGTTTTTTATAAACATGATAACAATATAGGAACTATGTAACCCTTCTGGGCTGAGAGTGGAAGAAGAACTTAGTATATGCCAGCTGCCAACTCTTCCCAGACATGCTATAGAAGCCAGTTAGTGTGGTTTTTGTGTATCGTGGGCGAAAGACTGACAACCTATCATCACTATACTTATGTTCCATCTGATAACCCTCAGAGTTATTGTCTAATGTAGCGTCAAGTAGTTCTTAAAACACACTATGCTCTGCATACCCTGACGCGGATAATAATAGTAGATTACCCAACAAGTGAAAAAAAGGTGAATTATTTTCGAGGGATACAAGAGCAGAGATGAATTTTTTTTTCACGTGTTAGGTACTCTACTTTTTACCATTGACTACGATAAAAAGAAAATAATTACTCTGTTACAGTAAATTATCAACAATAGCTGCTGCTTTAACGCGAAATGACTCTGGAACGAGAGGTTCACTTTCATTACTGGATGTCGAACTCATTTTATGATTTTGAGACAAAAACTTTTAACAGAAACTTTTAATTGCATAAAAATTGCACCGAAAATTGACTGAATTCCTTTTTCTAAATTTAAATTTTTTAACCGAGCCATATTCCATACAGCCAGTTATTACATACAGCCAAGTTTTAGTACGTTTTTATAGCGAGAGTATGCAACCTCCTTGCACATTTTATTTTGTTTTCTTACTAAAATCCGTATATCGCGCATGTTCCAAATTTAAAATGTTTTATTCACTCAGTGAAATAAACAGCATTTTATTCACTGTTTTTGAAGAATAACGGACCCTTTTTCGAGGGGCAATGGTAAAAAACCAATAAATAAATTTAAAAAACTTTTTTTCTTTTCTTACAAGATAAACTTATACTTTTCCACGTTGAAAAAACGTATGAGTCACCGACTTCAATCCCAACAACAGTTCGCACAAAGTAGATTAACTAGTATTTTTTACAGATTACAATGCCTATTAGCAGATAACCCACAAAAGAAAATGTCACTCATTGATTTAGATGATGTTCTGGTTTGTAGTATTTCTTTGTTCTTGTTGATTTTTTTAAAAGCGCTGAATAATTTTCGATAAAATTTATATGGAACCTCTTCTGGAGTATACTCTTTTGAACAAAGAAAGAATTTTGAAAATCGGTCCCTAATTGGCGTAGAAATCGGTGCACATACATAACAAAAACAGTCGAACATAGAACCTCCTCCTTTTTTTGAAGTCGGTTAAAAACTAGCGGCAGGTGACTCCTAGTGAGCTCATTGCCTGTGTCAGGAGATAGTAGGCGTGAGTGAGTGTATTGGATATGAATTAGTTTTTCAACTGCGACTTTGATCCCTTGGGAATTCGAAAGGAATAACAAACATCCATCCATCTTCTCAGAAACTTTTACCTTGGGAGATTGATTATGAGGACTTTAGACATGAAGTGACTTTAAATTGGTGACTGAAATATAAAAATGTGAACGTGAATTGTTATTTTTTTCCGTGGTAAACCCAAAAAAACATTTTTCCGATGCGAAGTGAAAATATACAAACTTCGAGTGATTTTTTTTTCTTGCGAAAATGGAGATAATTGTTTGGTTGGATTATTCACGATCTAAATTTTTTATTACGTTCAAATAAAGTTTTTTTTTCTAAAAAACTATCTCTTTAAAATTGATTCGTAAAGAAAATATAAAAAACATCTTTTTCTTTGTTGATTATGTTACTTAGCTTAGCTCTATATTATGTCCTACAGATAAGAAAAATATACGTATTTTCTTTATTCCTTTCTTTTGATATGAGATGCCTGCAAAACTTCAGTCATTACTTTCTAAACTACTACAAAAGGAACGTCGCACAATCACAAAATCTCAAAGTAACTAATTCTTGTCGCCTCATATGACTATGTGTTGCCACAATTCTGTTAATAAGTACCAAATTTTATAAAAATTAGAAACGTAAAAAAGTTTATTCCCTACAAAGTTCTATCACAATACAAAAAGACACAAACTTCAACTAAACTTTGACTTACCTTTAAGCACTCCTGGAATGTAAAACAAAATCCAATAACACTTTAATCCTCTCTCACTTCACTCACACACAAAACACACCACTTCACTAGTACTTCACTAACTTTTCGCGTAAGTTCGAAACACGTGCGATGAGCAAGGAATCACGCGCCTTACTGCCGGAACGCGCGCTCGAAGGATATAAAAGCGAGCCTGAAAGGGCGGGAAATCTGTCGGTCGACTTAGCTGTGCAATTTGGTGGAAAGGGTACGTGTCAGTTCAATTATTTATTATTATATTACGGGGGAAATATAGTCAGAATTAATTTCATAATAATTACTAACATATAGAACATTGTGATTTTCCTGTGTACAATAAACTGTTAAAATAAATAAATAAATAGAAACATGGAATTTCCCGTTTTTTTTGGAAACTGCTGTTTATTAATTCTTTGAATGAACCACTTTTTCTATAATAGTTTTTTTGGTTAAAAAATAGGTCATGTTTTTAAGATTTTTTATGTGATAGTAAATAGCTTTGTTAAATTAGTGTACTCTAGTAAATTTTACACAAACTTTCTTACAATTTCCGCTTTCAATAAACTGAATTTGGCCTCAACTTGGTCAAGATTAAGGTCGGGAGCTAACCTATCCCACAATAAAAAAAATTGTATTAAGGATTCCTAGGGATTTCTATACAGCTATGTTTCTTTTATATTAGTTTGTAAGAATTTGCAATAAAGAGTTTACATACATAGATACATTTATATTCTCTACCTGCGTATGTCCAATCTCATATAACCCAAATATCTTTAGAGTTCCAGTGAATTGGCTTCATCTGGGTAAGCCCACTACATCTTCAACCAATGGTTCTAATAGAGAGGTAATTCTGAAGACAATAAAGTTTTTTTTTTATTTCTCATGGAAACGAATTAAGTAATCCAGTCTGGGCTAGGAAAAAAAAAATATTGAGTGTGCCAGATGTAAACTTTTTCCAAGCGAACTGTTAGTCATATGCATAGTAATTTATTAGTCAAGTGTGTAGCAAACAAGAGTCAATTTTTTTTAAATGAAACAAAAACGCATCCGCAACAGGCTTCGTCATAACTAAAAACTAAGATTTAAGTAATTAGCAACATGCTTCGTCAGTCCCGAACACATCTTAAAAAGATAAAAAGTTAAACCCTATTCAAATAAGCCCCCAGAAGTTCGCCCCACTCAGAGATAATTAGTCCATGCCCCACCCCCACTCAGAGGTTCCTATGATACTGGCCACATTGCCGCGCTGTATGAAACAAAGAAAAAAAAATGTTTATTGACATCATTATACATTGGTAGACAATTTAATAGTTATTCTATTCTAATTATATTCTAATTACGACAATGGGCCCCCAACACAGCAAAGTTGTGTTTTCAGAAGAAACCACAGTGCCGGTCTTCCGTGGAAACCCAGAGAGCGCTACTAACGCGCAGTCAGATCACACGTAGGTGTACAAATCTAAATATATAAAAGGAGAAACTGACTGACTGACTGACATATCAACGCACAGCCTAAACGGCTAAACGTAGGCACTTGAAATTTGGAAGGGACGTAGCTTAGGTACCGTAGAGGTGCACTAAGAAAGGAATTCCCAAAATTCCCACGGGAACGGGAATTAGCGGGAAAATCCTTTTGTATGAAAAATCTAAACCGCTTAAGTTAGACGCTTGAAATTTGGCATGCAGGTACCTTAGTAAACTTAAAGCTTAGTTGCAACAGGATATTGCAAAATTCCCACGGGAACGGGAATTAGCGGGAAAATCCTTTTGTATGAAAAATCTAAACCGCTTAAGTTAGACGCTTGAAATTTGGCATGCAGGTACCTTAGTAAACTTAAAGCTTAGTTGCAACAGGATATTGCAAATTCCAACGGGAACGGGAGTTAGCGGGAAAAAACTTTTGTATGTAAAAATCTAAATCTTAAACTAAATCAATATTTAATAAACTAAATGAAGGTCGGTCCATTAAGTCAATAAAGTGTAATCTGTTCAAAAGAAAAAATTAACACGCAAACGAAGTTGCGGGCATCAGCTAGTTAAGTACTATGAGTACAGAGAACGAAAACAGTGAATCCAGCATCTATAACCGTATGGCCAGCGAAATCCTTTGGACAAGGTACGTCCTAGAGCGTACGTCGCCAGTTTTTTGGTGCAAACGCCTACTGATCTTGGCGACAAACTGCACGGCCCCCGCGCCCCAAGTCCCCGTGGTCTCCATTGTCACTGGTAGGTACAAAAAGCCAGTAAATGGGACGCGAGGGTGTTGCTGTGTCGTTGGCTAAAGGCTAACAACCTACCATCACTAAAAAAAAAAAAGACGCTTCACACTCAAAGGTCCACATTAAGGTGTTTTCCCTTGTGTCGTGGGTCCCTTGGAACACACAAAGACAGACACAAACACCCATGACCCGAGAACAAACATCTGCTTTTTACACAAATATTTTCCCCGACTGGGAATCGAACCCAGGACCCGCCGATCGAGAGGCAGCGTCACTACCAATCGACCAAACCGGCCGTCGCATCACTCCGGGCATCACTATACGCATACTTCATCTAATAATAACCCCCGAATATATGTCAAACGTGGCGTCATATGAACCGTATGAACGTCTGCCTACGCTGTCAGGGTTTATGTCAGGTGGAAGTCGCAGGACGAAAGATAGTTAAAAACTGACTTCAAAAAATAAAAAAGCCAAATAAGTTTGATAGACCGCCTAAACAGCGACTTCAAACAGATCAGTAGGTACTACGTAGGATTTTGTGTTTATTTTTCCCTTTTTTGAAGCCGGTTTAAAAAATCTAAAAATTATTCTTTATTCCGTTTTAGTAGATAGATAAATAAATACTTTATTGCATACTTCACAAAGCAAAACAAATACTAAAAATAATAAAATAATAGTATAAATAATTGAAAGTACATAAGAACTACTGCCTTTTAGATTCGAGGTAAGCACTCGATCAAATCATTTTTTTAAATCAAAAATACTTTATTTTCATAGAACATACAAGGTGTTTCTTGAAAACGTCATAAAAATACATTAGCAAAATCAATGTAAAATCATTGAGCAAAATAGTGAATCACATTAGCATTTTTGACTTGGCGTTCGCAAAGGTGCAGTCTTCCTCAGGAGAAGAATATGCAAGAAACTCCGAGGGTCGCTTTTTTTAAGTCAATCATATAAATTTTCTTACTTCTAATTTTAATTGACTTAATATCTGAATAACTCTGGAGCTGAGCAATTTATTTCCATGGTTGCTTGTCTAACAGATAATCAGAACTCAGATAATCAGACTGCACCTTTGCGAATAGGCGTAGAGTCAGTAGGGTCAATAGAAAGAATGCGTATGTATGTATTTAAATCCTTTAATGTTTGTTTGTATGTATTTTATGTAATCTTGACTTGTTTTAAGTGGCATCCTGAATGTCCTATAAAATAAAGATTTTTTCTATTCTATTCTATTCAGAAATTCTGTAATAGCCCTTTTTACAAAGTTTTTATTTAATTATTGTAATGAAATGAAATGAAATGAAATATTTATTTGCATTGAACATGTACAATGAGGTCTTATTCTTACATTATGTTTCTGCCATTCAGCCAATAAAATTAGCAAGCAAATATATTAATCTATTACAATTTGAATTACTTATTTATCTACGGAGGTGGTCATTATAAGTGAAAAAATCATTAATACTATAGAAATTATTGTCCATTAACCATCTGTATAATTTATTTTTAAATTGTTTAATTGTCAACTTTTTCAATTCGTCAGGTAACCTATTGTAAATTCTTATGCACATATTATAACTATTTTTTTAATATAAAGCAGTCTTTGGGCAACGATCCAACACCAGCCTATCAGCATGGCGAGTCGTCCGTGGGTATACCTCCTTAGCTGTTTTAAATAAATAACCATGCTGTCTCACAAATTTGCAGGCTTCGAAGATATACATAATCGGCAATGTTAGTAAGTCCAGCTTCTTAAACCATGGCTCACAGCTTTCATTGGGTTTAATGCCGCATATGGCTCGTACACATTTTTTTTGAGTTATAAAAGCTCTTTTTACATTAGTTCCGTTACCCCAAATCAATTGTCTTAAATTTTTGTAAAGATAGGTTTTGAATACACGTGGGAATCTTATTGTAGAAGCGTATACATTGACCCATAAAAGAGTTTGTTACTTTGTGGTCGATTTCTCTGGGATTCCGTCATCAGATCCTAACTTGGTGACAATGGGACCAACTCTGGAGTATACTCTTTCGAACATGAAAAGAATTTTGAAAATCGGTCTACAAATGGTGGAGGAATTGGTAGGTAAACACACATAAAAATACATTTGAACATAGAACCTCCACCTTTTTTCAAGTCGGTTAAATGTAATACTATATAATATTCCATTAATGTTTATAACAGGTGTCTCCTGTATTATTCAGTAATTCTGTAAGAGATTGGTTCAATTTTACTAAAACTACTTGGGGGTATTTATTTATTCATGACATGACATTGCTTGTCGTAATAGAAACATGGCAATAGGGCTCCGATTCTGTAACTGAAGTTCTGTGTCGATGGAATGGAAGCCATTTTGATATTGGAAATGTCTTTTCGATCGCTCCAGTGTAGGCTCCGATTTCACGAAAAAGTGCGATCCCCGAAGAATTGTGAAGATATGATATTCAAAACAGGCTCAAAATACCCGTATTTACGAGAGCTCTAAGGTGCATAAAGAATTATTCGAGAAAGTTAAAAACAAAAAAAGTTATGACCGAAATAGTGAAAAAAAAATATTTCTGAATTTATGATTTTGGCTCTCGATATTTTGGAAACGAAGTATAATATAAAAAAATTGATAAAAAATTCCTTTGGACAATTTATTCACCTACAATTTGAGCTTAAAATAAAAACTTACACCGTGTGGTGATCGGTTGAGAATAACACCACCCCATCTCTTTCCGTGGGTGTCGTAAGAGGCGACTAAGGAAACTCAAATGAGACCTGCCTCCTAGTAATCCATCCCAGGCAACGACACTTCATTTTTTTCTGAATCTGAGGTGTCGTCCTATGGTCTCATGCGGTGTGGTAGGCTCTGTAAAGGGCCATCTGGTTCGCGACCACCCTCCAACCGAAGTCCGACGCCAAACAGCTTGCTATGTTCCGTCGGTGCGTGGGAGTACCAGTGCCTTTATAGGCATTTTCTGGGTTAACTCGCTCCATCTTCGACCTTACCTTTGACCTTATGGTCAAGATTGAGATCAAGAGTTAACCCATCCTATAATTTAAAAAAAAAACGATCGGGTTAAGGGTTTGCCCTGTAGCCTAACTTTTTAAAAAAAGTCACAAAGTCAGAACGATATTTTTCATATGTCCCGACTTTCTTGTCGCTCAGCGACAAGAATTTTTCGAATTCCGTAGATTCATTTCCAACGGAATCTGTTAATTGTATCTGTTCAGGTGGTGAAATTGAGAACTATTTAGGTAATGCTGGTCGGGGGGACAACCACCCCGACCAGCAGTGCCACCGCCAACCGAACGTAAAGTTTCAAACTACCTAGCAACTGAAATTTCGCCACCTGAACGGATAAAATGGCGACTATTCCATTGACACACAACTTAAGTTACAGAATCGGGGCGCAGGGTGTTAAGGAAATGAATTTAAGTATGTCAAACGTGGCATCAAGTGGTTTTGAACCACTAATGTTCTGCCTACCCCGTATGGGATTACAGGCGTGAGTGTATGTATGTAAGTACAATAAATCTGGGTAGTTTGCAGCTGTCATATACTAAGTTTTAATAACTACTACGCGGCTACGGCGTAGCTGCTACGAACTGTTTGCTACGAAGTTTTATCTGACCGTAATTTGCCTATGGTTACACATTCAGATTCAGTCTCCTGAATGTGCAGGTTTCCTCACGATGTTTTCCCTCACTGTAAGAGCATCGATTCGTATGCAATGTACAGTCAACAGCACATCAGATTACCACAAACTGTCAAATTTCCCCAATGGATAGTAAACTCTACTGCTTGGAGATAAAATTGAAAATCGATTGAAGAAATTTGACAGTTTTGGGTAACATGTGCTGTTCACCCTGTACATAACTCAGAAAACGAGTCATTGGTACAGAGGCCAGCGCATCAGGTTACTCCATTATCATTGTAAAACCGCTCTTATCACAACAGCACAGAGTGCACGCGTGTGGTAACCTGAGTTGCGGCCGTCCGTACATGACGGCAGTGGGGATCGAACTCGGTACCTCTCGCTTACGAATCCGACCCGCTAGCCGTTAAAATAAAATAAAAAATATTTAGTGTTTTTTCTAAATTTTATTGAATAACATACTTATGTATATAAAATAAATGCATACATTACGTATTCTTACATTATATTAATCATTTATTATCATTATACAGGTTGAAAAAGAACCTCCTTTTATTCAAAATCCTGAACCAGTATCAATTACAGAACACTTTTTTTTTTATCGGTGGGAATTTTTTTTTTCCTAAACGTAGACACTACTCGCGTGCCTGGTGTAGGAGTAATGTCTACGTCTAGGCAAAAAATGAACTAGTCCCATTGAAAAAATATTTAAAAAATCTTTTTTTTTCATAAATGTGTTCTTTGAGTGATACTGGTTCAGGATTTTGAATAAAGCTAGGAGGTTCTTTTTCAACCTGTATAACTCTAAATCCATCCTCAATTTTCAGCTAGTTTATACAGGGTGGAATTTTTTTAACGCCACCTGGAGGGAAAGTACTCTAAATACTGAAGATAGAAAATTAAACTCAAAGAAAACATTCCTTTATTTTTAATAAGAAACTAAACTGCATTCAAGGATTTTCGAAAATACGCTTGCTACACCCGGGAATCGAACCGGCGTAAATTAAAAAAATAAAACCCTGTACATTTATGGTATCGATCGATAGGGTCAATCGTAAGGATCAAATCTCTCTAACAAACATGGTAAATAAGATTTAAGGATAGCCATTAAAATACATAAAACCTAACTATGGGACCCTTAAGTAAAAGTGCTTTAACTCGTCCCATCCAATTTATAAGCTTAGATTTAATGGTCTTCCTTTCACTTAATTTACTATGTTTGTTAGGGAAATTTGATCCTTACGATTGACTCTATCGCTCGATACTATTAAAGTACAGGGTGCTTTTTGGATTTTAGCTGGTTCGATTCCGGGTGTGGCAAGCGAATTTTCGAAAATCTTTGAATGCAGTTTAGTTTCTTATTAAAAATAAAGGAATGTTTCCTTTGAGTTATTTATTTCCACCCTGTATAGTCACCCGATATACACAGGTATTTTTTTTATATATTTCAAATAAAGATTACAATGTTAAAACTTATAACACCCCTCTTTTATCGAAGCTTCTCTTCTACGCAGAAGTGAACTTTGTTCTTTCTTCTATGAGCTTCTTTATCTCTTCTCGAAGATAATTCGCTTCTTCTTCCATCTCTTTTCTTGGCCGCGGAGGCTTCGATGGCTGGTGACCTTCTTTGTATCTGAAATTTGAAAAAAAAGTGCAATTGAAGAAAAATTGTTTGAAAAAATATATATAAGTACTTAGTTACTGCATGTCACATGAGTTACAGAGGTGGCACTTTAGTTATAATTTATAACTAGAAGAACATACATGTGACGTCCTGTAAGTCAGAGTCAGGCGTGAGGCGTCAAAAATAAGGCGAGTCTTTATAAAAAGCTTTAAATACTGAGTCTCTTTCTTCAGTATTCCTTACAAAAAGGGCTATTACAAAATTTCTGATTATCTATCAGATAAGCAGCCATGGGAATGAACTGCTCAGCTCTAGAGTTATTTCAGAATTAGTTAAAATTAGAAAATAAGAAAATTTGTAATGCGATTAAAAAGAGCACCCTCAGAGTTTCTTGCCTGTTCTTTTCTGGGGAAGACTGCACCATTGCGAATAGGCGTAGAGTCAGTAGGGTCAACATAACAAATGCGTATGTATGTATTTAAATCCTTTAAAATATGTTTGTATGTATTTCATGTAATCTTGACTTGTTTTAATTGGCATCCTGAATGTCCTATAAAATAAAATAAAATTATATTCCATTTTCGTTCTATTCTACCTGGTTAAACTCAAACTCAAAATATCTTTATTTTATAGAACATTCAGGATGTTACTTAAAACAAGTCAAAATTACATGAAACACATACAAACATACATTAAAGCATTAAAATACATACATACACATTCGGTCTTTTGACCCTACTTACTCTATGCCTATTCGCAAAGGGATGCAGTCTTCGTCAGAGAAGAATAGGCAAGAAACTCCGAGGATGCTATTTTTAATCGCATTACAAAGTTTCTTATTTTCTAATTTTATCTTTAGACCTGAACTCCTGCCGAAGTCCGACGCCAAACAGCTTGCTGTGTTCCGTCGGTGCGTGGGAGTACCAGTGCCTTTATAGGCATTTTCTGGGTTAACTCGCTCCATCGTCGACCTCATCTTTGACCTTTATGGTCAAGATTGAGGTCAAGAGTTAACCCATCTTATGATTAAAAAAAAGAGCAGTTCATTCTGTGATAATTAGGTTTCATACTTACTGATCATGCTTCGCCAACTCCAAGTAAATGACGTCATTCTCAGCGAAGTCCCCTTTCTTCCGGGGCATGACGTGGCAGTGTAAATGCCGGATGGTCTGCCCGGCGTCCGGACCGTCTTGTATGGTCACCGTACTCGACGACGTGTTGTGCACCTTCTCCATTAGCTGGGCAATAAAAGGAAATAATAAACGCTACACACTTAGTTCCCTCAACGAATGACCGAAAAGGGAGTGTAGTGCGGGAGCTGGAACCTAAGCGATTTCTGCGAAAAACTGTTCAGGGTGCTTAGGAAGTAAACATACTAACAGTCCCCGCTTCCAGGAAAGAGTGGAGGGGGTTCCCACTTTTGAGTTTTTTGCTAATATCTTCAAATCGGTGCGTTGTATAGAAAAAATATCTTTTACGCAATGAAAGCTAATAAAATGTTCGACAACTTTTACATTTACACTTTCATCGAATTTTTATCCATTTTCGAACTACAAGTTCCGGAAAAGTGAAAATTTTCGAAAAAAACTTTTTTCATATACGAGTAAATTAACTAGGTATTCTTTGAAAATGGCGTCCACAATCGTAATTTTGCTAATGTCTGAGTATATACAGGTTGTATCTTAGCAAATACTTAAATGGTGGTTTCACCCATTAGTTAGCGCTAGAATGGCCGGCCAGTTAAAATTTCGCTCTTTTTATTTTGCCAGGCGCTTAAGAATATTAAACTAACATTTATCGATATCTTTTTACCGTGATATTTACAGGTTGTACGTTTAAAAAGTTTAAAGGCAACAATTGGGAACCAATGGTTGGTCCATAAATATTTCAGTGACTACACGCCGCTTGGACACTACGTGACGTCTATATGGCCGGTCGCCCTTAAATGTTTTTATTCTTCTAAAATACGTTGGAACCAATGTTGGAACCAAATAGAAACAATAGGAAAGCAATGTTTGAGCAGCATTTCAACGTTAAATACGTCTAATAACCGGCTATTCTGACGCTAACACCCATTGATTACCACGATCGGCTAGATACAGGGTAATAAAAAACCTCCTAGCTACATTCAAAATCCTGAACCAGTATCACTTATAGAACACTTTTTTTTATAATTGTTTTTTCGGTGGATTTTATTTCCTAAACGTAGACACCACTCGGGTACACCCCCCGAGCTCTACCCGCGAACCTCGCGTGCTTGGTGTAGGAGTGATATCTATTTTTAGGCAAAAAAATGAACTATTCCCATTGAAAAAATATTTTTTTTTTTTATTTTTTTAATAAATTTGTTCTTTGAGTGATACTGGTTCAGGATTTTGAATATAGCTAGGAGGTTTTTTATCACCCTGTATAATGATATTGTTCCGGATACGTCAAGTTAAGGATTTTTCGATATTTACCTACAATAGCCCTACGCAATGTACTGAAACACGAAAACCAGCAAAGTACATCGTGATTCCTGTTGCAAACTTATGTGACGCCCGTTGATATGCAAAAAGTCGTCAAAATCACTTCCGTTACAGAGATTGAGAGAACAGCGAAAAGTGTTTTTTCGAGCTGGCTGGACGCGTTTTCGATCGATTATCTGAGATTCTGTAGCGTCACTTATCTATCTATATCTATACATATTATAAAGAAGAAAGATTTGATTGTTTGTTTGCATTGAATAGGCTCCGAAACTACTGGACCAATTTGAAAAATTCTTTCACCATTAGAATCCTACATTATCCGTGATGAACATAGGGTACATGATTTTCCCGAATTCCCACGAGAACGAAGTCCCGAGCGGAATGCTAGTTCTGAAATAGAGCTGTTTAGCCGTCACATAAAGTGCCCTATTGACCTAGTTAAATGTGAGCTATTTCGAAGATTTGTCCAGCTAGCCTGAGTCACATCTTTTTTTTGACAAAATAAGAAAATTATTCAAAAAAATACTCTCCAACTCGATTTTTGAGCTCGGTGCATGGACCTCATATTATACTGTTATCTGGCTCGGTCGCTCAGCAGGCCGAGTACGATAGTGACAGCGCCGCGACAACACCGCGGTCCTATGTCAAAATGTCAACATTGACAACACCATAAGGCGAGCAAGCCCTTGCGCGGGACCCTCGCGCAATCAAAGTGAAGTTTCAGCGTGAGCCGAGCGCGAGTTTGTCGAGGTACTAGAGGTGTGTACTAGAGGTACGTGCTAGAGGTGTGTAGTACTACGTTAAAGAAAACAAAGTATTTTAATAAAATAATTTATTTAACAAAATATATTTGATCTAAACTTTATACTTACTTACATTAAAATAATATCAATAAACAACTTAAAATAATACTAACATCACGGTAAAAATGTCTAAGATTTAAATTTTATGAAAACTTTCGTTACAAATCTCTTTTTGTTTTTCAGTGTCTTATATTAATTTTATATTTTTAAGCCATTTTTATGTAGTCTAACTTTCATGAATGTTATGTTATGTATTATGACAATTTACCATGGACTTATACAAACATCAACGCGGTCTAGGGATATTGCACGAGTTTTCATACAAAAGAGGTATGAAAAATCGAAAATACACTTTTTCAAAATTTACGCAATTTTTTTTTCATTTTCTTCACGTTTTCACAAATTTCAAGTAAATCAAAATTCATTAATTATAATGGAAAATTCAGGTTTAGCACTTGCTCGTCTGAAAATTATAGCCCTCCATGTATCTCGAGTAAGCTTTTGTAGCTTCCCAAACATACCTCTTTTGTATGAAAAATCGTGCAATATCCCTAGACCGCGTTGATGTGTATATTTCTCAAAATTTAATAATATAGCGAAAATTAAGGATGTGAATCAAAGCACGAAACTTAACAAAGAAAAATTTTTCGCCTTTTGCGATCAACTGATTTGCTTCATGTGTATTATTTTTAGAAATTTCACATGGATTTTTGGACCAAGTTGTTCAGTTTGAATGGGTAAAATCACTCCCTAAAGTTATACTTGCTAATTTAAAATGACCCCATATAATGGTTTTTATTTACACTTATTTCTTATAATCTCCTTGACAATCAGCGCCATCTAGACATAATATTCGAAACTATAAACTCAATTTTGGCTTTGTTAGTTCTAAAACTGCCCTGTGGTGGCGTTGTAAGTGAAGATATTTAAAACAGTCAGCTCAAAACGCAACGCCATTGAGGTCTGTATTACTGAACGCAACTAAGACTCTGATCTATACTTAAGTAGCAGCCGTCTTTGTCATTTTGATACTTAATTATATCAGTCAATACTTAATTATAGATCAAGATTTGAGTTTCCTTCTGTAACACAGGCCTAGTTTCAGTCAGAAATAGCGTTCATCATTTCATGGTATGAGTAAGGTAACTGTAGCCCCAAATTCTTCTATAACTTATGATTATTCTATGCTCTGCCTGCTCTAGTAGGTATTACAGACGTAAGCACAATTTTAAGCCACGGCAGGTTTTACTGAAAGTAGTTTTTTCATTTTTTCCCGAAGATCTTTCGCTTCATCGTCCATTTCTTGTCTGGTTCGAGGGGGCTTCTGCGGATGTCCTTGTTTGTACCTGCATCAAAAATAACGTGATTAGATTATGAGGTTAAGCAACGTATAGTAAACGCCGTGTGGTGTTCGGTTGAGAATAACATCACCTAAATCTCTTTCCGTGGGTGTCGTTAGGCGACTAAGGAAACAAACATTAATGAGACCTGCTTCCTATCAAATGCAGCCTAGGTAACGACACTTCAATTAATTCTGAATCTGAGTTGTCGTTCTTTGGTCTTATGCGGTGTGGTCTTACCAAAGTCCGACGATAGACATCCAGTGCCATAAAAAGTATTTTCTGGGTTAACTCGCTCCTTTGTCAACCTCATCTATGATTTTAGTCAAGAGTTAAGCTTTCTCATAATAAAAAAAACGTGTCGTAGGTCCCTTGCGAACATACACAAACAGACACGCACCCCCAAGACCCGAGAACAAACATCTGCCGAGTGTGGTGATCGGTTATTCTCAACCGATCACCACACTTTTTACCGTGTGGTGATCGGTTGAGATTAACACCACCCCATCTCTTTCCGTGGGTGTCGTAAGAGGCGACTAAGGAAACACAAATGAGACCTGCCTCCTATTAATCCAACCCCTGGCAACACCTCAATTTGTTCTGAATCTGAGGTGTCATCCTATGGTCTCATGTGGTGTGGTAGGCTCTGTAAAGGGCCGTCTGGTTCGCGACCACCGAAGTCCGACGACAAACAGCTTGCTGTGTTCCGTCGGTGCGTGTGAGCACCAGTGCTTTTATAGGCATTTTCTGGGTTAACTCGCTCCATCGTCGACCTCATCTTTGACCTTATGGTCAAGATTGATGTCAAGAGTTAATCCATCTTATAATAAAAAAAAATAACAAAAAATCTGCTTATTACACCAATATTTGTTCCAACCGGGAATCGAGCCCACAGCCCGTCAGTCAAGAGGCAGCGTCACCACCACTCGACCAAACTGGCCATAAAAATGTAACAACTATAGGTAAGCATTTAGCTTTGATTTTGTATGTATGAACGTATGTATTTATTCTTAATTGTACATGACCATAAGTTACACAATTTTTTAATGATTTAATAATGATTTTGTACGTGACCTGTTATCTACCTCTAGTTAGAGTAGTTGATGGAATTGTAGGTGATAAACAAAATCATTCATAGACATAGAAAAACAAACGTTGTTTTGTTTAATTATAATTCATATGTATGTTAGTCTGTTAGGTATTTATCTATGGGCCTTAGATGCCTAATAAATGATTTTATTATTATTATGTTTGTCTTATGATCCATAATCTCGGGCAATTAGTCCCGGACTTTTGGAAGGCATGCGTGGGGCCGGAGTCAACTCGTAGAGGCCCGTTCAATAGACAATTTAATTTAGTAATGTGACACCAACCGGCAGTTATCTCTGTATGCACTATAGCAATGCACCCAAAGACAACCCCCGGTTAGTGCAGGACTATTAAAAGGAATGGAAAGAAAGGAAACTGAGCTATTGGGTTGAGAGGCTAGTGGACTGGGTAACTGGACTATGGATAGGACTATGGCACCCGCCCTATCAATGTTGAAAATTAATATTATTATTATTTTATTATTATAACGCACTTGTATAGTTAACAAACACTTACTGATCATGCTTAGCCAGCTCCAAGTATATTAAAGCCTTCTCAATAAAGTCCCCTTTCTTCCGGGGCATGACGTGGCAGTGTAAATGCCGGACGGTCTGTCCGGCGTCCGGACCGTCTTGTATGGTCACCGTACATGATGACGTATCGTGGACCCTCTCCATTAGCTAAAAAATAAAGAATTTTTATTAAATAAACAATTGAAAAACAAAACTTTTCAGGTTACTATTTTTTTAAAATAAACGCTACACACTCAAAGGCTCACATTAAGGTTTTCCTTTGTGTCGTGTGTCCCTCGGAACATACATAAAGACAGACAAAAACACCCATGACCTGAGATGAGATGAGAACAAACATCTGCTTTTTACAAAAACGTTTGCTCCGACTGGGAATCGAACCCGATCAAGATCAAGAGGCAGTGCCACTACCACTCGATTAAACCGACCGTCAATTTATTAAACTTAGGCGTTATTTATAAACAAGCGACGTGGCGCAGCGAACGCGGCGATCAAAACAACGTAAAATGAAGCTTAGTGGCCACGGAACAAAGGTTTTCTTTTCATCTGTCGCTCTGTCTACAAGCGATGGATGTCTGTTCATGCTTCTCTTTTCGGCAAAAACACCTTTAGTCCGTAGTTATTAAGATTCATTTTACGTTGCATTGATCGCCGCGTCTTGTCGCCGCGCCACGTCGCTTATGTATAAAGAGCGCTTTAAGTATTCTTTGACAACTTATACAGTGCCATTTACCCCCAAACTAAGCAAGGTTTGTGCTATGGGTACTAGATAACTGATGTACAGAGGCCAGCGCCCCGGTCACCACACGCGTGCTCTCTGTGCTGTTGTGATAAGATCGGTTTTGCAAATGGAAAATGGAGTAATCTGATGGGGTTCCCTACTTGAAACCGAATGACGTTTGACCAAACATTAATTGCCCGAACACGTTAGCTCGATTGTTTACGAGGCCTAAGAATCGTAAGCTCTACGGCTTACCACACCGATGCATCAAAATCTCGAAAATCGTATCCTCTAACGATCAATACATGTAAACACGATATCCCGAAACATCGTCTGATGGAATTAAGTTTTAAAGCATTATACTATTATTTTAATTTATGAAAAGGAAAAAAAAAATCTTTGTCAGTATATTTTATAGTTTAAAAAGTTGCGTACCTACTCGTACATTCAACTACCATTATGTACCTTAAGGCAATATATTAAACTTACTTTCAAGAGTAAACTGTGTACTGTGAATTAAAACTATATAATTGTTGATCTTTAGTTTCATATAGTCAAAGTTTTTTATTATGCGATAGTGTATTCAATCGCCGCGCCGACGCGGTTTTGTGGCAATCCTTTGTTGTTATTGTACTAAACAGATGAAAGTGTAGGCTGCCATTTGCATGAAATTGCAAACCTAATGTAGATTTTGGACTCTCAATTTTCCTGTATTCGATTCTCGGTTAGCAAATTTTTGTCGGAAAAGCATCAATTAATTTTCAGGTCTGGGTGTAGTTGTATGTGTCCCAAGTTATTTGGTACTCAGTAATGATTCTACCATTACACCATATTAACTCTACCAGTTTGTTTGAAAGGCTTCAATGGTATATTTTCGTATTAAAGTTCAATTTTTGAGCATAGTTTGATTTTCCCGCTAGGTTTACTAGTTCCATTCGTTCATTTCACTTTTGACAGTTCGTTTAGTGGTGCTCCTAATCGTTACAAATTCGATTTTTATTTTATCGATTACAGTTTTTGCAAAAAACAACTTTATTGCTTTTACCGCACAAAAATGCTAGATTTACTTAAAAATGCGTGTATTAGTGACGTTTGAAAACCGAGCGAGTGCCATAAAAAAAAACGAAAAAGAATATATTGTCCGACTCGATCGTGATGTTGCGTATGATTTGTATGTACTGTAGCGAGGTTGTATACCTCGCGCGTTATCCGTCTACTTGTAAAGCCTTTTGATAGCTATTTTGTAATTAAAAGGAATTGGCTTCCTTTTCGTGGTCTATGCTGATATTTTGACACAGTCTTCTCGTAGCTTCAATCAAGAATAGTTCTTTCATTTTAATAAATATTTAAAAGTGAATCTTGACCCTCATTGACCTCCCGGCTACCCCTCTCGTTATATGGTGGAGGCGCCGGGTATAGATAATAATTAATAATTTTAAAAAATATACCCTTACGTATTTTTCAGATTCCCAACGATTATAATATTAATGAGAAGTCTACTAATGTCAAGAATACTGTTGAAACTTTTAAAGGACCTGTGATATTAAGTTTGTGCTATTCAGAGGACCAAGGAAAATCAGTATCGTATTTTTTCATATTTATTTATTCAATTTTAATTAAATTCTATATTTAATTTAAAGATGGAATCCTGTACACGATTTGACGGATTCAATGCTGATTGTTCAGACTTTTTAAGACAATTTGAAATAGTGGCCGCCATCAACAAATGGGACGATAAAACTCAAACTATTGCAATCGGCGCCTACCTACAAGGCTCGGCCCTCTCTTTTTTTAAAAGAATTTATCAAACTAATTTAACTTTTCTCGAAATTAAAAACAAATTCATTAGCGAATTTGATTTCGGAAGAGATTATGCAGCTGATTTTTACGCCGCAAAGCAGAAATATGAAGAATCAATTCTGAATTATTTTTATAGATTAGATGAGTTAGCCGCCAAGGCATCCATTTTAAACGATGAGATTTTTATTAAAAGATTTATCAGTAGCTGTCATATTTATTATAAAAAGAATCTATCATTCCACTTGTACGAAAATAAGAACATGTTAAAAAAAATCATTATGCAACATGAATCTTTCTTTAATAAGCTCGATGGAACAGTCAATCTACCGATAAAACAAACAAACACTCTTGCTTCTTCGAGTACGGTCGATCCACGTCCACGCTCAGCGTATCCTCAGAAATCAGGTGGTGATGCACAGACTTCTCTTTCACTGAGGAAAGTTGCAAACTTCGAAAACTTTCGAACACCGACTACTGCAGATACTCAACAGGACACGCCGTCTCCGAATCGTCAGCCACGTAACTCACGAGCGGAAGTTCATATGATCCGAGCAACTTCGACGACTCATCAAAGTGATGAAAACCCATATATCCAACCACCTCATATTTTAGTTGAGATACGAGGAAGACAGACACCAGTCCTTCTGGACACTGGGGCTTCTATATCCGTTATTTCTTCAGCTTTTGTTACTCAGTTTGAAGATGTAACAATCTCCGATCCCCCGACTGATGTGGTTGTCAAATCTGTGGTAGGAGATTCACTGCGGCTACGTGGAATTTGTAGAATTCATTTCCTAATATCTCGCGTGTTATATGTGCACGATTTTATAGTTTTAGATCAGCTAACTCCTGAAATAATATTGGGTCAGGAATTTTTGATCAAGAATAACGCTATTATTGATTTCAAAAACAATGTAGTGACATTTGACAAATGTAAAAGTTTGTTTTTAGCGAATTCTCATTCTAAAAAGAATGTATCTAATAAAAAGTATTTGATAAAAGACTGCATTCGTTTATCAGATGGATTTAAACAAGCTCCATCGATCATAGACATAGATAAAAGGCCATCGTCAGATAGTTCGATTGCCAAACGTAATGTCAGACGTATTGATAAAGTTATTTTTTCAAAGAATCAGAATATTTTTAGTATTAATGATGAAAAGTGTAGTAATTTATCTCCTTTAAAGTGGAAGGAGAGAAAGAAGGTAGTTTTATATAATGGTCGGTCAAACCAAAATGTAAAAGTAAACCGTTCGGTAGTTGATTCACGTAAGTTGTCGAATCATCATTTTCTATTAAATGTTTCGTCAGAGATTAGAAAAACTCGACCCGTTCAGAAGTTAGAAACCACTAGACAGAGATCTAAAGTAAGAGAATTCAGTGATTTTACCCAAACATGGAACACTAGACAAACAATGACGAGTTATTTTTTGGGATCCAATGTTACCCAGCGGGTCCCGTGTAATGACTATTTAATTAGGGGAAATAATCAAAGAAAGTTCTTTGCTGTTCATCGTAGCAGATTGAAACCTTTTATATGGTGATTCTAGTTTTTAAATAATTCAGGAACTTTCATTCTCTCTTCTAGTTTTTATTAAATAATAATATATTCTTATTTTATTAGATATAATATGGACTTAACCTTATGGATTCTTTTTGTAAATAAGTATAGGTACTCAAAGTATCCTGGATTAGTTAGGTACTAATATTCTATATAGGCCTTATTGGATTAGTTAGGTTAGAGGATTAGTTGGTTTAATTTAATTTTGTGTTTCATGTAATCACTACCCGGAGATGAGAGACCGTGAAAGACCGAAAACGAACCTTATTAAGATGATCAATTCCGAATAGTTTTATAGTAAAAGTATTAATGTCTACCGTTTTGTATGTGATTGTTATCTAGCGCAGGACATAATCGTGATACGGAGTCGTTCTCGCTCTTAGTCAGCAAACTCATTTAAACCCATAGGGCCTGAGGTGTCCGCGTAGGACATAAACGACGAGGGGGGAGGATCTCCGCTCACGATCACTCAGTATAACTTAGAATTAAATTCTTTTATATTGATATTATGTCTATTTGGCTAATAGGAATTAGATTTTACTTTTTTCAAAATTTACTTTAAATGTCAGTTCGGGTTAAAGTTAGGCAGTGGGTTAACCGATTGTCGCTTTCTTTTGCTGGCGTTTTGGGAGCGAGGGTTCGAAGGATGGAATCGTCAATTTGTATTTTGGGTATATCTTTTTTTAAAGGATCCTTCAAGCCGGTCTTGAGGAAAAGACTTGCTCGGTCCCACTGAGGTGTGTCGTCGTGGCCCGCCCGCAGGTAGGTTAGGGCGAAGCTGCGAGACTTCTGAAATTTTCTCGCTTCACGAGAAAATTTATCCTCACCGGGAGGGATGTAGCGAGGTTGTATACCTCGCGCGTTATCCGTCTACTTGTAAAGCCTTTTGATAGCTATTTTGTAATTAAAAGGAATTGGCTTCCTTTTCGTGGTCTATGCTGATATTTTGACACAGTCTTCTCGTAGCTTCAATCAAGAATAGTTCTTTCATTTTAATAAATATTTAAAAGTGAATCTTGACCCTCATTGACCTCCCGGCTACCCCTCTCGTTATAGTACCTAGGTACTACAGTCAAGAATCAATGATAATTGTTACTGAAGATTGAAGTAATGATTCCAGTTTATTTGGAGAGGAATATCCGATGATTCATGATAATAAATAATATAAAAGTATTATAGTTTTATTTGCTAGATATGTATATGTTACCGTAGGATCATGAACTATGTTAGTTTATAATGTTACTCGTGAGATTCTAAACTACCGAAAAATTGTGAACTCTATCAACAGTTTACAATTAAACTTTTTAATTTCCGTTAGTTTATAAGCTTACCGCCCGAAACCATGAAACTATGAACGAATTTATGTTAAACGAATGAAAGAACGAGCGAGTTCACAATCTGACGGTTTTTATTACTCATGAAATTGAGGAAATTGAGGTCGACCGTTCGTTGTGTCCTTATTGTTTTAACCCGTCAAACATTTTATGAAACAATAAAAAAACACATTTAACCACAGAAATACCGGACTTTTTGTTCAGCTTACAGCTAATTTTGTCCTATTTATAAATTAAAATAATAGTATAATGCTTAAAACTTAATTCTATCAGACGATATTTCGAGATATCGTGTTTACATATATTGATCGTTAGAGGATACGATTTTCGAGATTTTGATGCATCGGTGTGGTAAGCCGTAGAGCTTATGATTCTTAGGTCTCGTAAGCAATCGAGCTAACGTGTTCGGGCAATTGATGTTTGGTCAAACGTCATTCGGTTTCAAGTAGGGAACCCGTGGTGACCTGAGTTGCGGCCTTCCGTACTACTTATACCAATAATGTTTCAAATATACCTAATAAAAAGAAAATCCAAAATAATTTACGATTTAAATTAATGCGCAGCTCTATTTATACAATATGTCATGTTAATAATTCTTCTTACCAGCCCATATACGTCCCCACCTCAGGGCACGGGCCTCCCTTCGATACACGAAGGGGATTTAGTCCATAGTCCACCACGCTGGCCCAATGCGGGTTGGTGGACCACTCGTCTTTCGAAAATGAATTTTCTTAGACGGGCGGGTTTCACCACGATATTTTCCTTCACCGTTGAGCAAGTGATAATTAGAAATCCGCACATAAATCCGAAAAGACGAATTTAGTGGTACAGGCCCGCACCAGGATTTGAACCCGCGACCTTCGGATTACAAGTCTGGCTCAATACCAACTGGGCTATCACCGCCCAATGTTAATCATATGAAACTTTAATTTTGAAAGGTGTTAAATCATGCAACTGATTACTAGAGTTCCGACTATTTCACTTTAGAATTTAATTTTGTATTTTCTTTTTGTTGAGTATTTTTAAAGCATGTTATATTAGGTGAGTTTAATATAAGTTAGCGAAAATTAAGCAAATGAATCAGCCCACTAAGCTGAAACACTTTTCTAAAGGAACTAAAGGAACAAAGCAACTGTTCCTAGGTCAAAATGTGAATAAGAACATGAATACCCTTTCTTTTTTTTATTATGGGTTAACTCTTGACCCCAATCTTGACCAAGGTCGACGATGGAGCGAGTTAACCCAGAAAATCCCAATTAAGGCCGCGTGGTGATCGGTTGAGAACAAGGAACATAATACTTGAGAATAACACCACCCCATCTCTTTCCGTGGTTGTCGTAAGAGGCGACTTAGGAAACACAAATGAGACCTGCCTCCTAGTAATCCATCCCAGGCAACGACACTTCATTTTTTTCTGAATCTGAGGTGTCGTCCTATGGTCTCATGCGGTGTGGTAGGCTCTGTAAAGGGCTGTCTGGTTGTGTTCCGTCGGTGCGTGGGAGTACCAGTGCCTTTTCTTTTTTATTGTAAGATGGGTAAAGGTATAATAGGTCAAAGATGAGGTCAACGATGGAGCGAGTTAACCCAGAAAATGCCTATAAAGGCACTGGTACTCCCACGCACCGACGGAACACAGCAAACTGTTTGGCGTCAGACTTCGGGAGGGTGGTGGCGAACCAGACGGCCCTTTACAGAGCCTACCACACCGCATGAGACCATAGGACGACACCTCAGATGCAAAACAAACAGAGTTTTCGTTGCCTAAGATGTAATACTAGGAGGAGGCACCCCTACGAAACTGAACAACTTCCTTCAAGACTTTCTTGACAGCCGGTTCGGTCGAGTGGCAGTGGCGCTGCCTCTTGATCGACGGGACCTGGGTTCGATTCCCAGTCGGGGCAAACGTTTTTGTAAAAAGCAGATGTTTGTTCTCACGTCATGGGTGTTTGTATCTGTCTTTCTGAGGGACCCACGACACAAGGGAAAACCTTAGTGGGGGTCTTTGAGTGTGTAGCGTTTATTTTTAAAAAACTTAGCGAAGCTTGTAAAACGGGCCTAATTATTGCTAATCCCTCAAGTCTGATCTATACTTAAGTATTTATTGTCTCTTTCTCTCACTTTCAAAATGACAAAGACCACTGCTACTTAAGTATAGATCAGAGTCTGAGTCACGCTCTGTAATACGGACCATACAGCAAGTACCCACAAAGATCAAGAGATGGCACTAATTTTACTTTTAAAAAATTGCAATCTTTCTTTTTAATAAATAAAATTGATACTACCTTAAAAACTGCTTGATGCACTAAGCACTTTATCAATTAAAAACCTGAATTTAATATTATTAACAATTTCATCACGCTGTATTTAAAAAAAAAAACTTTAGTTTTTGAGCTGTAAAAAGCTGAAATCAAATAATAAATCACAGTTTTGTCGAAAAAAAATTTATTTTTAATTGAGAAAGTTAATCAGTTTCGTGGGATGCTTCACATCCTTAATTTTTGCGAGCTAATGTAAATTTCGCTCATTTCATCAGTAACGCAGTTATTTCCTGTAAAATTCTAGAACTGAAGGGGGATCTGGAGACCTCAGACACAGGTGGGGGTGGGGGGGGTCGTCTTGTAAAACGTTACGATGCGTTACATAGGCAGGGGAGTTACTAGAGGGAAGGGGGTGGGTACAGAAAAAGGTTACGGCGCGTTTTATGGGGTCGCGAAACTCCAAAAATGGCGTTACGTAATACTTGAACGCGGGGAGCCTAAACGAGGCCAGTGTTTTAGGTCTCCAACAATGTGTTAATCTGAAATGTAACTAATGTACTTCTTTGTGAGAGAAACAGAGCAGGGCACCGTTAATCAAATAGTTAACTTCGTTAATCGTTAATCCGCTACTCAAGTTAGCTGCGTTAAACGTTAAAGCGTTACATTTCGGAAGAATTAACGCAAGTTAACGTTAATCGTTAATCTGTTGACATGTGGTAAAAATTGAAATTTTTGTATCGTTGCGTTAGTTAACTTATAAAACCAAACCTGTTGGTTTAGGTTCTGGAAGTTAGGTAACAGTTTAGGAACAAAAAATACATAATTCAAATGAGTAATTTATTATCTGGCGTAAGGTGCATATTCCCCTTCATGAACATTAACATGTTGAAGTTCTCATCCACAATCGAGGCTCGTTTTGGTGTTAAAATATCTTTGCCCGTGGAAAAAAGATGTTCAACTGCAGCGCTTGAGGGTATAGCAGTATTGTATTTAATGAAAAGATTTATTAATATCTGTTTGGATTAACAATTAACGGACTTCTGGATATTAACGGAAGTTAACGCGTTCGTTAACATTTTTAAAAGTTAACTTAAAAGTTAATCCGTTAATCAAAATGTTAACTTCGTTAATTAACGATTAACGGATTAACGAGTTAATGCCCAGCTATGGAGAGAAATATACGAATTGTAATAATTTAAACTTTCGCAATTTGAACACATAATATAATACGAAAACAGGTCAAAATACGCGTATATTATTATGTTTTTAACTTTTCACTACTCCGATGACAGCTAGCTGGAACAAGAACAGTCTACCCGAGACCACGGCGCCGGCGCCGGCGCCTGCAGCCGCGTCCAAATAAGAGGTATAAACATAATATATATACATATAATGAATATATACATATAATGAATATATACGCGAATTTAGACCCGTTTTAATATTAATTAAACTATATATGTATTTAATTTCTTTTTTTTAAGAAAAAAACGTAAAATATTTATTTGACTAACCTTTTGCACTAATCTGATGGTCTGGAAGAAGTCTGCCGCCTCTTCATCACTGAGATCCTGGTTCCTTTCAACTTCTCTAATAGGAGCCACCAGCACATGGCCCGGTATCACACATCTACAACATGAAATCATTTTTAACCCCTGAAGAAAAAGAGATAGATATATAACATTTATTCATTCAAAAAACATGTATTTATAGCACAAACAATGAATAAGTAAAAGTAAAGTATATATATTTTATAGCTATATATTTTATGTATTTTTTTTATAGTATATAGTTGTCGTGTACTGTGTGCGATGGCCCAGGCTCAGCATATGTCACAGCAAGCTGTGACGCTGATGATTCTGCCTAGACCTGTTTGTAAGTCGTCATGAGTGTGTGATTAATAAAATTGGAATAAATATTTATATGAATATAGTACAGAGTGTGCATAATGTTAACATATATATAAAGAAAATAGGTAAATCGGTACGGAAGAGGGTGTTTAACTATTTGCTAAGCGGTCCCTTACACCTTGTACACGAAACTCACCTTAGATTCACAAAAGCGTAAGACAGCGCAGACTTATAAAACACACAACTCTCTGGTACTTTGACATGGCCGAAGACACAGTAGGGTCCATCGTCAACGGGGCTCTCGGTTCGACTATCGGTTCGACTCTCGGTTTTGTCAGATTTATCCACACAATGTTCTGTTGGCAGAAGCTTTTGTATGCTTAACGCTTGTAGAGAGTACACGTCTCGTCTGAAAATAGAATAATTGTTTTTTTAATTTGAACAAGCTTTTCTGCCATATGGGAGCAAATTACTCGTCAATACGAATCGAACGAGCCCAAATTCGATGAAGTTGTGTCGTTTTATTGCGGAGTTCCTATGGCCACCTTCCAGCTCCAGCATCAGATCAGCTCCCTGTCATCATAATATTGCATTGTCACGCGATATACATATGCATGCAAATTTTCAGCTCAATCGGAAACAGGGAAGTGGGTCAAATTTAACTTGCAAGATTTGATTACAGACACCGAGACAGGTAAATAAAAGCTTGTAAAATAAATCATAGTAGGTTACATTAGTAGAAACTGATTCCAGACCATCAGATTAGTGCACTATTTAATAAAGCATGTGATAGGAATCCTAGGGCAGTAAGGGAACCCCTCAAAGGCTTTTGTACAGCGATATACCACGTTTAGCAAAATACCAAAAGAACTGTCTTGCTATGAGCATAAGACTTTATAACAAGATACCAAATGAGTTTAAAACCTTTAGGCTGAATATATTGTATAAATGGTTGACGGAAAGAAATTATTATGATGTTACAGAATTGTTAAATAATAATTAGTTACTAATATAATTCTCACTTGCCCACTGCTGACTATTTCAATAATATTAATTTAATTCAATATTTCGCATGCTGTTCATATATGGCAAAATATGAGTTCTGTACCTTCTTGTAATACCTGTTATACCATGTTTCAAACAAATAAAGTTTTCTTAACTTTTCCCAAGAAACCTATATGAAATTCACAAAAAAATAAAATCGATTCCCCATACAAAGGTTAATCAGCTGATTTTGTCATTTTGAAGCTCTCAGCTCATCTCTGATCAATTTTGCTCATCTCTGTTCAACTTAGTATACCTAACCATAGTGCACGAAAGGAGCCTCCCAGAGTGACGTACATTCTTATCAGCCCATATACGTCCCCACCGAGGGGCGCGGGCCGCCCTTCGAAACACGAAGGGGATTTAGTCCATAGTCCACCACGCGCCCACAATGCGGGTTGGTGGACCGCTCGTCTTTCGAAAATGAATTTTCTTGGATGGGCGGGTTTCATCACGATGTTTTCCTTCATCGTTGAGCAAGTGATAATTAGAAATCCGTACATAAATCCGAAAAGACGAATTTAGTGGTACAGGCCCGCACCAGGATCGGATTACAAGTCTAGCTCATTACCACCGTGACGTACATTATTTCCTATTAAGTCCGGCGCACCCTGGACAAACCGCAAAGCGCTCGGAGCGCATTGGCTAATCCTTTCACAACTATGGCACCTTTAAAGCCAGCTCTGAGCGTCCTCTCGATTAACAACGAAGGGTTTTCACAGGCTTTAGGTATCTCTCTTTCAACCTCTCGGGTGGTTAATCAGTTCATGAAACTGAACAACTTTCCCAAGGAACATAGGTCAAAATACGAAAAAAAAAATTTGAGTTCCCATACAAACTTCATCAGCATATAGCGCATTTTGTATGGGAGATCAAACTTTTTTTTACGAAAGAAGAAGAAATAAGCTGAACAGAGATGAGCAGAGTTGAACTAAGATGAGCTGAGAGCCTCAATATATTGAGAGCTGAGCGGGAATGATCTGATACAAGAGCAGAATTAAACTAAGCTGAACTGATCTGAACTAATACTAAAATACGAACTGAGAATACCAGAGATAAGGTTACAATACCATACACTTTATTGCATACATAGGATATTACAAATCATTTCCTATGTGTGCAGCTTACCCCACGTAAGGGGCCATCCATAAATTACGTCACACGAATTTCATGATTTTTTGACCCCCTCCTTGTCACAGCTGGTCACATTTATAAGACTCCCCCCTCCCTATTGTGACGTCACAAACCCTCCCACCCCTTGTCACACTTTGTCGACCCTCTCCCCTCTCCTTAACGTGTGACTTAATTTATGGACGGTCCCTAAACGAGTTCAGATAGACTCAGATAAGCTAAAATGATCTGATTTGACCTGAAATAAACTAAGTTGAGTTAAAATAAGAAGTTATATCTATCTATACTAATATTATAAAGAGGAAAGATTTGATTGTTTGTTTGTTTGTTTGCATTGAATAGGCTCCGAAACTACTGGACCGATTCAAAAAATTATTTCACCATTAGAATCCTACATTATCCGTGACGGACATAGGGTACATGATTTTCCCGAATTCCCACGGGAACGAAGTCCCGAGCGGAATACCTTTACATATACATTTTAAATAGGAAAGATTTGATTGTTTGTTTGTTTGCATTGAATGGGCTCCGAAGCTACTGGACCGATTCGAAAAATTCTTTCACCATTAGAATACTACATTATCCGTGACGGACATAGGGTACATGATTTTCCCGAATCCCCACGGGAACGAAGTCCCGAGCGGAATGCTAGTTTATATATATTTTAAAGAGGAAAGATTTGATTGTTTGTTTGTTTTTTTGTGTGTTTGTTTGCATTGAATAGGCTCCGAAACGACATGCACCGATTTAAAAAATTCTTTCACCATTACAATCCTACATTATCCGGGATGAACATAGGGTACATGATTTTCCCGAATTCCCAAGGGAACGAAGTCCCGAGCGGAAAGCTAGTTTACAACAATTACCTTCTATGTTGAAACACAGGCATGTTTCTTCTAACATCATTAATTTTCTCTTCGCTTATCTCAGCGACTCCATATGTAGGGGAGGACTCCCCACAGTCGACGAGTACTTTGCCCCAGGGGTCCACGCAAAGGGCGTGGCCGTAGGAGCAACGCTTTTCATTGTGAGCGCCCATTTGAGCTGCTGCTATGACGTAGCATTGGTTTTCTATCGCTCGGGCTCTGTGAGACAAAAATGAGGTATATTGGTACTGATCCTTAATCGTTTCAGATAGCTATAGTTGGGGAAATAAAAATGGTCGGCCGGAATGGGACTTGGAACCACGACTCCAGGATTGGATCTCCTGGAGCTCTTACCAATACGGAATATGCATAATTTTTTTTTAATTTAAAAATTAAAAAAATATATATTTTAAAAATCCCCTTTGTGTTTCGAAGGGAGGCCCGTGCCCCTCGGTGGGGACGTATATGGGCTGATAAGAAGAAGAGAAGAAAAATTAATCCTCGTTCATGTAATAAACAGTTTAGTAAAACTATTTTTCGAATAACTATGATATTAAAAAATATATGAGCCATCAAAGACTTATTTCTATCTCTTTCTAGCAAAACGAAATTTAACACGGAGTTTGTATGGACGTAGTGACATATGACGTCACAGTCCATGTTGGATCTCTCTGTCTAATCGGTGCGTATTTAATAGTTTTAAATGCGTATATCGGCCGTATTTCTTGGCCGATTTTAATTTTTATTTCACTTTTTGTCATCTCAGCTACGGTATTTTCATATTTTGTTAATCAATGCGATAAAAAAATCATGCATATTCCCTAGCGAAAATTAAGACTGTGAATCAGCCCACAAAACTTAACTTTTGTCCAAGAAACAAAGGACAAAATATGAAAAAAGAATCACCAAAGGCAAATATGATTATGATATGAAGTGTTTTTTTTTTATACAGGTTGAAAAAGAACCTCCTAGCTTTATCGAAAATCCTGAACCAGTATCACTTACTGAACACCTTTTTTTTTAGTTTTTTTTTTTTTGGGAGGGGACTTTTTTTTCCTAAACGTAGACACCACTCGGGCGCACCCCCCTCGCGCTACCCGCACCCCTCGCGTGCCTGGTGTAGGAGTAATGTCTACGTTTAGGGAAAAAATGAACTATTCCCATTGAAAAAAAAAATATTTTTTTAACCCCCGACGCAAAAAGAGGGGTGTTATAAGTTTGACCGCTATGTGTGTGTGTCTGTGTGTCTGTGTGTCTGTCTGTGGCACCGTAGCTCTCAAACGGGTGCACCGATTTGGATGCGGTTTTTTTTATTTACAAGCAGGGTTTTTGGCGATGGTTCTTAGATACGTTTTATCAAAATCGGTTCAGCCGTTTCAAGGTCATCAGCTCTTTTGTTAGCTGCGGTAGGGTTCTTAGACTCTTAATGTGTATTTACTTTACTTTCAAACATACATGTGACCTAAAACTGTAAATACTCATGTATGCTTAATAACTATGCAGGGTTATGGAACTCTTGGTCTGATGCTGCAGCCAGGATATCCAGAACACTAGCACACTCTTAAAAAAATAATAGCAGATATGTCGTGTTTGGACTCGTTTTGTTCAGTATTTGATTCTGCATACAATGCAATGGTGGCAACACGGTGAGCTGATGCTGCGGCCAGGATATCCAGAACACTAGCACATCCTTGAAAAAATAATAGCAGATATGTCGTGTTTGGACTCGTTTTGATCAGTATTTGATTCTGCATACAATGCAATGGTGGCAACACCGTGAGCTGATGCTGCGGCCAGGATATCCAGCACACTAGTACACTCTTAATTATTTTGAAAATAAGTTAAAAATTTTGAAATAAAAATTAAATTAAAAATTTAAAAAACCCCCCCCGCAAAAAAGTAAAGCGGACATTTAAAAAGTAAAAAATAATACCTTTCGTTGAGCCATCAAATTCATTTCAGAAATACCTATATATATATTTTAATTATCGAAATCGATGGATGGCACGATAGGGATTGCTCATTAAAATGGCGCTATAATGTCGCGTCGGGGTACCGCTTTAGTGAATCAGACCCTTCATTTGATTGACTATTCACTGATTCACTAAAGCGGTACCCCGACGCGACATTATAGCGCCATTTTAATGAGCAAACCCTATCGTGCCATCCATCGATTTCGATAATTAAAATATATATATAGGTATTTCTGAAATGAATTTGATGGCTCAACGAAAGGTATTATTTTTTACTTTTTAAATGTCCGCTTTACTTTTTTGCGGGGGGGGTTTTTTAAATTTTTAATTTAATTCATAAATGTGTTCTTTGAGTGATACTGGTTCAGGATTTTGAATATAGCTAGGAGGTTCTTTTTCACCCTGTATATACTCGTAGGTACTTCGATGCTGGACTGGGAGTGATATAAAAACATAGACTGTACCAGCTGACAACTCTTTCTAGGCATACCTACTGTAGAAGCCAGTAGTTTTATGGGCGAAAGGATGACAACCTCTCACTATTACCTATACATACAGGGTTATTTTTTAATCATTACACAAATTTTTTGTACGTAAACTTTATGAAAATTTAACAGACCCGTAATTTTGTTTTATATCGTTTCATATAAAAATTTCAAGCTAGATTTTTTTTGTATGGAGAAAAAAATAACTTCGTCCAATTGACTTGAAACTTGGTAATAGTACTCTTCAACACAATTTATGACACCCGTGTTTCTGCGTTTTACAAAATTAATTCTCTAAGACGTTAAAAGGGGTATCAAAATCTGTAAATTTTGGAAAAAAAAATTCCATCTTATTTACGTTCTATCAACGTTACTGACACCGTAAGAAAAAATTGTGTACTGATTAAAAAGTAACCCTGTATTGTTTCATCTGGCAACCCTCAGTCAAATGCGGCATCAAGTGGTTCTAAAACCACTGATCCTCTGCCTACCCCGATAGGGATTATAGGCGTGCGAGCATGTATACATATAGATTCCCGTAATACGCCATTTCAATCAGCTGAGTTTTACCTCAACAAAACATGCCAATGCGCCTCGCCAGTCGCCTTGGTAAAGGCTGAAGGGAACGTCAGTATCTGAGCGTGGAGTACCGTGAGCGCTATGCTTAGTTCTGGAAACCGCAGATCATAGCATATTGCTAAACCTGTGGACGATTAAAACAAGAAAATGTAATTTATTTCTAACTAAACTAGCTTAAACACAGTTTTACTAATTGACTAAAGGCACAAACATACACATAATATACCCCAAGCACACATAAATACACGCATACAAATACACTATTACAAATACACACACATACTTCAACACACACCCACACCTTGTTACTTAATTAGGTATTTATTTTTTATTATAATTATAAGTTAATAGTAATGTAAACTCACTCTGAATATCCTAGAATATATTGTATACCTGGAAGAGCGAGGCATTCCCATCACAAGTGTCTATGACTACTTACTGGGAAGCCCCGATTATTACATGTAAGGATTTGTCTAAATAAAGAAATTTTTAATTTTTTTATTTTTTTAATTCCCGCCCGAGACTTCGTTCCCGTGTGAATTTCAAGAATGACTTAAACACGTAACCCTTCCACTTGAATCACTAACATTAAATTCGAGCATTCCATCATCAGATCCTGACTTGGTGACAATGGGATCACCTCTGGGTTTTCGAACAAAAAAAACTTTTAAAATGGGCCCATAAATGTCGGAGAAATCGGTGAATAGATATTTTAAAAAAAGATACATACAGTCGAACATAGACATTCCTTCTTTTTTGAAGTCGTTTAAAAACCTGCTTACCAATTTTCCCCACCGGCGTATCGACCGGCGCGACAATATGTCGCCCCGCGTGAGAAAAGTCGCTCTCTTTTAACCTCAATTTTTTTTCTGGTATCTCTACATCAAACAGATGCAATTTTCTATACGTTTGGACTATTTCTCCTTTGTTATCTATTATTATGTGCGTGTTGAACATTTTTGACGAGTCTTGATTGTCCTGAAAAGATAATAAATACAGCACGGAATGACTAGTTGGTGTAGTATTTTAGGCGTACCTAAAGGCCTTCCAAAGCGTGCCAAAGGCGTACCAAAGTCATACCAAAGCGTACGAACGGCATACCAAAGCGTAACAAAGCGCGCCAAAGGCATACCAAAGCGAAACAAAGGCGAATCAAAGGTGTACGAGTAGTATCACAACCGTACTTATTTCCACTTTAGTTAAAAAGCATGCTTAATTATTAATTTATTTATTGATTAAATATAACACCACCACGAATATTAAGCAAACAGCAATTCACCCAAATAGACTTGACTGATTCGCTCACCTTTTCATGAACGCCACCCATAGACAACCAGACATTATACTTAGCTGCCAACTCTCTATATTTTATCACTGTAGGCCCTGTAAGTATAGACTCAGCGTTTTTGACTATATCTGCCTTATTATCTGCTATGTAATCGCAGGCTTCAGGGAAAAATATCATCTGAAATCAAGGAAATAGATGAAATATTGTTACCTTCTCATGCACTCCCAATGATAGCCACACTTGGTATCGGCATGCTAATTGTCTGTACTTTGCGATTGTGGGTCCTGTAAGTAATAGCTCGTTCTTTAACGTATCTGTCTTTTTGGAAGATATAAAATCGCAGCCTTCTGGGAAAAATATCATCTGAAATGTTGTTTCGGTTTTTTAGTAGGTTGGCAATAGTTTCAACTATTAAACACTAGCTTTCCGCCCGGAACTTCGTTCTCGTGGGAATTTGGGAAAATTATGTAGACTATGTCAATAGAGCACGGACACATACTAAGCTAACAGTTATTTTCGAAAATTCCTAAACAATTAGACGACTACAGCACCTAAATTACGATTTTATGATGCGTAGATAAGCATGACGCACTGCATTAAATCGAAGAAAAAAAAAACTACAGTTATATTCAGGACATTAATTAGATAAGTACTATCTAATTAATGAATACAGATAAAACAAAACTAATGACAAATAGAGAAAAACACACCATAAAGATAGAAAACAAAGAAATAGAATATGTGGACAACTATACATATCTCGGACAAATAATTGCTCCAAACAACCAAACTGATAAAGAAATAGAAAACAGAGTATGCTTAGCCTGGAAAAAATACTGGTCATGGAAAGAAGTCATGAAGAACCCAGATATTACACTAAACCTAAAAAGCAAGGTCTTCAATTCATGTATATTACCTACTTTGACATATGGATGCCAAACTTGGGCGCTAACCAAGAAACATAGATCAACACTTGAAGTCTGCCAGCACAACATGGAACGAAGTATCCTTAGCATCAGAAGACAAGACAAAATAAGGCTGAGAAAAATTAGAGAAAAAACAAGACTGATAGACGTGTCATACACTATAAATAAACTGAAATGGAGGTGGACAGGACATATGTTAAGAAGCAAGCGAGATAAATGGTCGAAAGATGTCACGGTCTGGTATCCGAGAGAAGGAAAAAGAAAAAGAGGTAGACCATTAATGAGATGGGAAGATGACCTAAAATACACAGCTGGAGCAACATGGAGAAGAGAAGCACTGGACAGAGAAAGGTGGAAGGCACTGGGGGAGGCCTATGCCAAAATGGCAAATCAACACGAATCCGAATAAAAATAAATAAATAATAATAATAATAAAATTAAAAAAAAAAAAAAAACTTGTAATTGAAATAAAAACATATATTTATAATGCATGTCAAAATTAATGAAATAATAATTATTGTAAAATACAATTATTGCACTATAAGAATTTATAATAAAAATTAAATACAAATAAAATCTGCAAGGAATGCATGAATAATGTAATGGTTGATAATAAAGGCTATTTTTATTTTATTTTATTAATTAGATAAGTAGTTTGCTGAAAACATGATTCAGCACTTTTGGTTCAATAGAAAAGCTCACAAAGTCACCTCTAAATACCCAATATTGTGTATCTTTTAATCTGTAAGAACGATTGTAAAATGTACACAGGAACTAGAATTTGCTATCAAAATGTTCGTGATTGAAAACTCTCGATAAGTAGTTAACGCACCTTTCCATAAATCTAATTTTTCTAACTTTCGAACATGTTTTTACGCACGCACGCTTTCATAGTCCGTAAACTTCGTGTATCGACACTGTTCGCACTGCCGGCCCAGGCCTGTTGAGAGACGGAGATGGCACTATTACTATGTGTGCCGCCTTTTGCTCAAGAACGATCGGGTGCTGTAGTCGCCTTATGACACAATTTATACACAAGCGACGTAGCGCGGCAGCGCAGCGGTCAAAACAACGTAAAATTAATCTTAATAGCTATGGATCAAAGGTTTCTTTCGTCCGTCGCTCCGTCTTCAGGCGACGGATGTCTCTTCGTGCTTCTATTTTCGGCAAAAATACCTTTGCTCACAGACTAGGTAGATGATACTGACGTATCAGACTGCTATCTCCCTTACACTTTTTCTTAAGCGTACAATTGCTACAGATTATCAATATTCGATGTCCGCCATTTTTTCCGTATGAGAGTGACATTTAAAAAAAAAAATACTGACATGACAGATTTTTTTTTTATGGCAAAGGAATGAAGAATAAATCGTGCCTCTGTAGGTATATTCGAATCGATTTTAATTTTCAATTCGAATCGATTTTCATTTTTAATACAGGTGAAATAAAACAAAAAATTACTTATTAAACGATTTATTTTTAAGTTTTTTTACTAATTTGTTATGTAGGTACCGAACATTTCTCTTTCCGTATGTTGTGTACATATTTTAATTGATATTTCACATTTCCTAGACTAGACTAACTCACCTTCAAAAGAATAGTTGTGGTCATATTGTCTTTTCTGTGCTGCACTTGAGTGACCACTTGTGAGTAACGGAACCTTTATATGTATTTACTTCAGGAATAGTCCGTAAAGATAGTTGATTTTGATCAGCATCAAAATTGACAGGTTCTGGAATATAAACGGTTTTATTTACTTACAAAAAACTTGAACTGGTTACTACATATCTATCTACACAAATATTATAGAGAAAATATTTTCATCTTCGTAATAAAGAATCTGTTCTACATTACTTTGCATCAGGGAAATTCCAGCAGATTTACAGAAATTGTTTACTAACTGCTGATTATACATATTGTTTCAGTTGGATGTTGTTGAATCAGTTAGTTGAATAATACTTTTCTAAACAAAAAAACCAATACATATAAAGAGTTTATTATAATTATTGTTTGGCCCTACCTTCTGTGTATGAAGAGTCTTTACTATAGCTGTGGTCATAGAGCCTTTTCCTTGAATAGCAATGATCAATTTGGGGATCCCAGTTCTCTGAAAAGAGTTATGATTGTACATTAATATAATAATTGTAAAATAGGGCATATTTCACAGTGACTGGCTGGTGTGAATTTAGTAAAAGTAACTCATTAGTTCCCATTTTCACCATTCCACAAATAGCCTGGTGGGACACAAATGGTTTCTTTATCTAATTGTTACATTGTTTGATAATAAATTCAAAAGCGGTTTTGTGTCAAAACTGGTAGGACAGTTGAAAGAAGGAAATAAGAAAAATTTTAATAGCTAAGTAAAAAAAATGCACCGTTGCGAACAAACTTGGACTTGATTCTCTGATCGATATACTTTTGAGTAATTTACGACATTTTGTCAAAGAGTATTTGTTTTTTGTAATTATTTTCTCTATCGATTGGCAAATATTTCATACATGTACATAAAAAACGCGACTTTTTATGTACTTGTATGTACTTGCAACTTTAGGCATGCCACAGAGGTTCGATGCTCTTTATTATGTTGTCAAATAGAGATGCTAAAATAAAATCAATTATTATAGTTTAGGCTAAGATTTATTAAGTACATACGCCCACGCCTTTTCCCTTATGTAGGTATTATTGGCAAAAATACACTTACCAGTATCCTTTTCAGGTAATCCACTCAATATTTCATTTGGAGTGAACAGAGTTGGGTAAGCCGAACCATGAAGTTTCGACTTATTTTCGGTGGTAAATTTTTTCTCAAAATGCTTATGACACAGAGATTTTTGATAGGTTTATCACTCATATCTTGGTGAACACTAATTGACTTTAACCACTTGTTCAATTGTTTTTCGAATGCGGGGAAATTGTGTAATGTTATAGCGTCTTCTCGCGTAGATTTAAAACCAAGTACACAACACTTATGATACATGGTGGAAAGCGTTCTGTCGCAATAAAAACTTAACTAATAGCGTCCAATCACACAAAAATACACAAAAACACCTTGTTGCACTTATCAGAGCACGAGGATTACGAAATAAAACGGAGAGAATAACTCAACTCAACTCGATCGACGCGATATTCGTAACGGCACAGAAGTCAGAACGAATCCATCGAGTCGAGTCATCGAGAATCGAGTCGAACGAAACGGTAGCGGGGCAGGGTGGGTGAAGTGGGGGATGGAATAGAACTGTCAAGTGCATACGTAAGTGTCATTTTCAAATTGTCTTTAAGCCTAGTTATTTTTCTTTGAAGATTACGGGCCGTGCCTTTGCTCCGTAGCTATTAAGTTTTTTTTTTACGTAGCTTTGATTGCCGCACCGCCACGCCACGTCGCTTAAGTATAAAGTTTATACAATAAACAGCGCCTAACTTAGCTAACTGGTAGATTTTCTCATACCTGTATTTGCAAAAGTGCAATCAGTGAGGTTAAGCAACTTATACAGAGGCAGGAAACTTAATAGGTGACCAAAGTGGCAAATTATCACGAGTGTTTCCGTGCTTCGTGGTTAAGCTGTCGGTCCTGGCTGTTGTCGATTGACTACATTAAAACCAAGTCAGAGGCCATGCGGTTTGAAAACTCTGACACCAGGGTTGGCCTAATATACCTATATGATAAGAAGAAGACATACCTGTACATTTTCCTTACAAGCATCACTAACTAACTGGCTGACAACTTGCAAGTTAGTAGCTTTGTCGGCAACAGATGTCATCTGACACACGGCTATTCTCTTCGTGCTCATCCTAGCGGTCTGTGTGTAGTGCGATTGGAACTCTCTACTCGACAGCCTTTTTAGTGCTTGAGTGAGATGCTGGAAAAAAATTAAAAAGTTGCCTGTAGCACTAATGTAAGAAGAAAGATTTTATCGGAAAAAAAAAAGATTTGATCGTTTGAAAAATTCTTTCACCATTAGAAAGAAATTTTTATCATTGAGATAAAAGATAATTTATCTCAATGATAAAAATTTCATATCACAAATTTCCTGAAAAAATGAGATAGATAATTTACATATCACAAATTTCCACTGGAACGAAGTCCCGAGCGAAAAGCTACTTATTGTGAGATAGTTTTTTCAGGAAGAGGTACAGTCGAGAGCAGGTCACGCTTTACAATGCCAGTTTAAGCTGAGCTCTGATTTACACTGCGCGCCATACAATGCAGGGCCGGTCCAAAGTCCAAAGTGTCAAGCTTGACGTGCTCTTGAGTGTACATTGCTTACTTTTTATATCTTAAATAATTTAAGTTTAATCTGGTAATTATTAATTGGGCTGAAAATTATAAGTAGTTTTTTTTTATATCGACAATTCACACAACGCCATCTAGCCCAAACAAAGCAGGGCTTGTATTTAACTTGTATTAGTATTTAATTAGTATTAGTTGAGTAGGTAGTCTCAAAAATTTAAAATGACTCCACTGTTGAAGATCCTAAAGTAAATAATTTTTTTTGTAAATACATATATTATTCATAAAAACCCCAGACTCTTCCTTCATATGTACTTCAAAATATTGTACATATTTATAAATCTTTCACTTTAGATAAATCACATGAAACGTATTTAAGAACAGAGAAGACAACTGATAAGATAAGACAAATATTTCATCACCATATGTGATTATTTGTTTATGGACTTAAGAAAACCATAATAATGTATGTACCTATAGGTAATACAAGGTAATATGGGTTTATAGGTTTATCTAGATTCTAGAGTATTAAATTTGTTTTAGCCCCTACATCGTTTAACAAGTTACTGGTCAGAGGGATTGTTGTTGGTCGTTGGTCATTGGTCAGAGGGTCATCTTATTATTTAAAAAAAAGATATGAAGTTTAGAAAAATTGTTCACCTAACAAAAATCCTATACTATCGGAACAGGGAACGATGAAATTAATAAAATGTAAAACTTACTCGCATCATCCGCCTGGTACAAAATGCTGCGTTGTTATATTCTAAACGATATTTAATTGGAAAAATTGAATTACTTTTGTGAATTCGCCGACATCAAGCGACAGCGACAATCAGCTCAGCTGATATTGTCATTTTGACTTTGACGTTTAAAATAAGACAGTATTATTGTAGTTATCAAAATGTGTGGAATTTTTTTAGCGCGATCTGTGAATGAAATTTCGTTCTACATAAAATATTTTTAACAAAAAATTGACCCGCCTTCAAAAAGGGTGAAATAATTTTTTAAAGCTATGTTCACGAGTAAGTAGTGATTACGGGTAAAACAGCAAATAGGTGAATTCATAGCGGAATATGGTAAATAGAGAGAAATTTTTTTTGACGAATATTCCAATAGTTAATATTGAAATATTGGTCTGAAAAACCGGTATAGCTTTGTAAAGATAATGTATTCGGCTTTGATAAGCCGAAACATTTGATGATTCAAAACAACTCTCTGTTTTAAAGCCTTTGTATAAACTAAAAAACGTTACACACTTCAAACCCCGGTAAAACTTACGTCCGTACCGGTAAAACCCCGGTACGGACCCACGAGTTGAGCGTTCCCGATTTTTTAAGAGAAAGGTCTATGCCTAGGTAGACTTTATGCAAAATTTCAGCTTCAGGAGATGCTTAGTTTTTGAGAAAAAAAATCAGAAATCTATAAAATGTTCATACTAATTTGAACCATTTTTTTCTGTATGGCTTGGCTGTAGCAAAGGTGACAACGTTGATACAGCCAATGAGTATTATGTGTAGTGGAAATGTATTAAATTCAAGATATCAATGGTGGAACTGCGACAACTGATTAACGCAATCACAGTCGTTTCTGGCACTTCGCCGGCCGCTGCCGTGGCACGCTCACTTCGCTCGCTCAGCTCGTGTGTTAGGGGTCGCAGTTCTAACCTAACCTATCACAACCAACCCGTTCGGGTTGTCGCAGTTCCGTCCATAGCAATCGAACAAAGAAGTCGAATGACTCACAAAAAGCACACCTTGAATGTAATTCATTTCCACCACACACTTGAATGTATACTCCCTGATACTTAATGTTGATAAAACAAGATATATACCTTTCTCCATTAAAAATATTTCGACCACCAAACATGACAAATTCTCTATCAAAGCCCACTTCTGTTTGCCTGATTCTGCCTGTTCATGTAAACCAGTAACTATGACTCACAGCATAAAGTATCTGGGCATCATAATTGATAGCAACCTAAGTTTTGATCCCCATATTGATCTTCTATCCTCTAGAACACGTAAATTGATTTACATCTTCAAAAATCTCCGGCATGTCGCTGACCCAGCTATTATAAAAATGGTGTATCTTGCTCTATGTCAGTCCATACTTACTTATTGTATAACGGCGTGGGGAGGTACCTGCAAAACTAGACTATTAAAGCTAGAGAGAGCCCAAAGAGCCGTAATAAAAGTCTGTCTATTCCTTCCGTTTTTATTCCCCACCAATGAACTGTTTCCGGCCTTTGATGTTTTATCCATTCGACAATTGTTTATTCTCTACTCTGTTCTAAAAAAACACACTTCCATTTCATACGATCCCAATAGTATCGCTAACAAACGCTTAAAATACAAAGTCTGTATCCCATCTTTCACTCCTGCAACAGAATTTTCAAAAAGATTCTTCGGCTTTTTAGGAACATTTCTCTATAATATAATAAATAAAAATGTATGTATATATTCCATGACTAAAACTAACTGCAAAAGGGCTGTCACAAAGTGGTTAAAATCACTCAACTACGAGGAAACCGAAAATCTCCTGAGGGTTGCTTCTTAATTCTTAATTCTTAATTCTTATTCTTCTTAATCTTAACCATCCCAAATGCATGACACACACATACACACACACACACACACACACACACACACACACGCACACACACACCCCTACACACGCATACACACTCACATACATACATACATACATACACACACACACACATACATATACGAGCATTTAACCAAATTTTTCCTACTCAATTTTAATCAGACTACCTTTTTCTTTTTTTCTTTTTGTTAATACTTATCTAAAGACGTACCTACGTACCGTGTCCACCTGGTCCGGAGCAGGAGAGGCTGGTAATCTGTAACACAGGTCTCCCTAGTACAGATACCAGTCTCTCACATAGATTATTTGTACTGTACCTCTTAGATTAAGTAAATTTTTGTAAATCATATTCTGTGTGAGAGAACAAATAAAAATTTTATTATTAATATTATTATTATTACACACAATACTCATTGGCTGTATCAACGTTGTCACGTTTGCCACGGCCAAGCCATAAAAAAATGGTTCAATTTAGAATGAAAATTTTCTAGATTTCTAGATTTTATTTCTCAAAAACTAGGCATCTCCTGAAGCTGAAATTCTGCATAGAGTCTACCTAGGCATAGACCTTTCTCCAAAAAAATCGGGAACTCGTGAGTCCGTAATCTAAAATTTTGCCTAAACACCTTTATCTAAATGTTCTCTCATCCAATGATAATAATAATGTCTTCCTCGACGTGTCCATATTTACGACGTCATCTCTTGGCACCTCATCACTTGCGCTCATATTTAGTTGGTTAAGCCCTCATACTTAGATATAAAATCAAAAACCATATTTTTACTGTTTCCAAGAATGACAATTTTATTATTGTGACTAATTAACATTAGTACAATATCATAAAAACAGATGTCGCATGTTGAGAAAAAACTATGATAAACTTTCTCTCTAAATGAGAAAACTCATATTTAGCCTGTGGCATAGCCAAAGGTGCATTCAAAAACTAAATTCGAAAAATATAGTTATAAAATAACTGTTTTCCAAACTCCAGAAATTAAGATTTCAAGTTTCACTGTTATTAATGGATTTCATTAATCTGAGACGTAAACAGTGAAACTTGCTCAGAGTTTTCCATTATTCAAATTAAGGCATTCATTTTTAATTTTCTAATACACATAATTCCTAGTTTCAAAACGCGTCCTCTTACGTCAATCTAGAAAAATCGGTGAGTCGGTGACCGAGTGTGAGTTGTTTTGCTCAAATTTTATTGATTTTAAATCGATTTTCTGATTGTGTTGAATAGAGAAACTGCGAAAATGGCTGAGGCAACCGAAAACGTGAATTCGGAGGTAAGTTCCACCAATTTGAAACATCTTTCAGTATTAACTTTGAACGTCTACAAGATTTTAATTTTGGAAACTGAATGAGTCCCTGCTTTGTACACACGCTTTAAACGAGCCACCCGCTTTGCACACTCCCGTTTTTTGTGCCCCAGTTTTTTAAATCCAGTCAGTTCACCAAAAACGCTGCTGTACATGACGGCGACCGGTCATATTATTTGCGCTACTGCTTTTGCCTGCCTCCGTCATGCACACCTCATTTTTGTACACTCCCGTTTTTCATGACCGCGCATTTGACAGCGACTCATAAAACTGTAACGTTAAATTTTTGTACACCTCCGTTTTCTGTGCCCTCGTTTTTTGTTTACATGTACACTCACACATTCTCATTCGTGGACTATGACTTCCGGTTTTGGAGCCATAGACGGGCGCGTTCAAGCTTGGTTCATGTTTCCCCTTGAGTTGACGTGTATAATTTAAAAAAACTGTATTATGGTGATGTGCAAAAATATATCGATAACATTCTCGAAGAAATTGTGAACTAATTGCATCATGCCTACACGATTAATTAAGCAACAAATATCACTATTTGAATTAAAGGAATTTGGATCTTTGCTTAAGTTATATTGGCTATCAAACCATGTTGGAAACAGTTTAAGTAGCCATCCGATGCCGAGAATAGGTCTCCTCTATTTTACTCTGATCACACGAGTAATACAAACGTATTTTAAGACACGGGGTAGACAGAACGTTATGAGGTTCCATTTTTTGAAGCCGCGTTTGATATAAATTCTGATGACAGTTAAGGTAACGTACACAAAATGGGCGTACACATTTGGTTATGCCCATAAATAGAGCGCAATCAGTGCAAAAATGAAATAAATAGTTCCCAATAAAGGGGAACAAATAAAGACTACACTAAAGTCTAACAAATAAAGACTATTGTCAGTGTGTACGCTGGCTCGACGTCACGCTCTACTTTGCGAGATTTGCAATCATTTTTTTTTTGTATGCTACAAGTTTGTTTTGATGGGATTTCTTTTACAATGTGTATGGTCTAAGACAATATCCAATAACAAAACGTTTATAACAATATAAATAGTAGTTTACGAATTTAATTGAATTCTAAAAAAAACTATGAAAGTTTTGTCGGGAACACTTTCAGAAAGTCATTATTATCATCTGTTAAATAAAATAGTACCAAGTAGGTAAGATGAATTAAAAACGACATTTCCCAAAAAAAAAAATTATTGAAATATGGAAAAAAAAAGTTTCTTTTTATGCTCCACATGGGATGAAAATTTAACAACTAGACCAAATAAACCGAATCTTTATGAAATACTCAAAAGTAATAGAAGTTTCCTGTAACATTTTCTTTTCTTAAGTTAAGTTAGGAGTTCCTGACACTTCGCTTTCGATATTTATCAATAATAAGTGTGAGTTAAAATTAATATTTTTACGAATTTTAAAGTTTATTTATATTTATTTTTTCGATTATAATTTGCCCATCTCTAGATCTCTAGTGTTATCTCCACTTTTTGAAGAAAAATCCGGCCAAGTGTGAGTCAGACTCACGTACGAAGGGTTCCGTCACGTTTGTTGCATGGCAGCCCCCTTAAGTATTTATTTTATTCTATTTTTTAGTATTGGTTGTTAAAGCGGCAATAGAAATACATATGTCAACTGTTTAACTATCACGGTTTATGAGAGACAGCCTCGGACAGACTCTTCTATACAAACGGCAAAAAAATCACATTTTTGGTATGGGAGCCCCCTTAAATATTTATTTTATTCTGTTTTTTAGTATTTGTTGTTATAACGGCAACAGAAATACAAAATCTTTGTTTTTTTATTATGAGATGGGTTAACTCTTGACCCCAATCTTGACAAAGGTCATAGGTGAGGTCGATGATGAAGCGATTTAACCTAGAAAATGCCAATTAAGGCACTGGTACTCCCACGCATCGACAGAACACCGGAACACAGCAAGCTGTTTGGCGTCGGACTTCGGTAGGAGGGTGGTTGCGAACCAAACGGCCCTTTACAGAGCCTACCACACTGCATGAAACCATAAGACGCCACCTCAGATTGAAAACAAACTGAGGTGTCGTTGCCTAAGATGGATTACTAGGAGGCAGGTCTTATTTTTGTTTCCTTAGTCGCTTCTTACGACACCCACGGAAAGAGATTGGGTGGAGTTATTCTCAACCGATCACCACACGGCGGAAATCTTGAAAATTTCCGCCGTGTGGTGATCGCATAGTTGACGTCGGAATAATAAAAAATAGATTTTACTGAAACGGAATAGTGAAACACCGATCGCTTTTCGTTTACTTTACTGCAACGCAACTCTACTTTGAAAGATATTTAATTCAGGATTGCTTGAGTTTTATTCAAATTACATCCCTGTTTCTGATTTTCCTAAAATCAGAGATAATGTACTGAAAATGACATATCTGTTTGGCAGTACCTATATATGCGAGCAATGATTTTCCCGAATGAAAAACGTGAAGTCCAAGGAAAAATCACTGATGGTCACCTTGAGAACAGTTTGATAATTGCAACAACCACGATAGGGACAGATATGTCCATATGAAAAGGTACCTTATGGCGGGTTTTAGTTTCCGAGATATTGGTAAATGTTTCGTCGAGTTGCAGTGGTCTCCAGGTCAAAACACGTAAAAAACCTACGCGCACTTGCTGTGGTGAAGTTGGTCACAGAAACAAGTCCATGAGGGGTATATTTTTGTAAGAAACTTCCTTGCAAAAATAACATTTAAATCAAAGAAATATGTAATTTCCGGAAAACGTTCAGTACGCATGGTTCAAGAATATTAACAAGTTTGTCCTCTGTTATATAGATTTTTAGCTTTATTTTCTATGAAATGGAAGCTAAAAGAATGCTCCTCGTATATAACTTACAATGACAACATAGTTTTCCATGCCCTTTAACCTAAAATTGCCTTTTCCTAAAAGTGCATGATTTCGATGAATATTTTCAAAAAATAATATTTCCGTTACTACACATCGTACGAAGATAATCTTTTTGGATTTAAATAGCTTATGAATTGCAGATTACAGGGATATGCGTATCTAAATACCGACCAAAAGGTCCCTTTGCCCCTGGAACGTCACATATTGACAAATTAGTTAAGAATCAGTGTGAAATATCTCACTGATTGAATTTTATTAAATTTATTACCTGTTTGTAGATTTTAATACACTTCAACTATTATTGTTTTTTAATTACTTAAGATCATGGAATATTTTCTTTTTGTCGCGGCCCGCCGAAGTAAAGTCAAAATATTCTTGGCCCTTAAGTTCTAAAAGGTTGAAGACCCTTGGTCTAGCTATCACGGTTCATGAGATACAGCCCGGTGACAGACGGACGGACGGACAGCACCAGCGGAGCCTTAGTAATAGGATCCCATTTTGTACCCTTTGGGTACGGAACCCTAAAAAGGATCCGTCCGTCCCTGTCTGTCCTGTCACTGTCACCAATGTCAGTCACCCTGTCTGAGGTTTGCACAGAGTACTTTTTTATTTATGGAAAGTGGTTTGTACTCGTACTGTGCAATGAATTTTTGTTTTCTACATTAAAAAGTTGTATAGTGTGTAATAGCGTTAGTGAATTATGCAGTAAACTAACTTATAACAGTGTGTTGATAAAAAAATTAAATTGATACAGTCTATCCGCTCCGTTTTGCTGCTTCTCGAAGTTATATTTCTCCGTACAAATAAAACATTATCGGCTGGAGAATGAGAGGAACTTATTCAGAACGAATACATTGAAGATAAAGCAGTATAAAAATAGGTTATTTTTAGAAAAAGGTTAAAATTGCCCTTGATTATATCTCATTGTAACTAATACCTACCTACTTAATTTCATTCTGTAGTCTCCATTATTTACTTATATATATTTCTGTTGTGTTGTGTATTCCACAAAATAAATAAATAAAAACCGTCCCTAACATGACCCAGCGACCAAAAAGATTATTTTGCCTTCCCCAAAAGAGATAAATTAAAAAAACTAATTTTAAGGTTACGTTAAGTCCAAGACGAATGAAAGAATGTGTGGTGTGAAATTAAGTAATAGGGTGAGAAATAGCGAGATTCGAGAGCGATGTGATATGAAAGAAGATATAGTGACAAGAATAGAGAGAGAAATGTTGCGTTGGTTTGGACGTGTGAAAAGAATGAAAGAAAGAAGATTGACAAAAGAAATATACAGTGCGAATGTAGTTGAAAGGGTTGGAAGGGCGCCCTAAGAGAAAAACTTAGACCAAATTGGCGATGTACTGAGAAAAGGCCGTGTTAGGAGTACCCGAATCCGAAGAGTATCTGAAGCAAATTATGAATGGAGAAGAAGTGAAAGAGGTGTGCTTGGATAGTTGCAAGTGGCAATCTGTGGTCTCTGCCTACCGCAATCGAACAAAGACGTGAACCTATGTATGTATGTCAAAGAGAAATTAAACACTAGCATGGCTAGGTGTGCAGTAGATACATCACTATTAAATTCTTAAATTAAATTTGTTAGGATGGTAGGAATAGGCAGAGAAAAGGTAAATAATCCTGATTTTCTTTGCATTTTGTGTGTTGTGCCCCAAATTTTGTATAAGATTGATAGTAATTAATGGTTGTTTCTCTCAAACAAACAATTGAGATAAAGTGTTATTTCTGTTCCAGAAATAATGCCATGTTGGGATTTAAAATAAACATGACAAACCTAGATAATGGGCAAAATTTACAGAAAGTCACTGGGTAGTTGCCAGTTCCATGTGATTGAATGAAATAAAAAGATCTCCGAGCTAAATACACAAGTAAGTAAATATCTTACCATTGGGTCGTTGTGTTTTAAAATGGGCTGCTAACATGACCCTCTGACCACACTAGCCCATTCTATCACTTTAACCCAGTGCACCTAAGATGACTGACTCAGTTTTATATTACCCACTTTTTATTTTTTTATTATAAGATGGGTTAACTCTTGACTTCAATCTTGACCATAAAGGTCAAAGACCACATACACATACATCCATATTTCCTGCGTTTTCCTTTTTTATATATTTCCTACTCTCACTTATTTTCCTGTTTTTTTTTTTAAACTGAACTTCTATTTCAGACTGGAATATGAGTGAACACAACAGAAAAATTAAGTATATTGATGATAAGACAAAATGTATGTAAGAAATAAATTCCGGTAAGAACTAAGTAAAGGTGCTTGTGATGCAAGTATGGATCATATTTGGGCAGGAATTCTTTCTGAGTGCACCCGCAACAACTGCAGTTTCTAAAGACTGATATGATATAGAAAATTTGTTTTCAGGATTGCTAATAACTCTTATAATAATATTTATATGACACTAGGATATTGAATTGACAAATTATTGATATTATGAATATAATAGTATTATTATTATTTCATTTTATGAAATTGAACCTACCGGGCTTGTAATTTGACTTAGTAAGATTTTAAGCTCTTGGTACTTTTCAAAATGTTAATGTAACCTAACTGAAAAAATCCTTACCTAACTTAAGATAAACTTTAACTTAACATAAACATTCTAATTGCCTTTATTTCCTAATACATTTTTCATGCAATAATTCATTTTAATTATACATATCATTCCATTATATTTAGATACATTTCGTTACATTAAACTACCTATAATATCGTTTGTTATTATATTTATTATAATATAATATCGTAAACATTACATTATTTTATCTCATAAAACATCATATTTTATTTTATCATAAATAAACATTTCCTTCTTCCTTTATTGTTTTATTTTAATGCTAAACCTCTTCCTCTTCATTAGTTTGGATTTGGATTGCGAGTCCATCACCACAGCTGGGCCACAATCGAAAACTATAGCAAGAATTTCTCAAAATTTGACGTATCTGATTAGCAAAGAAAACAAAATTTATCGGGGCCGCGTTTAAAAGTTATCGGGTGTTGTTTGGGGCCCAGCTGCAGTGACGTCACTACAGCTGGGCCACACCCACACTTGTATCTCTGAGATGGAACCACGTAGCGAAGATCTGGCTACGTAGAAAATTTCTCGTGAATTTCTCGGGACAAACGCCAAAATAAGAAAATTATCCGGTCTCGCGTTCAAAAGATATAATTCGTTGGGGTCCAGCTCCAGTGACGCGTCACTACAGCCTGAGCCACCTGGATCTCGAAAACAGGACGACATAGGGGAAATCTGCTTGCTTAGATAATTTCTCGAGTATAATCATCAAAAAATCTGAATTTCTAGGTGTTCCGTTCTAGAGAAAAAGACTATTTAATTTTCATACAAATGTACAGTCGCGATCAAAAGTGAAATAAACAAAATCTAATTACAGTTATATGATAATAAATAAACAAACCGAAGCAGATAGAGCCGTCTGTGATGGTTTACAACAAGTCTTCTTCCTTTCCCCTTTACCGCATACAAAGTCATATATGGATTTATAATTTTAATATTTATTTATAAGTAATATTCACGGTTTAAAGATTAGAAGGACTATTACATTACGAAAACCGTATATTTGTGAAGGTAAATAAATATTTTCTTTTCAACAATTAATATAAATTATCACGTCCGGCCATTTGAGATCGAAAAAATTTGTACGCAGTTATAAGTGATTTTAAAATATTGACAAGTAAATATACATTTGCATATTTATAAATTCTGCTATATTAAATAAATATTAGTTTATCTAAATTTATTTCCATTTGATGATTTTTGACTTAGTTTTTACTTGTGCCATATTTGGCGTCATATGCATTTCGGTATAAAAGACGAAACATCAAATATGGCTTCGTATTCATTCAAATATTTTCTTTTTATTTCTAGGAATGAATCCTTCTCGTTTCTGCCTGTTCTAAGCATGTTCTACCAATACCTGGAGATGGTTCTATGAGCGAAGACGGTCTCGTCGCCGATTCCGATATTGAATATGAGCCTCGTCCTTCACATTCTCTTCGTAAGAAACAAGTTGTCATACTTGAATCCGATGCGGATTGGTCGGACGAAGATGATATAATTTTACATCTCCTCTAGCAATAGACGTATACAATAAACATATAGAAGGAGTATATTTACTTGACTCAATGCTGGGGTTTTACCGAATTTATTTGCGATCACGTAAATGGTACAAAAGAATATTATTCCGTATGATTGATTTGTGTACAGTAAATGCTTCGCTTTTGTGGCGTCGCAAAAACGATCAGCAATACATGCCATTATACGATGTTAAACTTGCCATATCATCTAAACATTTACGTAAAGCTGGTGAATCCTTATCCAGAAAATGTAGTCGCCCAAGTGATAGTATTCTCAGCACACCAACACCTAGCCTAGCCAACACCAACACAGGTACAGCATCAAATATTTGCGTATCATTGAGCCTTCCTCAGTCTCCTGGTCCGGCTAAAAAGTTACGTAAAACTCCAGCAAGACATCAAGATGTTCCTTTGCCATCTGTGCGCCCTGATAAAATATACCATTTTCTATTTTGGGTAAAAAAAAGACAAATAAATACGTCAGAATTGTTCAAGATATCGCTCCTAACCGATGTGTGAAAAGTGCACCGTCTTTGTGTTATAATGAAAAAAGAAATTGCCTTAAAAATTTCACTTGTATTAAAAGGTAATAACTAACCTTGACTTATATTCTTTGTATTTATTTTCACTAGCATGTATACAAAGCCATATACAGGTTGAAAAAGAACCTCCTAGTTTTATTGAAAATCCTGAACCAGTATCACTTACTAAATACTTTTTTTTTCTTTTTTTTTGGGGGGGGGGGGGGGATTTTTTTTTCCTAAATGCAGTCACTACTCGGGCGCACCCCCCGAGCGCTACCCGCACCCCTCGCGTGCCTGGTGTAGGAGTAATGTCTACGTTTAGGCAAAAAATGAACTATTCCCATTGAAAAACAATAAAAATATTTTTTTTTCATACATGTGTTCTTTGAGTGATACTGGTTCAGGATTTTGAATATAGCTAGGAGGTTTGTTTTCACCCAGTATATGAAAATATAGATATTCGTTTATGTACATACAAAGCCATGAATGGCTTAAAATATTATTTTCTATTATTATATAAATATTCTATTATATATATATTTTTAAGACAATGTACTCGTTATAAAAACATGATAAAGCAAGTTTTTGGTGTAATTTTTTTGTAAAGGATTAACGTGACCTAGCCATCTCTCCAGAGTGTGTTTTAACGTTCATTTATTATAATTTTATTTTAATATGTGGTTTAAAGTATTTTTTGTAAAGAGGCCTGCGCATCAGGTTACTCCATTTTCATTGCAAAACCGCTCTTATCATAACAGCACAAAGCGCTGTACTAATTTTGATGTGGTATGGAAGCAGCTGACACCCTGGATTAACACAAAGTCTACATTAATTTTCCTAAATCTCCACGGGAACGAAGTCCCGGGCGATAAGCTGGTATTTCATAAAGAACACTGAGTCGTCACTCCAGAATCCTCACCAAGAACGGCTGAAGCTAGCGACATGCTGTTGATCTCAAAAAATAGTTATGAAATAGTTCTACCCCTGTGCCAAATCTCAAAAATAATGCTTCAGGGAAACCAGAGATATGAGGGTATCTCGGTGAGTATGCTGGGCCAATGTCATTCCAGCATACTCATCACAAAATCTCGATATCCGCTAACTCTTTTCTGTCGGAATTTTTGTCAAAAAATAGTTCTGAAATAGTTCTACAGTTTGCATATGGTGTCTGTGTCATAAAATACATATAATATATAAAAAATGACAGTCAAAGTTCTACATACATTTTTGTTGTGGTACAGTCGCGTATAGAAATGAGCATCGGCACACATATCTATTATTTATTAGGTAAGTTTATAAGAACTCTAAAGTAAAAAAAAATACTATTCAGTCTTGATTTGAGTTTATATTTGTAATAACTTTGAAAATGTAGGAAATTTAATAAAGACTACAAAAACAAACTATTTATATTAACAAAGTTGGTATTATATCAAACCCAAACATTTTACGTGAATGAGCGTTTTATACCTAAATACTAACCAATTCTTCTGAAATACCGTAAGTAGATAAACATATTTTTTAAGAATAACAAAAATGGGTAAGAAACAGTGACGAACGAACGCACACTGTATGTTAATTGATATCTGTCCTTGTCTCCCTTTACTTAAAATAAAAAAGGTGTTATTCAGAGTCATATCAGTGTTTATTTAAAATTACACTTTTGAGAGACTTATCGATATCTTTTAAAAAAACAATGTCACGAATGTTTCCTGTGTACTTGCATTTTAATATCTTCTGCGCAGGTGGAGATAAATCGTGTCTAAAAAATAAATAGTACATAGTGTCAAAGTCATAATAAGTGAAAAAATTATAATAATATACAAATATTTAACTAGGTAAGTTTTATTCTGTGATTTGAATCTGTGATTGTGTTAAGACACTAGAGTATGTAAACAAATAATAAAAATATTCTTACACGTTATTTTTTTAACCTACCATACAAAGACGATCAGCCGATCTGAGGAACTGATATGTTTTTAAGATTTCGATATGGGTTCCATATATATTTTGTTAAAGTAGATTCGTCCCCTAAAAGGATAATCATTAATAAATTTATGCCCTTATGTGGTCCTACAAACTCTTAGAAAAGTTGGTCTGTTTATTGCATTGATTCATATCCTTAATTTTCACTGGCTTAAAATATTGCCCGTAAATTGTTGATACCTGTTGTGATGTTCAATCGGTTATTTTATTATTTTAAAGAAAAATGTTTCTAACAGTGTAAATTAACATAATTATTTAAATAAACCTATTTTTTATAAAAAAATATCGGCATAATATTTTTTATGGATCTGAAATATTACCATCAAAGCTATATTTAAGATCGTAAAATCAGGTATTACTTAGAGTGTTAAAATAAATAACAATTAAAATTATTTTTTAAAATTACGTATGGATCTGGAGTGCTTGAGACTGAACTTAGTATAAAAATGTTCAAGACTCAGTTCAATTTCAAGCATTCCTTAAACATATTTTGACGTTTGATGTCTCAAGTTACTAGTGGTGAAGACTGAGACCGTACCTTGAATAATTTACCTTAAAGGTATCTCCAATTACATGCAAAAGGTTTAAGTAACAAATGTCCAGAATCCAGTGGTTGCAATATGTCCACTTTGCTAAAAAAAATAATAGCGCTGTCATAAGAATAGTCAAACTATATTTCACTTATCTAGATTACTTCTAGATTACTAATATTATAAAGAGGAAAGACATGATTGTTTGCATTGAATAGGCTCCGAAACTACTGTACCGATTTGAAAAATACTTTCACTATTAGAAAGCTACAATATCCCCGATGGACATAGGATATATAATTTTCCGGAATTCCCGCGGGAACGAAGTCCCGGGCGGAATGCTAGTTGTAGGATATTTATATTTTAGTATTTATCATCGGAAAAATCTCGAATGCTTAAATATTCAAAACTAAGTTGTTTTAATCCACTGGAATTATTACACCTAGGTAAAAGTTAATTCTATTCTTTGCATTAATAAAAAAATATTAGTTAAATTCCAACTAAACGACTTAATAATTCATTTCTGTGCGCGACTGTACACCACAACAAAAATGTATGTAGAAATTCGACTGTCATTTTTGATACATTATGTGTATTATATGACACAGATACCATATGCAAACTGTAGAACTATTTCAGAACTATTTTTTGACAATAATTCCGACAGGAATGAGTTTGCGGATATCGAGATTTTGTGATGAGTATGCTGGGATGACGTCAGCCCCGCATACTCACCGAGATACCCTCATATCATATCTCGGGTCCCCTACGTAGTTGCGAATGACGTTGAAGCGACGCACGCTGTAGCGAAAAACTTTCCGCGTGGTACGTTGGAGCGAAAGTTCATTGAAGCGAACGCCACGAAGTCGAACGACCCTGAAGCGATCACCGTTGTGGCGAAAAATTTTTGAGGTCTTGTACGCGGTATCGAATGACGCTGTAGCGATACACGTTGTGGCGAAAAATGTTGAAGCGAAATCTACGAGGTCGAATGCCACCGCAGCGAGAAACATTGAGGCGAAAAACATTCTTAATAAGGAAAATTACTCATTTTTCAAGCGACAAAATAATATCACGTATTACACCAGACTGGCGACGCGGAAGCCACCTGTGCATTAAAAAAAAAGTCAGATCATGTAAAGTCTATAAACTTACTTGATATTATTAGTAGATTGTAAGAAAGTTAGTTTCGGATGACAGCATCTTAAGTAATTATTCTGGACCTTCCATGTGCGGGCAAATCGATAGGTCTTGACGAGATCTTCGTTTCGAATGACAGCTGTCAAAATTAAAACAGCCATATCTCTGTAAATAATAATCCTGGCTCTTCCGTGTGCGGGCCAAACGATAGGTCTCGACGACATCTTCGTTTCGAATAACAGCTGTCAATATTAAAACAGCCATATCTATGTGACTAATTATCATAGACCTTCCGTGTGCGGGCCAAACGATAGGTCACGACGAGATCTTCGTTTTGGATGACAGCTGTCAAAATTAAAACACTCATATCTCTGTAAATAATAATCCTGGATCTTCCGTGTGCGGGCCAAACGATAGGTCTCGACGAGATCTTCGTTTCGAATGACAGCTGTCAAAATTAAAACTGTCATCCGAAATGAATATCTCGTCGTGACCTATCGTTTGGCCCGCACACGGAAGATCCATGACAATTATTTACAGAGATATGGCTGTTTTAATTTTGACAGCTGTCATTCGAAACGAAGATCTCGTCGAGACCTATCGTTTAGCCTGCACACGGAAGATCCAGGCTATTTATTTACAGAGATGTGGCTGTTTTAATTTTGACAGCTGTCATTTGAAACGAAGATCTCGTCGAGACCTATCGTTTGGCCCGCACACGGAAGATCCAGGATTATTATTTACAGAGATATGGCTGTTTTAATTTTGACAGCTGTCATCCAAAACGAAGATCTCGTCGTGACCTATTGTTTGGCTCGCACACGGAAGGTTTATGATAATAATTCACATAGATATGGCTGTTTTAACTTTGACAGCTGTCATTCGAAACGAAGATCTCGTCGAGACCTATCGTTTTGCCCGCACACGGAAGTTCCAGAATAATTAATTAAGATATAGCTGTTTTAATTTTTGCAGCTGTCATCCGAAACTAACTTTCTTACAATCTACTAATAATATCATGTAAGTTTATCGACTTTACATGATCTGTCTTATTTTTTTTATGCACAGGTGGCTTTCGCGTCGCCAGTCTGGTGCAAAACGTGATATTATTTTGTCGCTTAAAAAATTAGTAATTTTCTCGATTACGAATGTTTTTCGCCTCAATGTTTCTCGCTGCGGTGGCATTCGACCTCGTAGATTTCGCTTCAACATTTTTCGCCACAACGTGTATCGCTACAGCGTCATTCGATACCGCGTACAAGACCTATTTACCACTATTTCCGGAACTATTTATTGGCATATGTAAAAACGTTAAATTCCATGATGAGGCTTCTGGGGTTATGGTCACTAGGAGATTTGTTTTCATTAAGTATACTTTTTATGTTTATAATTAAATAAATAAATAAATAAACGCTACACACTCAAAGGCCCACACTAATGTTTTCCCTTGTGTCGTGGGTCCCTTGGAAAACACATAAAGACAAACACAAACACCCAATGACCCGAGAACAAACATCTGCTTTTTACACAAATGTTTGCCCCGACTGGGGATCGAACCCAGGACCCGCCGATCAAGAGGCAGCGTCACCTACCACTCGACCAAACCGGCCGTCAAATTGTGCTAAAGCTTTGAAAATCAATAATTAAGTGAGATGGCGGGAGTTTGGGTCCCAGCCGGAGATAGGTTAATCTCCCCTAGGTACAGGGAGAACAGCACATCATGCTATCCAAAACTGTCAAATTTCTTCAATCGATTTTCAATTTTACAATCCATTGGGGAAATTTGACAGTTTGTGGTAACCTGATGTGCCGTTGACTATACATTCTTTTTTTTTTAATTTATCCCTTTCGGGAAAGGCAAAGGAAACTATGTCCATACAGCCATGTCTTCAGTGAAAAATCTTCTTTCTTCAACTTAACTTAAGCCCTAAGCTCCTCATGTTCTGCGTAGATCTTTGTCGGTACCAAACGGAGCAGAAACACAGTTATCACTTGAATTTTTCATCACTACACGAATTTTAGTCAATTTACTGCATAATACACTATCACTATTACACATTAAACAACTTTTTCATGCCGAAAACGAAAATTCAATTGACAAAGCAACCGCTCACGCCGAGTTCCCATCAAAGACCTTCTGTACATTCTTTTCATGAGGATTTTAAAGGAATCATCACATAACCTATACTTCTTTTACAATGGCAGAATGTTCCTGAATGCTTTTGCGTTTATTTTGTGGTGTCACCTATGACATTTCCAAACTTGTAGTGTTGCCAAATTAGGGAAAAAAGTTCCATGTAAGCAACCACAGGAGGTCAAAATATGGCGACCTTGATAAATATAAAATGGGCGATTGATGTTAGACAGCGCTGAAGTTCAAAACAAAATCGTTTAGTAAAGGGACAATACGATCGCAGAAGAACTTTATTTTATCTTCGAGTATCCTAGTTATAGGGGTGACTTAAGATTGGTTGACGAAACTTAACGGGTGATTCTCCCCTGAAACTACAAAAAAGAAGAGCATTACATTATATAAATAATTAAATATTTTAAATCGCGTGAGTACCAATATCCACAAAAAAGTTTTAGGGAAAAAATGCTCTAGCGGACAACTAATAAAGGTTACCACATAGCCCCGATCATCATCTATCTACCTACTCATTGAGACCTTTCTTATGAATTAAAACACCTTATATATATGTTGTAAGCCTATTCAAAGTTACCGCATTAGCTCAAGGTAACATTGCACCTTTCAAATCAAACGGGCCTGTTAAAGTTAGTAAGACCTAAGACCCTTTTTTCAAGTAGGAAATGAGCTGATGATATACAATCGACAGAAAAAATAATTACAAACAACGAATACTGATTGACAGAATGTCGTAAGCGATATACTTTCTGAGTAATTTCAGTTTTAAAATGTAAAATATAATTAAAAGAATATCATCGTTTTAACTGATTTAAAAGTCCATTATCATCATTTTAAAGCATCCCGCGTAACGACTAGCATTAAATTGGATTCTCGTAACACTAACATAATAGGATAAAATGCAAAAAAATATGTAAAAAAAAGTATGTTTTTGATGAAATCAATATCAAAAAATAATCTTAGAAGCCTTAAAAATACCATAGAATTAATGCGGCGCAAAGAGTATGGGGTGAGGGGATTAGTGTCACGAGCCGCATCTCTTCCCGTCCCCCTCTTCACCATTGGCAATGAACCACAGGGCTGTTCTTTACCGCACCAGGAGGACGTGACTAGCTTCTGTACGAATGCTGTCACGTTCGTTTTAATAAAGAATGAATTAAGCATGCGTAGAGAAGCTTTGTCACCGCGCTTATGTTATAGACGGGCACGTCAAGTCAATCACTTTGTCATCGTAACTTGCATCGTGTACAAGCGTTCTCGTTGCTTTAGAAGAAGTTTAAGTTGTTATCTTTGTGAAGTTTTTGTTGTTGATATTTTTGTTATTTCTTGACTGTTAACGTTAGTTTTATCTATTATTATTGACATTTACGCGATGTCAAGTAACTTAGGCCCACCAGGGTCACAGTGTTTCTTCTGCGGATTTAGTACTGCTCGTCCTAGAGTACGCCGTCCGCAATCACAAATATGATGTTATGAGCTTTGCGAGGGATATCTAAACCATCACCTTTATGTCCAATAGTATAACAACCATATACTCCGCGGTACACCTCTTAAACCCTGGTGTCGAAGTTATTGAACTGCTGAAGACCTTCGCAGTGGCTCATGTACCCACTACTATCGCAGATAGTAGCCGGCTTTAAGTGCCTTGCGTAGCATGGAATCATCTTTCTTTCGGTAAATCAGGTAATTCCCTTCCGGTCTGGTGTCCCCACCGATTACCTTTCTTTCACCAGTGCAGTGGGGCCACAAGGATTATTTAGTCTTGATATCCTGTAGTGGATCAGGGGGGACAAGAGGACTCATCAGTTCTTATTTCTCCACTCATTATGTTAAAGTACTAGCCACTTCTTAGTTTTATGCTGTCATTGTTACGAAGTCAAAATCAAAATCGCGAGAAGCTGCGCACCAGCGGCGCGGGAAGCGGTCTACGAGGGGCGGTTCCAGTGGAGCGATGTCTCTGTATTAAGTTTGATTGATGTGGATTTCACCAAAAACATATTTCACATTTTTTTTGCATATAATCCTATTATTTTAGTATTAAAGGAATACAATTTCATGCTAGTCGTGACGCGGGATGCTTTAAAGTGATGATAATGGACTTTTAAATCAGTTTAAACGATGATTTTCTTGTAATAATATTTTACATTTTCTAACTGAAATTACTCGGAAAGTATGTAAGTTATGACATTTTGTCAATTAGTATTTATTGTTTGTAATTATTTTCTCTGTCGATTGCTATATTATTATGTTTCATACATGTACGATAAGTTGCAAAAGTCCATATAGAATATCCACAAAGAGTCGTCTGCAGACTATAACTCACGCACACATTGACTATAATAGAAAATAAGCAACAGGGGTTCCCGTGAGTGATATAAACAATATTTTCTACTCATGCGTCATCAGCTCTCGTGGCGCGTTTGGTTACGCTTAGACTTATGAGCAGCAGGTAAGCGGTTCAAATCTTCGCAGCCCCGATCGTTTTAGTTAGATGTATTAGAAGTTTTATCATTTTTAATAACATGGTTTATTACTTAGAAATTTAGAATGGCATCAGGCGTGAAGTTAGATACGGTACGAATAACTTACAAAAATGCTAGGTAATCTATAACATATTCGGATTCGTTTAAATGAACTAACCTTTCTTTGACAGTTCACTTCGAAAGCTGGTAGTTTGCCGAGTGTGAATATGTTTTATTGTGCGTTTTATTGTTTCTTTTTTGAACTTAAAATGCAAGCTTTTATTGATATGCAAGGGCGAATCCGCATTAAAGAGATGCATAACAATTGATATAACACATCTCATGAAACCGGTTATTCAGTAAGTATTTTCTCCATAAAATCTGCTATGTTTGAATAAAAGATATTTCTTTTAAAATTGCGAGTTCCGATAATCGATAAATTACTATTAATTAAACTGTTTTTCATTCTATTGTTTTAGTAAACAACCGTATAACGTTGGATCTTCCACCATGAAGCTGAAGGCAATGTCACAACATCGGGGTTTCATAATGGCACAATATGAAAATAATAGTTTATCAACTGCTGAGTTCGCAAATTTGTTTGATACTTCTGTTCATACGGTTCGTCAAGTCCTGTACAGTGAGGGGTTGCATTATAGAAAGCTTGCAAAAAAAAACCCCAATTTGACTGAAAGGCATAAACAAAGATGACTGGCATTTGCAAGAGAATACGTTGATTTTGATTGGGAAAATAATATTTTTAATGACAAGACATTTGTTTTAATATGGTTCAATCTGTTTGGCGGCGCTTGCTTTCTGTAATTGAAAACAGGGGAGGATACACTAAACACTAAGTCTTTAAGTAAATAACTTTATACAAAGCATTAAATTCATTCATTTATTGGCAAGTAAAATATGTTTGTAAAAAACTGTTTCTTTTCCTTAAACATTATTCAAAATTAGCTGACACAATCAAGCAGCGCCGCTAATAATACAATGTTAAAATTGAAAGGTTACTTCAAGGTGTAGCTTCAATCCTCTTTTCATTACGAAAACGAATATTTAAGCTACATTATATATCCTTTGAGTAGAATATAAAAAGTGAAAATAAAAAATCTGGCTACCATCACATTGTTCATTATTGTAACGATTTTTATTTACCTACATTATGTTAAAAATGAATAAACTTGATTTAATTAGTTTGAAAGTGTTAATTTTTATTTATTTACCTTTAATATTGTATTACATTACCACTTAACTAATAATAAATATAAACATGTTTAAAAAAAAGGTCAAAAAAAGAAAAAAGCGATGGTTTGACTCGAGACTCGAACCTTGGCCACCTAAACCTCGTATTATCTAGTCTTCTACGTTTACCACTGTGCTACCCAGTAGTTAGTGAACTCAAATGAATTAAGTTACCGCTTTGGAGGTAGTTACATGCGGGCTTGAATAGACGGAGTTATACATATATGGTTATTTTTGCTCAGTTGCGAGTAAACAAACTGTTTTGAGCTTTAATTAATAGCGATAAGGTTGACTTTTACATAAAGTCATAATTATTTTAATGTGTGCGAGTTCAACAATATTTGAGTGCATGCGATTTTAAACCTTAAGCTATGAATGGATTATTGCAACTGACCGTACATCAGAAACGTGACTTTTTATGTAGTTGTATGTATGTACTTGCAACTTTAGGCAAGCCACAGAGGTTCGATGCTCTTTACATAAATCATAGCTAGGCCCTGATACACGTCCGGATTCGGTCCGGCGGACCGCGGCGACATATACTAGGAAGCGAGACAGACTATCAAATGAGCGAGACATGTGACAGTCTGTCTTGCTTCCTCTCACAGGTCTGTCGCGGTCCGGACCGGACCAAATCCGGACGTGTAGCAGGGCTTTAAGAAAAGAACCATCTCGATCACGTCAGCTGTCAAACAAAAAACCAGTCCACTCGTTTAGAAACTAAAAGCCCTGCTACACGTCCGGGTTTGGTCCGGTCCGGACCGCGACAGACCTGTGAGAGGAAGCAAGATAGACTGTCACATGTCTCGCTCATTTGATAGTCTGTCTCGCTTCCTAGTATAGCTTTGTCACCGCGGTCCGCCGGACCGAATCCGGACGTGTATCAGGGCCTTAAGATGCGACAGACAGACATACAGATACCTACACAATAGCCTTCCCCTCTTTTTTTGTTGGGGTTTAAAAAGAAGGTTGATTCGGCGAATTGAGTTTTCCGATATCTGGCAACATTATTCACTGTGCCTCACAGTGCCTCATTTCATTACTTCTAACCTCAATTCTATGCTTTAATCAATACATTTTGTAATATCAAGATAAAATCGTTGAATTTTGTTCAATAAGTACGTTTTCAAAATCACCTTCCAAGTCATCCTCAAGTATTCCGTGTTCTTCATCAAGTCTGGATATTAGGAAATCGTTATTTTTCGAGATTTGTGTGTTAAACAGATGAATAAGAACTAACCAACCGGAGCCGGTGATAAAGCAATTAAGTAATTAGTTCTTCTTCTTATCGTGTAGGTATAGTCAAGTGTGAGGCGAACTTGGCTAACCCTGGTGTCAGAGTTTTCAAACCACACAATGGCCTCTGACTTGGTTAATTAATTATTGAATAAAGGAAAGAAAAAAAAAAGAAAAAAAAAGGAATAATTAATTGAATGAATAAAGGAGTTAGTAGAACTATGACATCGTATTCTAGCCCTTCCCCTTGCCTAGAATTTAAAACATGCTGCCTAGAATTTAAAAACATGAGTGTAACACCCAGATGAAAATTTTCATTAAGTAAGAAAACTGAGCCTATTACGAAACCAGAAACCATAGTAAAAGTTATAACTTATAACAGACAAATAAATTATACCTAAGACTTATCTAAAAAGTAAAAAATTTTATTGCTTTAACGTTTTGAAATATTTTTGACTTTCTATTCTTTACAGGCATTCAAGATGCTAATGAGAGCATTCCATTCGGCTAGATCATACTGGAGTGAAATATTAATGTGGAAAACTACAAATTCAGTGTAATTCAACTAAAGACATTAAACATGAACTCTTCAGGGAACGCATTTTTCTTCAATATTGTATATTGTTTTGAATTAGACTTTCTTAAAATCATGTTCCAATAGTGTAATAGATATTAAATCAATAGAATGAGTATGTTTATTTATTATTTTTGGAATTAGATTGATTAATTATTACGCTGATCTTTAAACAAACCTCCACCATTAAAACTGATAAAAAATGTATCTAACATTAGCTTTCAGCCCGTGTGATTTCAATTACATCACACTCCCAACGAAACCTTAAACTATATCTATTTTTTTTTATACCTACCACCCCATATATGTCCCCACTGAGGGGCACGGGCCTCCCTTCAAAAGACGAAGGGGATTTAGGCCATAGTCCACCACGCTGGCCCAAAGCGGGTTGGTGGACCGCTCGTCTTTCGAAAATTTTCTTGGCGGGTTTTATCACAATGTTTTCCTTTACCGTCGAGCAAGTGATAATTAGAAATCCGTACATAAAGACGAATTTAGTGGTACAGGCCTGCACCAGGATTTGAACCCACGACCTTCGGATTACAAGGTCTGGCTCCTGGGCTACCATCGCTATATCTATACTTTTCATATTATATTCATTGTGTAATTTAGGTATAAAAATGCTGAGTTAGCCATGATTTAAAAAAAAATTTGGTGTCAAAGAAACTGAATAATATTACAAATATCAAGAAACTGCATACTCTGAAGTGTCTACTGGATGGAACTATTATCATTCATCTTAGTAATTAGAAAATAAAAAAAATTGTTGGATTGTTTATATTTCATTGAAAAATTTGACCCTGGCTGATGTGATAACATTAGGTACCTACTGTTAGCGAAAATCTACAAAGACCCGCGATTATCGAAGAAATTGAATTGATTATTGTACAACTTTTTCCTAGGAACAGGTTCACCTTAACTGTTTATTGAGATTTATGGTAAGTATTTCACATGGAAAGTCCAAATAAATAAAGTATATTGTAGATTCTCATTGTTATTTTCTTTCACTAATTTTAAACCTATTATAACGGGTTCTTACCACGATTTTTGTTTTAAATTAGTATCCGATATTCCGGTGCAGCTACAAGCACCGTAATCACGGATGAACTGGAGAACTGTGGGCTGTGTTAGTGGCCTTCTTATCGTGCTGTGTAGGTAGGTAGTCAAACCTTTTTCAGTTTTCAAACCGCACAATGTTAGTGGTAAAAACCCGTTATAATTTGTTTAAAACTACTCCAAGTAAAGTTTTATTTATTTTCACAAGTTTTGCAAGTTTCGTGGTTTAACCTTCGTACCTATTTCCAATTAAGTTGAATAGAGATACCTAGATAAGACAAGTTATCAAGCTTCTCTATTGTTCTCTATTTAAGCAATCTATCATTTTTAGTAGGTATACCTACCTACGAGTATTTACTTAGGTACTTATATACCTATATATATATTAGGTATGTGTAAAAAGGTTGGCTTAGCAGTCGTCTTCCAATATTGTTATATTTTTTCGCCTGTGGTGTCCCACTGCAGGGCAAAGGCCTCTCAATCAAATTGTTTACCTACTTGAATTTATATTTATTGCCTGCCTACCTTTGTTCTATTTTTACTTCTTAAGTAAGTACTCTGTGTATGTAAGTATAGATAGATAACACTATCAGGAACATGATCATGATAAGATAATCGTTTCCGCAGCAGAGGTCATTATCTAAACCGTTTCAAGAGACCATAGGAATTCAATGCAGATCTGCTCTGCAGTGACACATACCTACAACCTTTGATTATTTACTCTCAAGTGTGATGTAATTGAAATCACACGGGCTGAAAGCTAATGTTAGTAAATAATCAAAGCCTACAACATTGTACAGAGAAGCGGTCACGTCAAGTTGCAATTATTTCATGTCCAAAGAGATTTTTTATAAATAAATGAATGTGATCTCATTGCTTTATTTGTATTCATGAACTCACCACCTAAAATAAAGACTACAAAAAATATATAAAGTATGACCATTTCTTCTTGTCGAAGAAAACGGCAGTGACCCCAGGGCTTCAAGGGCACAGCACAGCAATCAAAGCACCATCTGGCATCAAATAATCATTCGCCTCGCTTTGCAGAATATCCATATCTAAACTGAGCATTATACAATACAGATTGACCACCTAAAATATTATCTTTTGGAGAACTTAACAAATCCATATATATATTCACAGACTCAGCACACACTAAGGAGAAGAGAAGATCCGTAGAGAAATAACATTTTGGGTTTATTTTCGGGAAAAAAGCTCTCCTTTGTACATTATTTTCATGTAAAATTTTTCTTACTGTGTTTGTGCAATAAAGAATAAGTAATTAAGAATTTATTTTAAAACTGCAACAAACAAAGCAATATTGAGCGAAAGTGTATAGATGGAACGTTTAAATAATGAACGCAACTATTAAACGCAGTGACATACTCTTTGCAACTATTCACGGAACACTATCACAACTATTGCACCGGAAATTGATTCCCAAAGACAACAAATAAAACATGTCAATGTGTGTGTGGTACAGGGAAAACGGACCCGCTCACTTTTTGTACACCGGAGTTTTCCGTGACCAGCGTTTTCGATGTCATGCCGGGTACACAAAAAACGGAGGTGTACAAAGAGGCGGTGAGAAAAAAGTGTCCGTTCCTGTTTTTTGCGACCCCGTTTTGTATGAACATGTTATTTAAAGCCTCGCTTACACGAAAAACGTGGTCACAAAAAACGGTGGTGTACAAAAAGGAAGATTGACATAAATGGGGTGTGCTTAGTGTGTTCCCCTGAATATCTTGTAGCTTTCACTCGAAAAGTAGGTACCTACCAAAAATAACTTCATTCTGTTTTTTTGAAATTAACCCGTCGCGTGCTTGTTTACGCTGCGTGCGATACAAATCTCGTACGTATCTCTTATTAGTCTGTGTCTCGTACACAATGTGTTCAAAAAGCACTCGGGGTGATTGCTCTAAAATCTCGTAAAGTTCGTTCGGGCAATTAGTGTGCAGTACAGGCGCACGGTATATTGGAACCATTCTTTAACTTAAATGTGACTCGTCCACAAATGCAAATTTTTTAATAAAAATTAAAATTAAATAGCCATCTTACAACTTAAACATATATGCTATTTTTGTAGCATAAGTATAAAAAATCAATCTAGCTATTCCGAATCAGAGTCATCTGTATCACTTTGTGTGTTTATTATGAAAGTGTCTCCGTTAACATCAACATGCTGGTCTACATTAAAGTACTTATTCTCTTCTTTGATTGCGTGGGCAATATATTTACCCCACAAGTCAGATGTTACGTTCAACATGACCTGCCTGATCAATTGACATACGGCACTGCTGTTTTTGGGGTCGCAATTGTTGGCTCTAAGGTCATGTTTAATTTTAGACCACACTTGTTCTATCGGATTAAAAATGCAGTGGTATGGTGGAAGACGCACCACCTCACAACCATTCATTTTTGCTATTTCATCAATGACATATCTTTTTTCTATGCCCGCCTTTTTCACAATATCCAGCAGCACTGGAATGGTTGGGGTTGGCTCTGGAATGGAAATTTTGTACTGTCTCATAAAATCAAGGATCTCCCCTTTTCTGGTTGTGGTGTTTGGAATTCTGACGGATAGTCGCGAGTGGTAAGGAGCGTTATCCATTACTATTAGGCTATTTGGTGTTATGTTTGGTAATAATTGCTCCTGAAACCACTTTTCAAAGAGCACTGAGTTCATGTCGCAGTGGTAATCAGCGCTCGCATCGCTAATCTGTTTCGCAGATAGAAGCAGTCCATTTTCGACCCAACCGTCTTTGGATCCAGCATGCAATATGATAATGCGTTTCCCACGAGTGGAAGGCAAATCTGAAATGCAGTGACAACTACAATCAGTCCAACTTTTTTTGACGGTATCATGTGTGTCATACCACGTTTCGTCCAGGTAGATTACATTTCGCCCCTCTTGACGTGCTTCTCTGAGCTTTGTTATATATTTATAACGCCAGACTTGGAATCGCGGCGTCTCAAGCAACACACTGCGTTTATTCACTTTTTATAGTTGAATCCAAGTTTACGTAAAAGCTCATACAACGTAGTACGTTGATATGGGAAGTCCGTATTTGTCTTTAAATCTTGCAATATCATATCGAGTGTTGGAAGTTTCTTATCTGTATAGAATCTATATACTGTGCGTCGAACTAAATCGCATTCAAAATCATCTATCTTTGAGAATTTTTTCGTCTGACTTCCTCTCTTTAAGGGAGAAACTGGTCCTGATTTTATAATTTTGGCGACAGTGTTTCGATGCACATTAACCATTTTCGAAACTGTCCCAATAATTGGATAATTTTTAAATTCCATCTCTTTATCATTATCAGGCGGCATTGTGTTGACGCAGTATTGATGAACATTCAAAATTATTTCTTTGCAGTTTTTACAAAGCGTCTTCCTTTTTTTAATTGGAGCGTTATCGTCTTGAGACGTACCACCGCTGTTGTCATTATTCGCAGTGTCATTGCCAGTCTCCTCCAACATTCTCAACTATAATTAATAATGCCCTTTCTCAACTCCAATAAATAAAATAGCAAAAATTATTATTGAACTTATGCCTATTCTTTTAAATATGGCCTCCGCATAGTGATTTTGCCAATGTCAGTATTTGAAAGAAATTCAAATAATAAATGTCGAAACTCATATCTATCTATAAATAAATTAATCTATGAATATCACATAATGACCGAAAAGCTTTTATTCTAATGACCGTTACTGCAACTGGGTATTTGTAATGCAAGTAATACCTACAGGACGAATTATCTGAACCCTCCTTTGTAATTTATAAGTTAGCAGAACTAACTTATTAGTACCTACTAAAGAAATAATAGAACTACTAAAGAAATATACGTTATTATTATTTTGTAAATGTTAACGATAGTGTCAATGAACACATACAATAATTTATTTACAGTTAAGTAATTTTATTTTCAAATAGGTACGAATATTTTTCTTTCAAAAAATAGCTATACTAATCCATGTAAATATTTACAGAGACCACAAAATATTATTATTTTCGTATTATAACTAGTAGAAAGAGATAGAAGATATGAATTACCATTCCAGTTTTCTTGCTCCCTGTACCGCCATACATTTCAAGATGACAGCTGACAGCTACCCATGCACACTAATTGAGCGAACAAACTTTAAGTAGGTTGGTAGATATTCACCAATCGGCGTTTTCCGATCATTCTTTGTGTAGGTACGTTTTCAACCAGTTTCGGAAAAGTTTTGGCATCTAATTTGGTCAGAGGAAAATGGATTACCCTCTGAACAAAATGAAAGACAAAAAAACTAGTAATGTTTCCAAATAAGTAAGTGTGGTATGCATTTTCTGGGTGAGCTTGCGGTCGGCGGTTAGGGTGTCGCAAAAGCCATACAAAAAAATATTTTTAAAAATGCTGCCTCTTTTCCGACACGCCGACCGAGCTTGCTTCATCCTCGATCGCATCTTCGCCCTTGTGCTAGATTGTGGTTAAAAGTAATAAAAAAAGTTCAAAAACTACCCCCCTTAAAATGGAAATAAAAATTATTTTAATATGGTAAAGTTGAGCTAGGGGTGGGAAGTTAGAGGACCTTCTACCCAGAAGATGCAGTTGCGAAAATTTCGTGTTAGGTGGTCATAAAAAAGACCTACTCTTCGAAGGCTAAAGCGAACTGCTCATACAATGACCCTCTGACCGGAAAGCAATGTGACCACCATTGGTGTATCTAGAGTTATTTTTCAGGGTCTGGTGAAAATTGTACTCTACGCGAATATTCACATTCTAGGAAAATTTTTTAAATGAAAGAAATCTGTTTAATAGAAATTAAATTAAAAAAAGCCTTTTTATTTCCAATTTTCATAAGTATTAACAATCCAAATGGTTGTAGCAAGCAGATGTTTGTTCTCGGGGTCATGGGTGTTTGTGTTTGCCTTTATGTATGTTCCAAGGAACCCATGACACAGGGGAAAACCTTAGTGTGGGCTTTTGAGTGTGTGTTCCTGTTCTTCTCTGAGGAAGACTGCACCTTTGCGAATAGGCGTAGAGTCAGTAGGGTCAAAAGAACGAATGCGTATGTATGTATTTAAATCGTTTAATGTATGTTTGTATGTATTTCATTGTAATCTTGACTTGTTTTAGGTGACATCCTGAATGTCCTATAAAATAAAGATTTTTCTATTCTATTCTATTCTGTGGTGTTTTATTATTTATTTTTATTTAAACTTAAAGTTAGTGTGGTTTTTTTTTTTTTTTTCACTTTATTGGGGTTATCAAACAGTAACACAATATTTACGAATAAACAAACATTAAAACTAAGAACACGTAATTGTGTTACCAGCACCGATAACCACGAATTACTAGGTAAATAGATTTTAGTTAAGGGTGATAGTAATAGCAAAAAGTATAGATTAATCTAATATAACATAACATATGCAGTAGAAGAAGAAGCAGTTTTATAATATGACATAGTGTTGAAAAATTAATTAAAATGAAGCAGAGAAAATTTAGAATAAATATCAATATACAGAAAGGATAGGTGATGAACTAAAATACAGAGAAGACAGGTAAAGAACTAAAATACAGAGAAGATAGGTAAAGAACTAAAATACAGAAAAGACAGGTAAGGAACTAAAAAATAAAAGAGTAGATAGGTAAAGAGCTAAAATACAGAGAAGACAGGTAAAGAACTAAAATACAGAAAAGAAAGGTAAGAAACTAAACTAAAGAACTAAAAAGTAATTTCTAAAAGTTTAAGCTGTAGTAATCTTTTGAAGCTGCTGACATGCGTCGCCATTAAATCTATTTCATTAAAGTAAGTATTGTATAAGTGCATAATACGGTGGTTAGTTTGAGAAAACCCCTTTTCAGTATAGGCCTCCTGTAGCTTCCCACAGGTGTATCCAGGTTTATCCTGCAGTTTTTTCTGTCTTCCGCCCAGCGTTTATGTGGTTTACCTATACTTCTTTTGCCTCTGGATTCTTTCCATTGAGTGGTTTTTGTAATTTATCTCATGTCGGTATACAGGGTGTAAGGGACAGGTTAGCAAAAACAGTATTACAATAATTCTCCTACAGTAGCGAAACGCCTTTGATGTCGCGCGCTGCCGCCGTTGGTGTAAGTACCAAGCAGATATGCCAGGGTTGCCACAAAACGGGAAATAAAATAAAAATAAAATATTGTGATTGTAAAGTGATCATTTAATCAACATGTTACATTTACATATGTTTTACTGCCAGATATTTACGTGAAACTTTATTTTTAGATGATTTTAGTTCTCTATTTAAAAATTTTATAAATACGCATCCGAATAACAATCTTATTATAATGAGAAAAACAGCCGCGATTTAAATTCTACGGAAAATTAAATATTTTCTCTGAAATATTGTTTCCAACATACGAATGGAAATTTTGCTTAAATGTGTCTTCTAAATCATTACAATACTGAACAAAGTCATCTGGGGGTACCTGTAATCCACCAAAAAAATCACGCCGGGTATCATATGCACGTTCACGTAAATAGACACTATTTATTGTTGGTTGGTCAGAATAACTTGACGGGTAGTTTTTCATGGATAAACACTTGTTAAATTATTAGAAAACGCATAAAAGCGTTGTGGCGTTACCCCTGTTCGCGGATTCCTGCAAACTCCGCGAGTTTGCCAGCGCCGGCCCGCGCCGCCCGCTTCCCCGCGAGTTCCCCTTCGTTGCTCTTAGCTAGGGTCCTATTGGGAAAAGTGTGCCAAAATTGCGTCGAGCAATGCCACTTGGCATGGCTATTCTACAGGTCAAACTGAGCTGAAAAAGCCCGTTAGCCAACCTTGGTTCCGCGACAGAGGGGAGGGGGAGGGGGTTAAAGTACCGAACTCCCGGCGTTTAGAAAAAAAAATCGAGTGGATGTAATTGAGGTACAAAGTCAAGTTTGGTGTCGTTTTCGGATAAATCGAAGATGGCCAATTCATTGGCCATCTCATTTTTGTATGTTTTCATAGAAAAAAAGAAAAAAATGCATAAAACTCTGCATTCCAAGTGTTAAAAAAATATAAACAAACCCCAACATTTTCAGATTTTTATATGGAAGATGGTGAACAAAAAATACTCACTAAACGCTCTTTAAATGTAGATTACAAAAACATTAACATCAAATAACTTATTACCTAATGGTAATGTAAAAAAAATAGAAAACTTATTGCGGTATTCAAATATCTCAATCCCGGCGCTCGGGAAAAAATATATCTAGTGGATGTTATTGAGGTAGAAAGTCAAATTTGGTGTCGTTTTCGGATAAATCGAAGACGACAAATTTATTGGCCATCTCATTTTTGTATGCTTCTATAGAAAAAAATAAAAATAGCTACAATTGTGCATTCCAAGTTAAAAAAAATATAAAAAAATCCCTTTATTATCAGATTTTTATATGGAAGATAGGAAAAAAAACTCAGTTAAAGCTCTTTAAATATAATTACAAAAACAAACAACACAATTATCTTTTTACCTATTATTAATGTAACAAAAATATATTATACTTATGTACGACCATGTTGAGCACCATAGTACGAAAAAAGCTAAAAATGCAATTAATCATTTGAATGTGTCGATTTACATATAATATGGGGTGAAATAGAAATAATTGCGACTCTTGAAAGGAAAAACTGACTAAGCGCCACATGGCTAAATTTACAGGAAAACAGTTTTACTTTTGCTTAAAAAAATTGGTACATAAATTATTTATTCTTTCAAGTCATTTTTTTCCTTTCAATCGTCAATCTCCATCCTTCGAACCATGAACGTACTCATGAAAACAAATAATTTTCTTCAAAAATCAAAGCTGTGACGAATTTCCATTACCTGTTACATTGATAACACAGCAAGAATACCTACCACTAAAGCAGAAAAAAAAGAAATATTTTGACTTGTGTAAAACGGTGAGGATTTGAATGAAAAAGAAATATTTGCAGCTACCACCACACTTGCACAATTGAAATTCCTTTATGAAGGAGATTATGAGAGAGCAGACCCTGAAATTTAAAATTCATCATCACTAATAGGTAAGGAATACAACAAATATTTCATGACAAAAAAAATAATTATATTAATTAATATTACTTTTGACAGGTCGTGCCCATCAGAGACGGTGAATGAATGTCGAAAGCATTTGTTCACAAAAAAGGACAGGCAAATTGAAAAACCTCCCACAGAAGCTGCTCTCAAAGAACATATATTAAGGGCAGTTTTTCAGGGCGTGCACGTTTGGGGGCAATGCCTTATAAAACAGCAAACCATACCTTGCCCTTCTGAATTTGGCTGGCAAAAAGAACCTGACAATGAAACTTGATTGCCACCTTGGACCCAAAACGCCATAGCTGCTCAGGCGTGCCTAGAACTTATAAGATGTAGGTGTGTTAAATCTTGCGGCACAAGATGTAACTGTTTTAAACGGCAGTTGAAATGCACGGAATTGTGCAAATGTGGTGGTGGCTGCAAATAATTTTTTTCGTTCAAATCCTCACCGTTTTACACAGGTCAAAAAATTTCTTTTTTTTATTGCATTGTGTAAGAATCTGCTTTAGTGGTATTTTTTCTGTGTTATCATTGTAACAGGTAATGGAAATTTGTCACAGCTTTGATTTTTGAAGAAAATATTTGTTTTCATGACTACGTTCATGGTTCGAAGGATGGAGATTGACGCTTGAAAGGAAAAAAATGACTTGAAAGAATAAATAATTTATGTACCTATTTTTTAAACTGTTTTCCTGTAAATTTAGCCCTGTGGCGCTCAGTCAGTTTTTCCTTTCAAGAGTCGCAATTATTTCTATTTAACCCTATATTATATGTAAATCGACACATTCAAATGATTAATTGCATTTTTAGCTTTTTTCGTACTATGGCGCTGAACATGGTCGTACATAAGTATAATATATTTTTATTACATTAATAATAGGTAAAAAGATAATTGTGTTGTTTGTTTTTATAATTATGTTTAAAGAGCTTTAACTGAGTTTTTTTTCCTATCTTCCATATAAAAATCTGATAATAAAGGGATTTTTTTATAGTTTTTTAAACTTGGAATGCACAATTGTAGCTATTTTATTTTTTTCTATAGAAGCATACAAAAATGAGATGGCCAATAAATTTGTCGTCTTCGATTTATCCGAAAACGACACCAAATTTGACTTTCTACCTCAATAACATCCACTAGATATATTTTTTCCCGAGCGCCGGGATTGAGATATTTGAATACCGCAATAAGTTTTCTATTTTTTTTACATTACCATTAGGTAATAAGTTATTTGATGTTAATGGTTTTATAATCTACATTTAAAGAGCCATTAGTGAGTATTTTTTGTTCACCATCTTCCATATAAAAATCTGAAAATGTTGGGGTTTGTTTATATTTTTTTAACACTTGGAATGCAGAGTTTTATGCATTTTTTTATTTTTTTCTATGAAAACATACAAAAATGAGATGGCCAATGAATTGGCCATCTTCGATTTATCCGAAAACGACACCAAACTTGACTTTGTACCTCAATTACATCCACTCGATTTTTTTTCTAAACGCCGGGAGTTCGGTACTTTAACCCCCTCCCCCTCCCCCCTGTCGCGGAGTCAAGGTTGGCTAACGGGCTTTTTCAGCTCAGTTTGACCTGTAGAATAGTCATGCCAAGTGGCATTGCTCGACGCAAAATTGGCCAGGTCTCCATACAACGATGCCCAATAGGACCCTAGCTATCTGCGCAAGTACATTCGTTTCACTACTGTAGGGGAATTATTGTAATACTGTGCTATCAGTCTGAATGATTTTCCTTAGGAAAATTTTTACAATTTAAATATTTTCTGCTTTCAAATTAAATAATTTAATCTAAAATATTCAATTTCTCAATAAAAACAACGATATTCTGACAGCGGCGCGGTTTTGCGGTGTATTTCGTAGCGCCAAGTTAGGTTAATAATGAAAAATCATTAACTTGACATTTCCAGAAAAATAATTATTAGTTAAATCAAATCAAAAAGCCTGTATTCCAGATATCTAAATGTACAGAGGCCAGCGCATCAGGTTACTTCATTTTCATTGCAAAACCGCTCATATCACAACAGCACAGAGTGCACGCGTGTGGTAACCTGAGTTGCGGCCGTCCGTACATATTTTTTCGCATGAAAAATAAATATGGTTTGACAAAAACGAATTTCTTTTTTTAATTTTCTTTTTATCTGTTTGCCCCTCGGGCAAAGGCCTCCCCCATTAATTTTATTGTTTTTTTATAATTATGATCAGCTTCATGTAGGTAATAGGGATGTTGACAGTGTTTGATTTTATGAATTATTGTATGTGAAACAAAAAATAATGCTAGAAATATATTAATATCCGAAAACAGCATTAAAATTGGTTCAATAATGAACAAGTTATAAGCATTTAGGTATATTATCGTAAGAACTAGCTATCTCCTTTTGTGGGGAGAGCTAGCTATCTCGTTTTTACCGACGCAAGCAAATGGCAGTGACGTCACATGCCGGTAAGTGCATCTCGTTTTCGTTGTTTGACAGTTTCCCCCTCTATTGAAATTTAATAACTTTGTTATTTCTCAATAGTTTTCACATTTTTTTTTGGTTTTGGGTTTTTGATTCAGTTCCTTTTTAAGATAAACTATTTAAAAAAATAGTCAAATCCCTATTATTATTATTTTTTTATAGAAAAAAAAAATACCTGATCATAATTATGAGATAGATTTCACCATTTTACTAACATAGTTTTCAGTTGTTTTTACTAACAAATGGGCCCTAGATGCCCGAGTTGTAAATTTAAATTTAAAAAATTAAGTATTTGCTGGTAAAAAAAAGTATTTGCTAAGGTGTCTCTTACACCATGTATCTCGAAAAGGGTCATTAGGTACATGTCCCTGGGTGTATATTGAATATATTGACCCTTTTCATCCCGTGGGAGACTACATTGCTGGTTTTCCACACCATTGGGAAAATACATTGCTGGTTTTCGGGTTTTACACTGTTATCATTGTTTTTCATTGGAAAATAATGTTTTATAATAAACTAGCTTTCTGCCTGGTTTATATCGTTACTTACTAAAGGTTATATCGTGCCCAGCTGTGGGATAAAATGTAGTTTATGTCCTTTCCCAAGATCTAATCTGTCTCACTTTTCATCAAAATCGGTTCAGTAGTTTAGTTGTGAAAGCGTAATAGACAGACAGAGTTACATTTGCATTTATAATATTAGTAGTGAAGTACAGCCTCGGATCTTATGGGGGGCAACCAGGGCACTTACCCCGGGCGGCAGTTTCATAGGGGCGCCAAATCCTTGAGACAAGAATTCCAAATATCGAACAATTGAAGCCTCTTTTCCTACAATCTCATAGGTTTTTATCAAGTAATCGAGTCTTAATATAATATGGTTGAAAAATAAACTTTTGTATTTTCATACACACAGTTAGTTTTTGAACACATACTAATGATTCATGAACGCATATTAACAGATCAAGTTTTTTTTTTGAACGCGTGCCTAGTGTGCGTGATCTTTCTGCCAGGGGAATCCCGTCGTATTATTTTCACAAAGGGTCACAAAAAATGCTACTCATTTGTCAGTTTTAACAGTTTTTCTCAAACTCTGAAGGGAGGGGGCGCCACTATAAAGTTTTTGCCCCGGTTCGAAAAAATCATAAATCCTGGGCTGGGGAGATATAGTAAGCATAGTAGGGATAATATAAAGCAGAAAATATTAAAAAACATGAAAACATGTTACTTTTGGATTTATAATATAAGTAGGGAAGTAGAGATACAGGGTGAAAAAGACAGCTTAGCAAAAACTGAAACTCTGGACTCAAACAATCATTCTGAATGATTTTCCAGTGGAATGTTTTTTTACTATTTTCTGCTTTAGTTTTTTTTTATTATTTAATCGAATACACTCCATTATGCAATAAAAAACAATCATAACAACGTAAAACACGAAAACCAGCAATGTATACCGCACTCCGATAAAGCGCGCGATGCCTCCGCAGCAGAGGTATCGCGCGCGGGGCGCGTTTCACGATACGTTGCGTAGCGCCAAAGTAGGTAAATAATGAAAACTCCAACGTGACGTTTCTGGGAAAAAATAATTACTTATAGCTGATGATAGCTATGGGTAGATTCCACAATTTAAGTGTTTGCTAAGCTGTCCTTTACACTCTGTATAGTAGGCATAGTGGGGATTATAAAAGCATAAACCAGAAAATCTTTTAAAAAATGAAAACATTTTAAAGAAAATTCCACTGAATAAGTCGGGTTTTCCTTCCTGACGCTATAACTCCAGAACGCACGAACCGATTTCCATGGTTTTGCATTCGTTGGAAAGGTCTCGGGCTCCGTGAGGTTTATAGGATACTTTTTATTTAAAAAAAATTAGGACGCGGGCGGAAAGCTAGTCATTCATAGTAATGGTCTGAGTTCAAAGTTTAAGTTTTGTTAAGTTTAAGTTAAGTTTGCTTATATACCTGTATAAGTTATCAGTTTCTTCCTTTGTTCTAGCCATTGAAGCCGAAAATAAAGCATGACTGGTACCAGACAGACGCACAAGTGGTCATCACGGTGCTCATCAAGAATGCTCCGAGCGACAAAGTCAAAGTGCGCTATGGAGACAGAAGTGTAAGTATCTAGAACTAGCTTTCCGCCCGCGTGGACTACTGGTTATATCGTGCCCAACTGTGGGATAAAATGTAGACTATGTCCTTTTCCAAGGTCTAATCTAACTCTGTACAAAATTTCATCAAAATCGGTTCATAAGTTTAGGCGTGAAAGACGGACAGACAGACAGACATACTTTCGCATTTATAATATTAGTAGGGATAGAATGGAAAATAGCCTTCACTGGCTTTCATAAAGGTTATTGGCTATCAATAGGGAATATGCATGGTTTTTTTTCGATGGTTAAAAGTATGAATGAATGAATGATAAACAAAATAATTTTCCATGTCAAAAACGTAAGAGTCACCGACTTCAATCCCAAAAAGGCAATTTTTTCGAGAGTTTCCCTCAATTTCTTCAGGATTCCACCATCAGATCCTGGTTTCCTTACCATGGGACCACCCTTGGGATACTCCCTTTCCAACAAAAAAGAATAATCAAAATCGTTTCATAAACGACGAAGTTATCCGCGGACATATATGAATATTATATATATATATACGGTCGAATTGAGTAACCTCCTTTTTGAAGTCGGTTAAAAAAACAGTTCCATTTATCATGGAACAACAATGGACACTGAAATCGTAAAAAGCGCGTACAACAATCAATGCGTGTTTGTTGTCATGAACTTTGACGTCATATTCACTCAGACCAATAGCAACGCGTTTCGGATATTTGAATTTCCTGCAGTTTTTCTGCACTTTTTAAATATTAATTTCTGACTCAAGAATAAATTGAAATCAAAAATATTCAGACATAAATTGTGAAATGCTTAAGGTTATTACAAAAGATATTTGACCTATATTTGAATCACATGTATATGGAAATGGATTTGACTTTATTCCTTGTCGTGTAGGTATAATCAAGTATGACGCAAACTTAACTAACCCTAACCAGCCTTTGACTTAGTTTTACAACTGTAGTCAATCGGCAAGGGGCCATCCATAAATTACGTCACACGAATTTCATGATTTTTTGACCCCTCCCCCTCCTTGTCACAGCTGGTCACATTTGTAAGACTCCCCCCTCCCTAGTTTGACGTCACATATTTTGCATATTTTCCATTTTTTGTAATTTTTTAATAAAAGCAGTACTTAATAGTTTTGTTATTTTTTTTTTTGGGAACTCAAAACTCTATGTCTCAACCAAAGTAAAAATGTGAAAAGAGTGCTTGGGACTAAGGAAGTTAAGTTTTTCGTGTTTTAATACTCATAACTTATGACCCCTCCCACCCCCTTGTCACACAATGTCACACTTTGTCGACCCCCTCCCCTCCCCTTAACGTGTGACGTAATTTATGGATGGTCCCCAAGCCCCTCGACCTTGATTGTGGTCAAGAGCGAACCCATTCATAAAAAAAAACAGCCGGGACGTTAGCCTTTCGAAACATGGAAACACTTGCGATAAATTGTAACTTTGCTCACACATTGGGTTCTCCGCTTCTGTGTTAGTTGTTAGATTATAACTGGAATAAAATATGTAAATATTTCAGCTGTCAATCTCAAGTGCCATACCGAGCTCAGACTCTGAATACAGCCTAGAACTGGAGCTAGCGCACGAGATAATACCATCAATGTGCACGTACACCGTCTCTCCGTCTAAGATCGAGGTGAAACTGCGGAAAAAGGACGGCATCAGGTGGTCCGTGTTGGAGGGAGAGGGAAAGGAAGAGAAGATTAAGGCTATTCCACAGGGTGAGTATTAAGTAGGAAGTTAAGATTGCTGGAAGCCGGTGGATGCGGGTGGCGCAGGACCGATCGAGGTGGAGATCCCTGGGGGAGGCCTATGTCCAGCAGTGGACGTCTTGCGGCTGACATGATGAAGAATTAAGTAGTGTGTAATTAGTTTACAAAGATAGTTCCTAATAATTTCGCTAGATGGCGCTGTACAACATTTAAAATAACCTAAATGGTGACATTTTATTTTCTTATTTTTAAAATAGTACTTAACTTTTATTCAGCTAACAATAACTGATGGACATATTGATGGAAATCCAAAAAAAAATTCACCTCTACCCAAATTATCACCAACATACAACTTGACTATGGATTTACTCGTAGTATGGAAAGCCAATTTCTTCTAATTTTTTTTGGAGTTCCTTAGCTATACTTTGAGGGAAAGTGATTAAATCTTATGAAAACATTTTTGGGGCAAAACAGTTAGTCTTCCCTAAATAGCTATAGGCTGTAAGCTGTTAATTGAAAAGTTATTATACTAACTATTCCAGCCGTGATCGACGCTTCGGGCCCTGTGCAGCAACCGCCAAAGTTATTCAGAAAAGACTGGGACAAAATTGAAAAAGATATTAAGAAAATGGTATGTAAATTAATATACAACGTATTTCATAAGGGGACAACATTTTGGAGGACACAAAAAAAATCCCGCAAAAATAATAGGTAATCTTTCAACAAAAAAATAAACTGGCGACTGTTACATGAACTCGGCGAGAAAACTGCGACTTTATAGAAATCGAGAACAGGAAATGGTAGTAAATATATTAAACGAGGCAATATAAATCATGAAAGGGCTGCTAAAAATAATGACTTGACTGCTAAAAATAATGATTCGGCGACTAATAATATTAAGTGGGAAGCAAAAACAATTTTGGGTTCTAAAAGTAATTAAAATGGCACAAAGCAAGAAAAAGGAAAACAAAAAATGGATGTTCGCCACCTTGGATGAAAAATTGGGTGGCATATTATTTACTTCATCCTTTTCCAAAAACCCTAGAAAACGGTTCCAGTATAAATTATTTTAAAATTAATTTTAATACGATTTTTGTATGCTCAACTTATTGAAAATATGTCTCATTTTCACTATTTTAAAAAGCCAAGAGTTAATTATTTCGTTGCCATCATTTTGTCGCCTGAAAATGAATTTTGCCACTAAAAAACAAATCTCGCTGCCAGTTTGAAATAAAACCTAAAACTACATTTAATAAGTTATTTTTTAGAAGCTCCAAACACATTATTTGTCGCTCCATAAATACAATCCTTTCAAAAAATACCCAATAAAAAGAAAATTAAAAAGTGCCCCTATTTCACTTTTCAATTTTTTTTTTATTTATTTGATTCCACCGATGAAGTATTTGCTAAGCTGTCCTTTTGGACCAAACCCATTATATTATAGCACGATTTTATTAGTATTCTGATTTTTTAACAGTTCATATTTATTTTATTAATAAATGTTATAGGAAGAAGAAGAGAAGCCAGAAGGTGACGCGGCCCTGAACTCTCTCTTCCAGAAGATTTACGGAGAGGGATCGGATGAGGTCCGGCGAGCTATGAACAAAAGCTTTGTAAGTATTTTTAACGCCTAACATTCCGCTCGGGACTTCGTCCATAGTCCACCATGCTGGCCAAATGAATTTTCGAAAATGAATTTTCTCAGACGCACATGTTTCATCACGATGTTTTCCTTCACCGTTGAGCAAGTGATAATTTAAAATCCGTACATAAATCCGAAAAGACGAATTTAGTGGTACAGGCCCGCACTAGGATTTAAACCCGCAACCCTCCGATCACAAGTGTGGCTCATTACCAACTGGGTTATTAGCGCTTTTTTTATACCTATTATAAAATAATTTACATGTCACAATAAAATTTCCTCATGACAGGTGGAATCAGGTGGAACAGTGCTAAGCACCAACTGGAACCAAGTTGCCAAAGAGAAGGTAGAAGTGAAACCACCCGACGGACTCGAATTCAGGAAGTGGGAGAGCTAAATGACAAACACGATAAGAGAAAGCGGGACGGATGTATTCGAGGGAAGCCTTTGGATATTTCCGTCTGGAGGAATCTATGGGTGGTTAATTTAGTGACTAGTTAACAGAGAGTGCTCTAGTGTTGAGTTTGATTTTTCATTTATTTAAAACTTAAACTCCGCCCGGGATTTCGTTCCCGTAGGAATTCTGGAAAATTATGCAGCTTATGTGGTAATCCAGGGTGTCAGCTAAGTACAGACAGCAGCACGTCAGGTTAACATTTTCACTACGAAAGTCATCGCTATTACAAACGAAATAAAGGCGAAGTCAAGATCAACATGTATAACGTGATATGCTGCCGTGCGTACATACCAAATTTTATCAAGTGTTTTTTTTTTATTATAAGATGGGTTAACTCTTGACCTCAATCTTGACCATAAAGCTCAAAGATGAGGTCGACGATGGAGCGAGTTAACCCAGAAAATGCCCATAAAAGCACTGGTACTCCCACGCACCGACGGAACACAGCAAGCTGTTTGGCGTCGGACTTCGGTAGGAGGGTGGTCGCGAACCAGACGGCCCTTTACAGAGCCTACCACACCGCATGAGACCATAGGACGACACCTCAGATTCAGAAAAAAATGAAGTGTCGTTGCCTGGGATGGATTACTAGGAGGCAGGTCTCATTTGTGTTTCCTTAGTCGCCTCTTACGACACCCACGGAAAGAGATGGGGTGGTGTTATTCTCAACCGATCACCACACGGTGGTCCAGTGAAGGAGTAACAAACGTCCATACATCCATTCATACCTACTAGAGTTTATCCAACTAATTTACTTTACTTATACCGCATTTTTTTCTTATTTCTAGTGCCATTCTTAAAAAAAAAAACATTCTCTGTTAGCTTGTCATAAAGTCAAACAAATCTAACTTTGCAACAGAATTAAATGGCAACCCAGAAAATTTCACTATAGCAACACTCACAAGCTGTCATCTCGACACAATAAAAGACAATACAGAAAGAGACACAAGTCTTAATTTATACTTAAGCATTGATTGTTTCTTTCTCTCACTATTAAAATGACAAAGACGACTTCTACTTAAGTATAGATCAGAGTCTGAGTCGCGCTCTGTAACACGGACTTAAAGGAAACTTTGTCGACGATTCTTAGCGTTAACATAGTAGAAACTATTTCTTCTCAAGATTAATATAAATACGTAGAAATACCATAATATTATTATTAACACTTCTTTGTTAATTAAGAGACTGTTATAGTTAGTGGTTAGTGGAGTATACGCTACATTTCTTCTGCTCAGGGATACCATAACTAACTTTAAAAAAAACTACCATTTTTAGACAACTGCAAAGTTAGGTTTGCTTGACTCTAGTAACGGAGCGTTGAAATGAATTAGTTTTAAACTCATTAATAATATTATGATGTACTGATTTTTTTTATTTATTGTAAGGCTTACTTAACTGCGCAAATTATTAAATAAATGTGAACAAGGAATAACGTCTTTTATTGTTTTTATTTATTTACTAGCTTTCCACCCAGGACTTCGATCCCGTGGAAATTTGGGAAAAATATGTAGCCTATGAGTTAATGCAGAGTGTCAGCTACCTACATTCCAAATTTTATCAAAATTGGTCCAGTCCGTTTGAGCGTGAAAGAGTAACAAATATCCATCCATATATACAAACTTTTGCGTTTAAATTATTAGTAAGGAAGTACTACAGTTGTCCCACCGCCGCCGGCGAGAAAACGAGTCCATCACCACCAGCTGGGCCCCAAACAACCCCCGATAACTTTAAAACGCGGCCCGAGAAATTCTGTTTTCTTTGCCAATCGTATACGACAAATTTTGAGAAATTCTTGGCGTAGTCAAACATTAAAATTTCGATTGTGGCCCAGCTGTGGTGATGGACTCAAATAACAACACTCTCTCAGCAAATCGAACTCACGCCGAGAGAGCAACCAGCGCGGTCATTTCATTTATAGACTTAGATCCCAGGGCCGCCAGACCTTACTTATTTTCTCATAAACCAAATGTGTGGGAAATAGTAGTGCTAGTACGTACTAGTTAGTAATGTATGAATACCATCTAACCTTGGCCGGCAGCCAATTTTCAGCTATCAGGTTCTGAAGGTACTTCCTACCCGTCTTGTAGTCTGGCTGCTGATTTCTTATATAATATAATTAATTAAATATAAAAATTTATGTTCAACACCGCCAGACACTCCGTCGGCTGTAATTTCTGCCAGACGCTTTACAGTTCGCAAGTAAATTATGCGATTATACCTACAATCTGAGCCTTGATTTTTTTGTATATGATGTTCAGGGAACTGGCACCCAGACTTCAAGACAATTGTTGTTCCGAATGCAACAATGAAGCCCAAACCACGTTATTGTAGTGCGTCCAATGTACCATAATTCAAATTCGACGCCACACTTAAATTTTTTAACGTGCCCAAAGATGACGGGTGAAACTGCAGGGAAGAAAGCTAGTAGGTATCTTGTATAAATTAGAAAAATTAGAGTAAAATAATGATTTTAAAGTAAAGAAAAACCTATATTTTAGCGATATCATCTTTTTTTTTATTATGAGATGGGTTAACTCTTGACCTCAATCTTGACCAACGTCATAGATGAGGTCGATGATGGAGCGAGTTAACCCAGAAAATGCCTATAAGACACTGGTATTCCCACGCACCGACGGAACACAGTAAGCTGTTTGGAGCCGGACTTCGGTAGGAGGGTGGTCGCGAACCAGACGACCCTTTACAGAGCCTACCACACCGCATGAGACCATAGGACGACACCTCAGATTCAGAAAAAAATGAAGTGTCGTTGCCTGGGATGGATTACCTACTAGGAGGCAGGTCTCATTTGTGTTTCCTTAGTCGCCTCTTACGACACCCACGGAAAGAGATGGGGTGGTGTTATTCTCAACCGATCACCAGACGGCAAAAATCTTTAGGCGTAGGTAAGCAATAATTTAACAGTAAGCAATACGGCTGGACGACAGCGGGGCGTCGCGAGGCGAAGGGGGAAGTAGGTATATAAATGGCGGCTTTTGGGACTCGGTCAAAGGAGTTTCCATTCTACGTAAGTTATTATTTATTCTTATGGCGAGACCAAGAAAATAAGACCGCTGTTCTAAAATCATTGGATGTTATAGCTAACTATGGTCTAAACCACCTTTACCCGTGCCCCTTGGTAGGGGATGTTTTAAGTCTAATGACGTTCCTTAACTGACAACCCATGATGTGGTCTGGGTTTTTCGTAAATGTGAGCGTTGAGTAAATGCCGCTAAGTTCATTTTTCTTTTCTCTTTACGTTTATAAGTAGTCTTGCAAATTGAGATCCTTATTCTTCTCGGTAATTATTGTGCTGCATCCTATATGCATGTTGTTAGCAGGCACCTCAGGTGATGACTGAAAAACAGCCTGGCTGAGGCAGCATCTTTTCACCACATTATTTATTTGTAGCTATGTAGTTTGACTTCTGTTTTATATGGTGAACAAATTTATTTTTCTTTCTTTCGTTTATTAGATTTTTTACAGACCTATATCAAGATAGACGAAAAGAGCGCTTCAAACTGTATGAGAACATAGCGTTTCGAATTTTTTCGTACTTAAGATGACGTCACGAGCGAGATTTAGTGATAGGAAATCAAAACCGCGAAGAAACGATTAAAAGGCGCTTAATTAAGTATAATAATAATGTAAATCCGGTTAAAATCGATTTTCATTTACGGCATAACTAGGTAGGTCTCAAGCGGACCGACTTAAGTCGGACCAAACTGTGATCGTAGATCACACTTTTTACACGCAAGGTAGGTAAACTTTTGCCGTCTATCTCCATATATAGGTCTGTGAGATTTTATCTCTCAATCAGCATCCCAAGCACAACCTGCGAGTCACGTTCAAACAACAGTCACCTTTGAAAGATTCTACGCTCGGGTCAGACGCGTTACCATGGCAACTAATAAACCACAACAAAATTTGAACCCAAAACAAAATCAAGAATTCCTGTTCATGTTAGTTAAATAAAATGTAATTAAGTAATGCATTACTTAAAGTTAAGTATATAGTTTAATAAAATGCTAACCTAATAGATACTTTGTAAGTAGTAATATTTAGTTGTTTGTGTATGTTTGTGCTTGGATAAGCTTGTCTTTAAGGTAAGTGAATTTTATTTAAAACTACCTAAGTATAGGTACTTACTACTTAATCGCATAATTTGAAAATATTTATTTTAAAAAAATGCTTAGCTCTTGATTTAATAGGCATCTCGGGTGAAATTGTTACTATTCACCACCCACATCTTCGCTCCTGAGCAAGATTGGTCAAGAGTGAACCTATACTCTATGAAAATAGTAAAAAAAGGTGTATCTCCTATGAGTGGTACCATTAAAATCCGATAGAAGAAAGGGGCGGGCGGAATGAGCTCATGCATCTTCCTAAGGTCTGTTTTACAGAACGCGACTTAAGCCCGTATTACAGATTACAGAAGGAAACCCATGTCTTGATCTATACTATTGTTATTTTCAAGAGCGGTTTATTAAGTATTGATTGTCTCTTTCTCTCACTATCAAAATGACAAAGACGACTGTCCGTAAGTAAGTATAGATTAGAGTCTAAGGTCCGTATTAAAGAACGCGATTCAAACTCTGATTTAAACTTAAGTAGCAGTCGTCTTTGTAGTTTTGATAGTGAGAGAAAGAGACAATCAATACTTACTTAAGTATAGATCAAGACATGAGGCTCAGTCTGTAATACGGTTCTTAGTGTTGGATCGACGATTCGGCAAATGTTGCGCGAAGGCGCTGGATGCTGGTGGGGCAGGACCGATCGATGTGAAGATCCTTAAGAGATGCCTGCCTATGTATAGCAGAGAGTTTCTTGATGTTGATGGCGTATTGTCATACCTGTTATTTTCAAGAGCGGTTTATTAATTAGGCCCAGGATCTCGCGGTAGTGTTCAAGACTGCCGAAAAGATTTGGTATGAAGTACAAAAGGACTTTCTGTAAAGTTGTGTTCAGAAATTTTTTTAAAGTCTATATGTTCTCTGGGGAAAGTTTTTTAGTATAATTTAAAAAAAATAAAGCTAAAAACTCAAAGTTAAAGACAGGTAGGTACAGGAACACCCATGACCCGAGAACAAACACCTGCTTTTTACACAAATATTCTTCGCCCCGACTGGAAATCGAACCCAGGACCCGTCGATGAAGAAGCAACAATAATACCACTCGACCAAACCGGCCTGGCTACCTAACAAATTAAAGACATCCAAATTTTTGTTCATATTGTGCCGAATTAAGTTTTACGTGGGTAACTGTATGTCTGTGTGTCTGTCTGTGGCATCGTAGCTCCTAAGCGAATGAACCGATGTAAATGTGGTTTGTTTGAAAGATGACGTAATGAAGATGGTTCTAGCTACATTTCATCAAAATTGGTTGAGCCGTCTTAAAGTTATAATCGAATGTAGGAGGCGATACAAAATTTATACAATACAATACAATACTATATACTTTATTTGCACACAAAGACATACAATACAATTAACAGAACATAAAACATAGTGTACAACAAGGCGGCCTTATTGCTAGGTAGCAATTTCTTCCAGGCAACCTTAGGGTAGGACAGCAGTATAGGTAAGAAGTAGTTGGTGGTGCATAAAATTAAATACATATTAATAATACAAATAAACAAATATATAAGTATACATATATATATATATAATTATATATAAATAAATTATAATTTTAGAGTCATATTCAAACTGTACCGAATTAAGTAATTTTCTGTGTATGTTTTACTATTTCAGTCTATAAGTCCCGCTTCGGTAGGTAGATATACAGTGCTTTAGGTAAATCTTTTTCAACCTCTCGGGTGGTTAATCAGTCCATGAAACTGAACAACTTCCCCAAGGAACATAGGTCAAAATACGAAAAAAAATGTTGAGTTCCCATACAAACTTCATCAGCATATAGCGCATTTTGCACGGGAGATCAAATTTTTTTTTCGTATTTTGACCTAGGTATGTTCCTTGAAGAAGTTTTTTTATATTTTATTTTTATTTATTGTACAAAACCAACAGCTTAATTACAAGACATGTAAAATTAATAGCTAGCTTAGGTCTAATTGTAAAGCCAATTACAGGTTTTCTAGTTTAAACAGGAGGTGGAAAACATTTGCAAACCTAGTACAGTTACCAATGGGTATACCTAAATATTAGCAAAATTAAATTACCGTATAAAGTTCAGTTCCATGGACTGATTAACCAGCCGAGAGGTTGAAAGAGAGATAAGTACCTAAAGCCCTGTATAAGTCCCACTTAGGTATATTAAACAAAGTTTCTTTTGGTACCAGTCACGAAAGTTTCCTCCGGGATAAATCAATATGGCGACGTTGCCAAGGATATGCCTCTTCCTGTTTGGAGCGATCCTGTTGCCAAGGCAGTCCTTCGGGAAGTGGGTGGAAGGCCGGATCAATACTAAGGAGGTTTGTTTCCTGATATCTGTATTAATGTCAAAGAGTATGTCACCGGAAAATTGTAAAAACCGTAATATTACAATTTCACTAGTGAAATTATGATCTCCCGCGGTATTACAATTTGCCTAGTAATATTGTAAATTTACGAAACTTTAAGGGCCGCCTGAAATGGACACCTTTTTCCAGAACAGCAGGCCGAGTACGATAGTGACAGCGCCGCGACAACAGCGCGGTCTTATGTCAAAATGTCAACTTTGACAACGCGATAGGGCGAGCAAGCCTTTGCGCCGGACCCTCGCGCAATCAAAGTGAAGTTTCAGCGTGAGCCGAGCGCGAGTTTGTCGTTATCGTGCTAGAGCTGCTGCGTACTACTGACACAGACTTAAAAAACAAATGTTTTCGACTTATTTTAAGCAACATTTAATGTTCACTGAAAAAATATATTTTGAATCGTACTACTTAACGCCACGCTATCTGTTATCCCGTGACGTTATCTTCTTATCATGTAGATGAACTGACAAACGAAGAATGTGACGAACTTGACTAACCCTGGTGTCAGAATTTTCAAACCGCCAAATGGCCTCCGACTTGGTTTAACGACTGTAGTCAATCGACAACAGCCGGGACCGACAGCTTAACGTGCCTTCCGAAGCACGGAAACGCTTGTGGTAAATTGCCACTTAGGTCACCTATCATAATGTTCACTGAAAAAAAGATATTTTGAATTTTTTTATTTTATTAATAATGGGTTCGCTCTTGACCACAATCTAGCTTAGGGCAAAGATGTGGTCGAGGATGTAGCGAGCTCACCCAGAAGAAGCCTATTCACTTGAACTTTAAAGATATTTGGGTTGTATGAACTCGGAAATACAGACGCCAGCAGGGAATTCCACTCCCTGGCAGTGCGCAATATAAAAGATGAAGAATAGCGCTCAGTACGTATCCGAGGGATCTCGACAAGATAAGGGTGGTACCCCGCAGTGCGTCTGGACGTCCGATGGAAAAAAGGGGCAGGCGGAATGAGCTCATGTAGCCTCTGAGCACACTCTCCGAAGTACATCCTATAAAAAACACATAGGCAAGCTACTTTGCGTCTATGAGCTAGGCTTTGTAGCTTATCCTTAACCAGCTTTTTATCACCTATGAGCCTCCTGGCTCTGCGATCTACCGAGTCCAGAGCGGCTAGTTGGTATTTGGCCGAACCATCCCAAAGACGGCTACAATACTCCATGCACGAATTGAAATAACACCACGCTATTTGTTCCCGTGGCGTTATAAAAATTGGAATGAACACCTTTTTTCAGAACTGGGCATTCCTTGCGCGTTTCTGCTTCCTATCCCTGGACGGCCAGTTCGAATACCTCATAGAGTTCGACCGGGATATGGGCATACCGAACCTGTTGCTGTATTACGACGAAGACAGCCAGTGGCCTGCGGTCTACCATAGCTCTAAGGTAAGGTTCATTAGGAAAATTCATCTACTGGGCTTTAGGTATAAAGGTCAAAATACGAAAAAAAATTGTGAGTTCCCATACAAACTTCATCAGCATATAGCGCATTTTGTATGGGAAATCAAATTATTTTTTTCGTATTTTGACCTATGTTCCATGGGAAAAGTTGTTCTGTTTCATGGACTGATTTAGCACCCGAGGGGTTGAAAGAGATTTACCTAAAGCCCTGTATATGGGGGTGACTTGAAATTAGTTAGCGAGACTTGGGGTAATTCTCCCCCAACGGAACTGAACAATTTTCCCCAAGAAACCTATTTGAAATTCCTAAAAAAAGTTCTACTTCTCTTTAAAGATACCTTCAAAGAGAAAAAGGTAAATCAGCTGATGGCACACAAATTGTAGGTATGGAGAGGCAATCCTTACAAATCCTTACTAATATTATAAATGCGAAAGTAACTCTGTCTGTCTGTCCGTCTTTCACGCCTAAACTACTCAACCGATTTTGATGAAATTTGGTACAGATATAGATTAGAGCCTGGGAAAGGACATAGGCTACATTTTATCCCACAGTTGGGTACGATATAACCTGTAGTCCACGCGGGCGGAAAGCTAGTAAGACATACTTACATACATACACCACACCTTTTTTCAAATCAAATCAAATCATTTATTCGCTTAAAACACGGTATAAATAGATGTCATAAAAAAAAAGTACAGTCATGTTTTGCTATTTGAAATCAGCATGCGAATGTCATTATATAAATCAAGATATTAAAATTGAGACGAAAATAATAATTACACATTTCTAAAAATAATGTCAAATTAATTAAATGTCATGAATGAAATAAAAATTGAAATTATAAGATGTCATAAAATATTTAAAACCTACGCAACTCTAAATTTTTGTCAAACAGTTCTTTGATGTCATAAAAGTTTTGTGCACTAATCCATTTAAATAATTTCAATTTGAATAATCTATTATTTAGTAATTTCAATTCGCTGGGTATATTATTATATATTTTGATACACAATGATAAGCAGCTATTTAAATATTTCGTAGATTTTGGAGCATCATCATAAACAAGTCTGTCCAGGTTTCTACGTGCTAATTTATATCCTTATCGGGGTAAGAGCATCATGTGGTTCTGAAACCACCTGACGCCACGTTTCACATGCATTCTGAGTGTTATTAGATGGAACATTAGTATATTGTTGCAGTGGCGGCGTAACATGGGTTTGGCACCCGGGGCGATTTTCTGTAGAGCACCCTCAAAATAAAACGACAGATACTAATCTGAATAAATTTTATCTTAATCTGAGAGTCTGAATCATATGTCTCCGTTCACTTTTACTGTTGATTTAAATTTAAAATTAAATTACCATTTTATTTTAGCACTTTAGCATCCCGCTCGGGACTTCGTTCACGTGGGAATTCGGGAATGTTATGTAGCCTATGTTACTCAGGGATGATGTAGCATTCGAATGGTGAAAGAATTTTTTTAAATCGGCCCAGTACTTTTTGAGCCTATTCATTACAAACATACAAACATACAAAAATAGGTACAAATCTTTCCTCTTTATAATATTAGTGTAGATTACAAAACTCAATAAAAAACTAGCATATTTTTGGCATTTTTTAAGTAGCACTTTAATACATTTGTATAGTTGGCAACACTGGTCGTGCAGATGCACCATTGGCTACTAAACTAATCTGCGCGACTGAGCTGGCATTCCGCTGTCACCCCTTGATGCTTGGCACCCGGGGCGGACCGCCCCCCCTTACGCCGCCACTGTACTGTTGATAGGCTGTCAGCCTTTCGCCCATTTTTTGTCATACTTCGACCCTTGAAGAAGTTGTTTAGTTTCGTGGACTGATTCAAAATCTCAATTTTCCTTTACTTATTTGAAGGCACCCAAAATTTATTGAATATTTATAATGAGATGTCACAAATACTTAACTGTTCCCGACCAGACGTGCAAGGAACGCGAGGCGGTGTTAAACAAGCGCGGCCAGAACCAGATAATTAGACTGTCCCACTGGTACCCCGACACCGAGTACTCTGGATGTATCATCACGAAGCAGGATAAGGAGCTACCTGCTGCTAAGAGGTATGTACTTTAGAATTTTTAAAACGCTGTAGGTTTCTCCATTTTTAGAGAGATAACTCAGTTTTGCTAAATCCTAAGTTACATTTATTTTCCTTTTAAATGCGATGAAACCAAATAATGGAATCATTTATGAAACTAAATAATAATGGATAATAGTATTACACGGTATACACCTAGGATTTAGAATCCTAGATGAACGCTACAGGTATAGGATAGACGACTAGAATTTACACCTAGGCTTTGGGACTAAGTCTTAAAACGCTTTAGGACTTTAGGTTACTAAGGGTCAGCTCACACCGCGACGCGACATTGCGAATAGAGCTACTCAAAATTGACCTTTATTTATTACATGAAAAGATAAAAATTGTGACATAAATGTTGTATTCTATTCTATTCATTGTGAGAACGCCGCGGCGCTTGGCGAGGCGCGGCGCTGCGTGGTGCGACGCGCTCTAAATTCTCACTTGTAATAAATAAAGTTCAATATTGAATGGCTCTATCCGCAACATCGCGTCGCGTCGCGGTGTGAGCTGACCTTGTCTTAAACACTTTAGGACTTTTGGTCACTGAGTCCTAAAGCCTAGGACTCAATCCTAGGTGTAATACTACAATGCTTACCCGCGTGAGGGATATTCACAAATAATTTTTAGGGAAAGAAAAATGTTCGGCGCGAATAGGACTCGAACCCACGACCCAAGGATTAGACCTACACGCACGACGTAATGTGCGCTTAGTAAAGGAATGAGCAACTTTTCCGCTTGACTTGAAGGCACGATAGCTCAGTTGGTTAGAGTATCATTAGAGTATCTGGGGTCGTAGGTGCAAGTCCTTTTTTTTTATTAACTCTTGACCTCAATCTTGACCAAGAATATAGATGAGGTCGACGATGGAGCGAGTTAACGCAGAAAATGCCTATTAAGGCACTGGTACTCCTACGCCTATTAAGGCACTGGTACTCCTTAGCCGTGTGAGTCCCCGGCAGAGTAGAATAGTACCACCCTCTTTCTTACCGAGGTGTCGTACAAGGCGACTAAGGTAAATATGCAAGCAAGTTCATCTGCGCACAGAGAAGGAAAACTCTGCAATTGTATCAAAACCCTCGCCAACCCGTCTGCCAAGCGTGGTGACTATGGCATTTACCCCTCACGTTATTGAGGGAGGCCCGTGCCCCAGCAGTGGGGACGTATATGGGCTGATGAAGACTCCTACGCACCGACGGAACACAGCAAGCTGTTTGGCGTCGGACTTCGGTAGGAGGGTGGTCGCGAACCAGACAGCCCTTCACAGGGCCTATCACACCGCATGAGACCATAGGACGCCACCTCAGATTCAGAACAAATTGAGGTGTCGTTGCCTGGGGTGGATTAATAGGAGGCAGGTCTCATTTTTGTTTCCTTAGTCGCCTCTTACGACACCCACGGAAAGAGATGAGGTGGTGTTATTCTCAACCGATCACCACACGGCAAAAGTCTAGATTTTTCTTTCCCTAAAAAGTATTTGCTAAGAAGTAGGTTTTTATAAGAATCTAGCTTCCCATCAGCCCTGAATTGAAGAAATACACCGCTTATAGGTATTTTGTATTTTCGCCAACCGGGAATCGAACCCCAGAAATCGTCCACGCAAATGAGCTTTATCATCCACTGAGCCAAACAGTTTGTCATATAATTTCTATTTCCAGCCCAACAACAACATCAACCCAAAAACCAACAACAAAATCGACAACAACGAAACCCAAAAACCCAAACACCACCAAAATCGAATCTCCAGACCAATCTTACTACAATCAGTTTTTGAAAACCACTCCACATCCAAAAACTACCATTACTGACAACGCCACTTCTACCACTTGGTACGAAGTGTTTCCGTCTGATGGGAACGTCACTGAAGATGATTTGTGGGAGAATATTGGGCCAGATACTGAAAATACAGAAAGGAACATGCTTTCAGAGAATTTGAAAGACGTGGAGCTGTTATTTGCTAATGGTAGTCAGGTAAGTCTCTCTTTCTTCCTAGCGATCTCTTCCATTTCTCATTCAGAGTACTGTAGTATATGTAGCTCAGAGGAAGCAACCGGGGATCTAGCTAATGGAGACCAGGAAACGTCACAGAATCACTTTTACACAAGTTTTAAAAAAACTTAAAAGGAGCCCCCCGTATCAATAATGTAAACAGTTTTTCGGTGAAAATAAAGATTTTTTTTTTACCATTTATTTAGAGCAGTGTTAATTCTCAATGCGGGGTATGCTAACCCATAGGGGTTCGTCATTCGTCGGGAGGGGGGTTCGCGGCAAGATTTACGTGATCGCGGCTTGATGACTGGCGGACCAAAATTATACTCCTAAAATTGACTCAATTTGCGACAAGAAACAAGCTTAAAAAGATATTTCTTTTGACACTGTATTTGTTTTTGTTGAAATAAAAACCTTATTTTCTTCAACAGTTAACTTTATTATTTTCTATAGGGGAGGGGGGGGGGGGCGGATTTAATTGGTTAGTCAAGGCCGGAAATCGACCCAGGCCCAAACCAGGCCTGGGTCGATTCCGAAGGACTTGCCTTTGAATCCAGGGGGGATTCAAAGGCAACTTTGCTAACAAACCGTTCGAGTTTAGCCGAACTTTAAATTGAAAGTGGCCACACTCACTTTTTTTTTCATCATCCCTTATCGTATAGGTATAATCTAGTAGATACATAGCCAACATGACTAGCCCGTGGGCTATGATGATCGCCATGACATGACATATTATCTCACGCGCTATCTCATGGTCACGTGACTGTTTCGACCAATGAGATTACGAGAAAGCGTCACGTGACCATGACATAACGCGTGAGATAATATGTCATGGCGATCATCATATGCCTGCTGGTGTGGTGACATTTTTCAAGCCGTCAAATGCCCTCTGCGGTAAGTTTGAACGTGTTTACCAAAGCTAAACTGCTCACATTTCCTTTGTATTCCTCTTATCTTCTCTCTTATCAGCCCATATACGTCCCCACCGAGGGGCACGGGCCTCCCTTCGAAACACGAAGGGGATTTAGGCCATAGTCCTCCACGCTGGCCGAATGCGGGTTGGTGGACCGCTCATCTTTCGAAAATGGATTTTCTTGGACGGGCGGGTTTCATCACGATGTTTTCCTTCACCGTTGAGCAAGTGATGATTAGAAATCCGTACATAAATCTGAAAAGACGAATTTAGTGGTACAGGCCCGCACCAGGATTTGAACCCATGACCTTCGGATCACAAGTCTGGCTCATTACCAACTGGGCTATCACCGCTTCCTTTGTATTCAGCTCAATAAAAACGTTGAATACAATAGAAACGTGAGCGATTTAGCTTTGGTAAACACTCTCAAATTTACCGCGATCGAAAGGCTGGACTGAAACCAAAGGAAACGTGAGTCGTTTAACTTTGGTAAACACGTTAAAACTTACCGCAATCAGAGAGTTGGTCAAACTATAATTTTTCAGCACAAAATAAAGCGCTCAGTGGACTTATACGAGCGCTTCCGCCGTCGCCGCTTAAAGTCGGAGTCAGATATGCTGAGCGGTCGCGGCAACACTGAGCGGCTAATAGTCTCCTGCCATAACTCGAGGAGATTCCGCTCAGCTCGCGAAAGATGGTGGTTTATTGCTATCAGTAACTGTGATAGCGATAAGGTAAGATGGTTTTGGAGCGTAGAGTTAGTAGGGTCAAAAGAACGAATGCGTATGTATGTATTTAAATCGTTTAATGTACTTATGTTTGTATGTATTTCATTGTAATCTTGACTTGTTTTAATTGACATCCTGAATGTCCTATAAAATAAAGATTTTTCTATTCTATTTATTATATTGGCTTTTATTATTACCCTTTTATCGTAAAAGAATATGGACCAATTCAAAGCGCTAAAAATAACTAAATAACAAAACATATTCATGTTTCCGGGAAAAGCATGAGAACCACACCACTTAAATCTTTAATGCCCGTATACCTAGCAGGATCCTTCGTCTGATTCGATTGACAGCCATAGGTTTACTTACCTAGTATTAAGTACCTCCTAAATCGTTTAAACAAAAAGTAAGTACATCAAGGGTTAATCAGAACAGAGGTTCAACATGGGGCGATCGCTCCTCTCACAACAGTTCAGTGATTTTTTACTGAGATTTGTAAGGTGGTGTGCCATCACGTCACGTCATTAGCTTCATCTCTTTCTCTTTAGCAAGATAGGACACGTGTCCCCCTTACCTCAGCTATTGGTGAGAATTTATTTTTAACTAATTGACGTGCTTGATGACCACAGGTGTACATCAATCATAATATTTCAGGGTCTTGACGTGAGATACAAGTTCCTGATGACAAACGGACCAGACGGAGACTTCTGGCATGAACACTTTTCAGCAGATGAAGCTTGTGAGTATTTTATCCAAGAATGTTTATTTCAGCAAAGTTAAAGCACATTGCGATATGTGGTTGTGGTTATGTGGCTGACTTTAGATGTTGTAGCTCGAAAAAGTCGGTGACTGTATAGGTACTGCAATAGAGTTATTCCGTTTTGGTAGATTTTTAATAGTGGAAAGTACCACAAAGAAGGGTATTGATCGTCAAAGCCGAGAAACGTCCAACGCTAAACATGAGCCTCCCCGTAGGAGCAAAACTCCCATTTCACTGCACTGATTCATTAAGGTTCAGCGTAAAATAATCTGTATTTGCAGTAAATATGATAAATATGATAATTACGTCCACCAACCCGCATTGGACCAGCGTGGTGAACTATGGCCTAAATCCCCTTCGTGTTTCAAAGAGAGGCCCGTGCCCCTCGGCGGGGACGTATATGGGCTGGTAAAAAAAAAGATAATTACAGATGGCCTTACCCTTCGATCTAGAAAGCTAAAATTTTGCAATGTTTATTCCTTCCTTTGAAGATTCTTTATCGTGTAGGCTAGGCTGGATTATTTGATAATCCATCCCCTAGTTACTTGATGGGATGAGTGGCTCTTAATAAAGACTTTCCTTCTCTCAACAGACGTTCTACCCATAATCCTGGTTTACACCTTTGCGTATGTAGTCGTAATAATTGCAGTAGTGATATGTATAGTACAGCAGAAATACCGCCACCTGCTCCACTCGACTTACAAGCTGTTTCTGATCAGCGTGGTCGCGTAGTATACTGGGGTGCTCATCCTAAAATCTTACATGTATTACGTATACTACTAATGATTGGGAATCAATGAATGGATTTCAGAAATTTAGAGAATTAAGGAAAAACAATATACTAGCAACAATCTCCTGTTAATGGTACGAGTGGCTGCGAAAGCGTTAGTGATAACTAGAGGGATAATTTATGTTGTTTTCATGACAAGTTGGGCCGAGTCACCTCTTTTCTAAGCAAATAAAGAACTTATACCTACATGCACCATTTGAACACCCATTTCCATAAATTGTAACGAACTTCTATTTCTACGCATTGAAAACCTATCCTTCTCTCAACAGACGTTCTACCAGTGCTCCTGGCTTACACCTTTGCGTACGTAGTCGTCATGATCGCAGTAGTGATGTGCAGCGTAGAGCTGAAGTCCCGCCACTTGCTGCACTCTACTTACAAGCTGTTTCTGATCAGCGTGGTCGCACAGCATACTGGGGTGCTCATCCAAAGTCTTGCGTATATTAGATACGCTTCGAATGGAGTTGGTAGTGAGAACGCTGGTATTATTGGTAATATATCATTTTGTTTTTTTTTCCTTATCGTTCAGGTATAATCAATTAAGTAATTAAGTAGTGAACATGACCAACCCTAGTGTTGTGGTTCCGTGGTTCCTCCTTTTTGATAACATCTTAGTGCTCTAAAATCGTCATCCTCGCCTGCCAGCGGTGCACTCTGCTGATCAACGGACGAGGCCATAAAGGGTTTCTTTACTCTATAAATGCGAGTTCGTCATTCTATATTTTAATTTTAACTAAAACACTTAATTTTAATCAAAATTTTAAATATATAAAATATTGGCAAAAATTCCGACTGTGAATGATATTTAAAAAAAAATTGAAATGAACCCTAAAGTCAGAAATTATTTAAACGGAATGATTACTTTAAAAATTTTATGCTAGCCACTACAAAACCTATAACATTTCAGGTAAATTCCTATGCGGAGTATCGGAGACGACCTTCCTATTGCTTCTGATCCTATTGGCTAAAGGGTACACGATCACTCGCGGCCGGCTCAAGGTCGGGTTCACGGTCAAATTGACCGTGTTCATGTGCGCCTATATCCTCATGTATATTGGCCTCTTTGTATATCAAGCTAAGGTGAGTAAATGGTTGTTGAAAGATCCTTCCTTATTGTGTATAGTCAAGTGGTGGCGAAGCTGACTAACCCTAGTGTCAAGAGTTTTCAAACCACCAGGCCTGTGATTTGGTTCAAGGACTGTAGATTCCTCGGTGTCAAATAATCAAATCAGCGCAGTTTGCATAGATGGTGCTACACACAGAGACCCTAAAGTATCTAATTAGATTCATCGTGGCGCAACGGAAACCCCTGTATTTCTATTCAGATACAAAAACAAAAGAACGATATTACGCTCTGTAATGTTAATCAGGTTCTTAGATAATTTCTCCCTCGGAAGATAATGCTTTGATCGTACGATTTGGTATCTAATTACATACAGTGGGTGTTAAATTCATTTTACTTATTTCCCAGGCGTTTGATCCCGGTGAAGTGCTGTATCTATACGAGAGTCCCGCGGGGTACGGTCTGATCGTGCTGCGTGTGTGCGGGTGGTGTGTGTTCGCGTATTCGACCTTCTTCACTGTCAAGAAGTACCCTGTGAAGGTAGGTCCTGTACTTTTTAGAAAAGGCTAAAAAGATTTTAGTCCACTATTTTCTTTTTTCAATATAGCGACCAAAAATGCAACTGGTATGCATCGGTAGCTAAATTTATTGCAAACAAAACTGTACAAATAAAAATTTCATTATGTGTCACGTTTCCAAGAAATAAGCTGTCAAAGTTTTATCGTTGGCGCTCTCATAGGAAAATCTTCTAAGCCCTAATTAAAAACCATGTGTCTCTTGAGCACGGTGTCTCCCATAGGAGCCACCGCGCTGTTTCGCCGTTGAGCACCGCCGGCTTTTATTAGATACATTTCGTACAAATTTTAAAACAAAAAACGGAATGTGAATAGAAGAAGAAACATTTGGACAAAATTCGTTCCAAATTTTCCGCGAAATACAGAAATTTTTGCGAAATCTATGTCTATCCAGCGGGGCTAACATACACAATAAATAATTATATTTAAAAAAGTAATGTGTTTTGTTATTGATGCTGGACTGGGAGTGAAAGAAAAACTTAGAATGTGCTAGCTACCTACTCTTCCCAGGTATACAGTAAGAGTCTGTAAGAGGGATGCGAGGGTTTTGCTGTATAATGGGCGAAAGGCTGAAAACCTCTCACCATTACGCAATTTTTTCCATCTGATAACCCTCAAAATTTGTGTCAAACGTGGCATCTAGTGATTCTAGAACCGCTGATGCTCTGTCTACCCCGTTAAGGATTATAGGCGTGAGCGTATGTATGAAACATTAAAAAAAAATTGTAATGTTGTTTTTTTTCAGAACATGTTCTACTGTCCGTTCTTCATCTGTGGTACTCTGTGGTTCCACGCGGGTCCACTCTTTATAATCACCGCTAACTCATACATAGGTAAGAACCACATGTCAGTTTATAGGGCTTTGCGTTGATCATTCCACATATTCCCGCCGCCGTGTGGTTATCGGTTGAGAATAACACCACCCCATCTCTTTCCGTGGGTGTCGTAAGAGGCGACTAAGGAAACACAAATGAGACCTGCCTCCTAGTAATCCATCTTACACCTCAGTTTGTTTTGAATCTGAGGTGTCGTCCTATGGTCTCATGCGGTGTGCTAGGCTCTGTGTCTGTCCATCTGGTTCGCGACCTACCTCCTACCGAAGTCCGACGCCAAACAGCTTGCTGTGTTCCGTCGGTGCGTGGGAGTACCAGTGCCTTAATTGGCATTTTCTGGGTTACCTCGCTCTATCGCCGACCTCATCTATAACCTTGGTCAAGATTAGGTTCAAGAGTTAGAATAGAATAATTTATTAAACAACAGATTACACTTACATGCAAAATCAGCGGGCCCTGCACTAAGCTAGGCTTGTATCGCAGGAGCCCTGACGTGGATTGCCAACCCGCGCACAATGATTATACAATATTATAAACAGTTACAAAAAAAAAGACATTGAAATAAATAAAAAAACTTAAATAAGATTTGCGTTGAATGGTAGGTACGGATTGCGTCAATAATCAAAGTATGTATTAGTCTATTTGATGGTAGCGTGTGTGTTAACCCATCTCACAATACAAACTGTAAATCTGCAAGGTTGCCATATTCACAGGAGCAAATATACATCAGATATAGAGTTGAAATCAATAATAATATAAAAACCTAAAATTTTGACAATTTAATTTATTTTAAATTTTTTTATCGACAGCTCGCGTGCACATCATTAATTCATCGAAACTATATGCACATCACTAAAATAACATGACACAGATGCGATAATGTTGGGGTATTCTCAGTACAGTACATTTTTTATTTCAGCCTAGGTGGGTTATTCTCTGAAGTTCAAAACAAGTCTTGTTTTTTTTTCGTTTATAGTTAAATGTTCCGTTTTCGACATTATCGAATAAAGTTGGTACCATACCATACTATTCCATCATTGAATATGGCAACCTTGCAGATTTACACCCTGTATAAAAAAATAAAAAAATAGCATTGACCACCTCACTGATCGGTTGAGATCAACGAGTGCCACTGGGGTTACGAGCGCTTCTTCATACCATCATTCTGAATGATATTCCAGTGGAATTAACTTCAGGAAATCAACAATTTTTCTTATTTCTAAATATTTTCTACTTTTAAATGAATTTACTTAAGTATGTATATCGAATACAATCCATTTTTAATTAAAAAAAACACAATAGCGTAAAACACGAAAACAAGCAATATACATCGCATTCTGATAGAGGCCACGAGCGTGGGGGACGATTTTGCGGTACATTGCGTAGAGCCAAAGTTGGTAAATAACAAAAACTTCTTAACGTGTCGTTATGGATGGATTCCTTCATGTAACCCAAATATCTTTAAAGTACGAGTGAATAGGCTTCTTCTGGGTGAGCTCGCTACATCTTCGACCACATCTTTGCCCTAAGCTAGATTGTGGTCAAGAGCGAACCCATTCTTAATAATAATAAAAAAATGTTAAGTATTTGCTAAACTGACCCATACACTCAGTATGTAAGTAAAACTGTATAATACGTATAATAGTAGAGATTATACATATTTTTTTCTTCTTCAGATAAATGGGTCCGTGAGAGCGTGGTTACAGCTGTGTTACTGTTCATTACTTTTTGTGGACACATTATGTTCTTGGTAAGTGATAGTTTATTTTCTTGACGGCCGGTTTTGGTAGTGGGGCGCTGGGTGTTTTTGACTTTTTGTCCGTCCTTATGTGTGTTCCGATTCCGAGGGACCCGCAACACAGTGAGGGCCTTGAGTGTGTGGGCGTTTTTTTTTTGTTTTTACACAAACGAAGATGCAAGCAGACAGCTAGCAGATATAGTTGTAAAATAATTGACGGTCGGTTTGGTCGAGTAGTAGTAGAGCTGCCTCTTAATCGACGGGTCCTAAGGTTCGAATCCTAGTCGGGGAAAAAAATTGTGTAAGCAGATGTTTGTTCGCGGGTCATGGGTGTTTGTATCTGTCTTTGTGTATGTTCTAAGGGATCGAAGATACAAGGTGGGCCTTTGAGTGTGTAGCATCTAGCGTCTAATTCTAGAAGTTTTTAATGTTATACCAGTGACTGTGCTATCTTAGAGTTGCACGCTGCGTCACTGTGCTGTATCCATTACCACGACTTAGATAGATAAACACTTTATTTAATTGACATAAAACAGCACAACACAGTAATAAACAAACAACAAACATACAAGTAAACATAAATCAACAAACAAATGAATAAACAGAAACATAATTTCATAACCTATTTTAACGCCGTGTTTTCTGTATCATGCCAATCAAATGCTGCCTCAGAATATTATTCGAATGTATGTGTTATACAGCGTAGTGCACAAATGTTTTTCTTTTTTATAATATTTAAAAAAATAAAATACTGAAACATTTTTTCCAGCTCCTAACACTGCCAGTTTTCGCCAACAAAAACTTCCCGTACCACGTCAGGACAACACAAATCGGTGTCATGGAGGTAAATACAAAAAAAAAAATGTCTATGCCTAAATATTAGTTACCTACTATCGATACAATAGGGATGTTAACAGTCTTTGATTTTATTAATTATTGTATATGGAACAAAAAACAATGCTAGAAAAATATTAATATCCGAAAACAGCATTAAATTTGGTTTATAAATGAACAAGTTATTAGCATTTATATTTACGTAAGGACTAGCTATCTCGTTTTGCGGGGAGAGCTAGCTATCTCGTTTTTACCTACGCAAACAAATGGCGGTGACGTCACGTGCCGATAAGTGCATCTCTTTTTCGTTGTTTGACAGTTTCCCCCTCTATTGAAATTTAATAGCTTGTAACTTTTTTACTTCCCAATAGTTTTCAAAAATTATTTCGGCTTTGGGTTTTGGATTCAGTTCCTTTTTAAGATAATCAATAAAAAAAATAGTCAACATCCCTATTGTGTTATGTAACATGCAGTGAGAAATGTAACGCGAAGCGAGTGTAATTTGGGACTCGCTCGAGGTTCATATTACTTATTAGCTTTCCGCCCGGGACTTCGTTCCCTTGGGAATTTGGGAAAATTGTTGCCTATGCGTTAATTAACCCTTTTAGCGCCAAAAGTTTTCGTCAAAAACGCCCACCACACGCCACGACATCAAAAATATATTTTTTTTAATGTCGTGGCGCAAGTTACCATGCCGAAAGGCCTGGTAATCGCTGAGGTTGCAGCTCCACCGACGTCACGCAGTCAACACCGGATGCATCCTCAGCAATAGCATTTTCGGCGCATCTATTTTAATTCATAATTTGTATTCATTCTTGTTAACGCTTCCGTTCATTAAACTTGTATTCAATTTATATTTTATCTTTTTAAAAACCCATTTGCTGTCCGCCGTTACATAACTGGCGCAGTCGGTAGGATCGCGGTAAACTCGTTAAGGGACTTTTCAAACTCAAAGTCCTGTCGCGCGAATAAAACTCTTCACGCGATTTCGGGCGAGCGGTATCTATCGCTATTCCGCGATCCACATCACGAACCCTACGGCGGTCATCGCGGGATTCCGGAGAACTGGAGTCCTGTCGCCTTTGCCTGAACAAGAATCCCTCAGGAGATGCAGAGAACGTTGTGGTGAGTGCTCTATTACTCTCAAGTTCCTTTGCTCTATTTCCTGTTGAATTTTTTTTTCCCTCTAAGTAAAGTTTTACGTGTGTCTGTCTATACGCTAAAATCGCTGTAGGCTCACGTTTCACGGCATCAAGTGATCGTTTAGTACACGCGTACTGTAGGTTTTATTTTTTAGCTACGTCAATTTTATTTGAATTCACAATGTCCACGGCGTCGGATTTAAAAACCCTTTCCAAATTAATACCTAGATACGATGGTAATCCGAAACGCCTCAATTATTTTATAAATCATATAGACAGCTTATTAGAACATATACGATTTGAAGGCTCTATGGGGAATTTGTTTGTTCATTTAATTAAAAGTAAGTTAGAGAAACAGGCTTTAGATGCTATTGCGCACGAAAGTAACTTAAATTCATGGGAAGAAATTAAAGTAGTACTGAGGAGACGTTTAGGCGACCCGCGGAACGAAATTCAAGTACTGCAAGAACTAACCCACTTGCGTAGGCAAAAGGGCGAGAATGCTGAGACCTTCGGCAAGCGTGTTGGAGAACTTCTAGACACGGTATACTCTGTAGGGCAACACACAGATAAGTCATATTACGAAAAAATGGCTATAGAGCAATATATCAACCAACTCGATTTCCACGTTTCGATCGGAGTAAAAATTGCTTCACCGGATACGTTGGAGGCGGCTATTCATACGGCTCGCCGAGAGGAAGCCAGGATAGCAAACAATCCTACCCCGGGGACTAGCTCGGCGCAGGCTCTACAGAAGGCGAGAGAGTCAGCTAAACCCGCGTTCCAGAATAATCCTTCTTTTAACGCTCCATTTAACCAACCCGGCCCTAGTAACCGAGGCTTTCGCCCATATTTCAACCCTAATAATTATGTACCCCAGCGTAATAACATGCCCCCCCAGCAGCGACAGCAATTGGTTCAGCCAATGTTGCCGTGGAAGAACCAGCAGCCACAAAACAATACTGCCAGTAACTCAGGTAGGTTTAGAAGTAACAATTTTAGAAACCAGCAGCAGAACATCCCTCGACAGCAAGTTAATCCACCTCAAAAGGTATCAGATGTCACTATGAGAACTGTAGGTAAGCCACAGACCCCACAATTTGCTGCGCAAGAGCTTTTCTACCTACAAGAAGAACAGCCTTATTTCTACGAACCCCAGCAGGAGCACTACAACCCCTGTTTCAACTACGCTATGACTTGCGAACCACGGCCATATGCAGAAGAAGACCCAATCACTGAACAACCTGAGGTAAGTGACGCTCAAATTTTTTTCGAGGATCAGGAAGACGACAACCGGAGCTAGTAAAAAAAAAAAAACATCAGGACAAGGACCACTTACCATAATATATAGATCTTCCAGAATTCAAACGTAAATTCTTAATCGACACTAGCGCTTCACGTTCCTTAGTTTCACCCGATGTTATAGCAATCTTCGAAAATTGTGTTGCATAATGTTACAACAGATCCACACATAGTTTATAATCAATCAGCTACATTTCTTAGATATTTACGTGCAAATATATTAGAAGATATTAGAAAGTTATGCTACGACGTTCTTGCAGTTAGGTATAATGCACCCTAGTATAATGAGCCGTTAAAGTCTCCTCTTAGAAATCCTAGAATTGCATAAAAAAGTTTTCGCTAACACCAGTCGCAGAGATAAACATAATATTTATAAAATAGAGACATCTAAGGTTAAAGCATATAGTACGGAACACACTCTAAATTTTATCTTAGATACCTATTCCTGATATAGACCCTAACACCTATGACCTTATCCATCTCTATTCAATTCCTAATAATAATAACCTTACAATAATCCCTAAATCCAAATACCTTGCACTTGAGAGTGAAGAGTACGCTTACCTTGACGAAGACTGCCGAGACATCGCAGACAGCACCAGATTCTGCAAGCAACTGGACACAAGAAAACGAAAACCACCGGAGACTGCATAGTCGCACTTATTCAACATGAACCCGCGAACTGCACCTACGCGAAGATGTACCTAAGAAGGGAAAAAATACAAAAGATAGATCCAAACACCTGGCTGGTAATCATACCCAAAGAAACCGTCATAAGATATAAATGCGAAGAAGAAACAAGCTACAGAAAGTTACTAGGAACTTATCTTATCTCACAAAACTATACTGATGCAAGAAATCGTGCTTCTACCCAGAGAAGAAGAAGTACCACCAGAAAACGTCCAATATGAACTCCAAGTTGAAGACATCCACACCACACAGCAGCACACAGCAGTACAGCATTCGTGACCTTATCAACAAAGCTGAAGGAATACAATCTGAAGCTAATTACCCAGACTGGACCATAATGATGACCACTCCAAGTTGAACGACTATATTCCTGTACATTGGTATCACCGCACTTCTGACCTGGAAGATAATCCAATACTTCAAATCAAAGAAGACATCAGAGACGACTCCAAGGGATGCCCCCACTGGAAGCTGCGGAGCCTGCTTCCATCTTAAGGAGGGAGGAGTTACCATGCCGAAAGGCCTGGTAATCGCTGAGGTTGCAGCTCCACCGACGTCACGCAGTCAACACCGGATGCATCCTCAGCAATAGCATTTTCGGCGCATCTATTTTAATTCATAATTTGTATTCATTCTTGTTAACGCTTCCGTTCATTAAACTTGTATTCAATTTATATTTTATCTTTTTAAAAACCCATTTGCTGTCCGCCGTTACATAACTCGCATGGGGAACGCTTTGTGAACGATATTAAAGTAAAAACAATATTTTTTGTCTGATATCAGACTGGCGGCAAGGGCACGAAACTTAAACGTCTGATGTAGCAGACTTTGGCGGTGAAAAGATTAATAAATTTATTCCAAACACATAACAGAAAACAATCCTTATATGCTAGTGGTTTGTAACTAAATTGAGTTCCAACAGGATGTGTTTACAGCATGGTTACATTTTGTGGAACAGCAAGAAAGTCTTAAACATTACAAATTAAATCAAAATAAAAACTTAACAGTTATTTAAATTTAAACTAAGGTTTACCTACTCAGATGCGATTTTTACGACATTAGCTTTAAAAACGTGTAAGTAGTTTACCATTGAATATATCGAGCTCTTCATGATTTCGGGAAAATTCATTGTTCAGGGACAACGGGACATCATGCTATCCAAAACTGTCTTAGAGTTTACTATCCATTGGGGAAATTTGACAGTTTGTTGACTGTACAAACGTCTCATTCTTACGAATGGATTGTAATAAAGAAGTATTGTTTTTGTAAACTTCTTCTTCTTATCGTGTGGGTATAGTCAAGTGTGTGGCGAATTTGGCTAACCCTGGTGTCAGAGTTTTCAAACCGTACAATGGCCTCTGACTTGGTTTTAGCGACTGTAGTCAATCGACAACAGCCGGGACCGACAGCTTAACGTGCCCTCCGAGGCACGGAAACGCTCGTGATAAATTTCCACTTTGGTCACCCATCAGGTTCCCTGCCTCTGTGTACGTTGCTTAACCTCACTGATCGGTTGAGATCAGCGAGAGCCACTGGGCTACGAGCGCTTCAAGTTTTGTAAACGGCTGGACCAATTTTGATAAATTTTGGTGTAAAGGTAGCTGACATTGTTGTAGTGCCCCAACGGGGTTCGTGTATGTGCTTTAATTTTGTAACACCTTAAAAAAAACTCACGATACAATAAAGAATTTTGACACTCTGGATTACCACATAGGCTACATAATTTTCCCAAATTCCCAAGTGAAGTCCGGGGCGGAAAGCTAGTACTGACATATTTTTTCAAACTGTTATTACCATATTTACTGCAAATAAAGATGACTACTTTACCGTTTACAGGTGAGTGGAAACCCAGCGTTAGACGGTTTCGGACCCAACCCGTACCACCCGGGGAACGGAGCACCACAAACTGTTATCATTCCATTAACGAGGTAAGTTTAATCACTAACAATCCTTACTAATACACACATCAACACGGTCTAGAGATATTGCACGATTTTTCATACAAAAGAGGTCTGTTTGAGAAGCTATAAAGGCATACTCGAGATACATGGATGGCTATTATTTTCAGACGAGCAAGTGCTAAACCTGAATTTTAAATTCTAGTCAATAAATTATGATTTAGTTGAAAATTGTGAAAACGTGACGAAAATGAAAAAAAAGATTGCGTAAATTCGACCATTTTCATACAAAAAGCAGGCAAAAAGTGCATTTTCGTTTTCGTTTCCGTCACGCTTTCAAAAATTTCATGTCAAACAAAATTTATTTATAAGAATTTAAAATTCAGGGTTAGCACTTGCTCGTCTGAAAGTTATAGCCCTCCATGTATCTCGAGTATGCTTTTATAGCTTCTCAAACAGACCTCTTTTGTATGAAAAAACGTGCAATATCCTTAGACCGTGTTGATGTGTATATTATAAAAGCGAAAGTAACTGACTGTCTCTGTTACGCTTTCACGCCTAAGCTACTGAACCGATTTTGATGATATTTGGTAAAGAGATAAATTACAACCTGGGAAAGGACACAGGCTACATTTTATCCCACAGCTGGGCACGATATAACATGTAGTCCACGCGGGCGTTTTCACTGACATACCAGCATAGTTGTAAAGATAAACAAATACTACATACTCAAAGTTGTAAAGCTAAAATTAAAGTGACTTATTACCAGTCATGAAAAATAAATCAAAACTTTTTAACAGTCCTTTAGACTTCATAAAATAATACCTAATAATAAGATGTTAATCTACAACTTTACAGACGCACAGAAGAGCTAATAGGCAACATATACACCCAGTACATGGCTACAGCCCCGCCATTGTCCCTCGGAAGCGAAACTCCAAAAATAAGCCATAGACTAAACGGAACCAAACCAAACTCTATAATAAAACAAGATAGCACAGACACCAACACTTCGGAAGACATAAAACCATGCGTCAAAGAAGACAAGGAAATATTCACAGTAGAAGGATCAATTTCTAAAATAGAACAGCGAAATGACAGTCCAAAATTAACGGATGAAACAGTGTTGCCAATTGAAAATTCCGATTCCTCGAGTTTGCCAGCGGAAAGCTTGCCGACCTTGCCGTTGGAGAGTATGGAAGGTTCCAGAAGTGAATTACCGAGCGTGCTTCGTTCTAGAAGGAATATTTTGGAGCCTATAAAGAGAGATGTGCCTTCTTGGTCGTTGGCTAAAGGGCCGAGTGTGGTTGCTATGCAGAAAAAGAAGAATGGGGAAGGTATGTATTGATAAACCACAAATCAAATGTTCTATAGCTATACGAAAGATAAAATCTTCCTAGCAAACAGTTCGTAGCAGCTACGCCGTAGCCGCGTAGTAGTCATGTAATAGTTATTAAAACTTAGTATATGACAGCTGCAAACTACCCAGACTTATTGTACTTACATACATACGCTCACTCACGTCTGTAATCCCATACGGGGTAGGCAGAGCATCAGTGGCTCATAACCACTTGATGTCACGTTTGACATAAATTCATTTCCTTAACACCCTGGGCCCCGATTCTGTAACTTAAGTTGGGTGTCGTTGGAATGGTCGCCATTTTATCCGTTCAGCTGGCGAAATTGAGAACGCCTAATGACGGCTGCTTTGACTGGTGGCGCCACCGCCAACTGAATGTTCAGTTGCAGGTAGTTTGCAACTACGTTCGGTTGGCGGTGGCGCTGCTGGTCGGGATGGTTGTCAGCATGAAAATTAAATAGTTCTCAATTTCGCCACCTGAACAGATAAAATGGCCTCCATTCCATCGACACACGACTTAAGTTACAGAATCTGGACCCGGCTATGAAATTATTTTTAATTCGATAATAAATGCTGAAAAATACAACTTTTTATGTGTTTCTAGAAATCGTTCCGGGTTAAGATGCGCACTGAAACTTTACTCGTATGAATTTTGACTTATGAATCGTAATACCTACTTAAATCTTATTTATATTGTACATTTCTTTTACAGACGCAGCAAACGGCAATCTACTTAACGGTACTTTACCTCTCAACAGTATATCAAATCCTATAAACGGTAATCTGAGTACTATGAACGGTACTTTAGGTACTCTAAATGGTACTTTCGGTACTCTGAACGGTACTATTCTAAATAAAAAAGTGCCTCCGGTCCGTAACGGGCTGCAACAAAGTTCGGGCGAGATTTCAACCATACATGAAGGTCATATACAAAGTTATAAAGGGAACGTAAGCAAAGCTACGATTGATTTGTTCAACGCGAATAGTAGTAAGGAGAAATAAATACTCGCTTTTCTGGGTAGCTATAGGTCGTTTCATGTCAAAAGAACACTGGTGGTAAAGCTATTCTTTCTAATTAATATATAATTCAATGTACCAACCAATAATCAATATACGAAGACGCGAGCGAAAGTCTAGTTCAAAAATAAAACAATAGGCCTAGTACTTTCGTGCATGAGTGTACCCGTACCCATGCACAAACACCCAACAAACAACTCCACAATTCAACTTATTTTTTCTATGCCTCCACTGCGTTCTTTTTACATAACGTGTCCTCTAGAACAGTATTAATATGTCCATGTGCAACCATTAACATGGACGGGTGACATAATGTTGTCATACAGGTTGAAAAAGAACCTCCTAGCTTTATTGAAAATTCTGAACCAGTATCACTTACTGAACACTTTTTTTCGGGGGGGGGGATTTTTTTTCCTAAACGTAAACACCACTCGGGCGCACCCCCCTCGCGCTACCCGCACCCCTCGCGTGCCTGGTGTAGGAGTAGTCTACGTTTAGGCAAAAAATTAACTTTTCCCATTGAATTTTTTTTTATTTTTATAAATGTGTTCTTTGAGTGATACTGGTTCAGGATTTTGAATATAGCTAGGAGGTTCTTTTTCACCCAGTATTGTCAATGACATATAATTGTCATGTCAGTGTCTTTCTGCCATCGTCCTCCTATTCTGTAGAACGAGAGGGGGTGATTGAAGTGTGAAAGCAGCTCCGTTTTAATGCACTTAATTTTGTGGTAAATTTCTAGAATAAATAAAATTTTAAAAGAATACTTAATAGCAGTGTATTGTTTAGCAATAATAATTTACCAATTGGATATAGAGAATAGAACTATTATAATGTAAGTATAAAAGCTTCGACCAAAAATACACCGACCCAGCTCGAGTACGATGGTGATGATAGCGCCTTTTTGTACATTTCTGTTTTCTGTCCTTGTCCTGTTATTGTAATGTTTTTGTGTTATCTATGGTGTGCAATAAAGTATATGTCTATGTCTATAGCGCGTGTAATGCGCCGCGGTCCTATGTCAACGCCAGAGGGCGAGCAAGCCTTTGCGCGGGGCGCTCGCGCAATCAACATGAAGTTTCAGCGTCAGCCGATTGTTTAACTTATTTTTTTCTGTCTATGGCCGAGGGGCGTGCCCATATGAGACATAGAAAAAATAAGATGTCAGTTAGCGCCATCGTGCTCGAGCTGAATACTTGGTGTATTGTTGATCGGAGTTTTATAAGCCACATTTTTTTTAGTGTAGTGTTTATTAAGATCTCAATTTTGATAGCCATATTTGTAATTTATATTATAAGGTGTGATTTGTTCTAGTCATACAAATAAATGATCCGTCCCAAGTGGTTTTTTTTTGGTGGAGTGATAAAAACATTAATTCATTCATACGCTGACAGAGCATCAGTGGTTTTAAAAACACTTGGTTCTCAGAGGGTTCTAAGATGAAATATGATGTAAGTGGTGAGTGGTTGTCAACATTTCGCCAACAATTAAACAAAACACTCGCGTCCACTTACTGACTTTTACAGTATGCCTGGGAAGAGTAGGCAGCTGAAACATTCTATGCTTTTCTTTCGTATAGAACTCGCAGTCCAGCAAGGAAGTACCTAATATACTGGTTGAAAAAGAACCTCCTAACTTTATTGAAAATCCTGAACCAGTATCACTTACTGAACATTTTAAATTATTTTTTTTCATAAAGGTAGACACCACTCGGGCGTACCCCCCGAGCGCTACCCGCACCCCTCGCTTGCCTGGTGTAGGAGTAATATCTACGTTTAGGCAAAAAATGAACAATTCCCATTAAAAAAAAAAATTTTTTTTCATAAATGTGTTCTTTGAGTGATACTGGTTCAGGATTTTGAATATAGCTAGGAGGTTCTTTTTCACCCAGTATACAGAGATAAAAACAAATAAATTCTATAAATTGAATATTTATTACATTTCTTACACTGATAAAAATAACATTTCGCTTAGATATACATACAGGAGAACATAATTTCTACAAAACACTTTCACGTTCATATAACTGTTACAAATAACTTAACAAAATAACTAGCGAATATTAAAATCTTAGTTTCAATTTTTAAAAGGGAGCTACCACCTAAGCGAAGTCGATGTTGGTTGAACAAGTGCAATAATATATATTGCTGTGTTTAGTTCATATCGTTAATCAAGCTCTCTTTATGAAGAAGCAACCGACAACATTCTATTCGTTCACCCTACATCGACTTCGCTTAGGTGGTAGGACCTCTTACTCATAAGTGAATAATAGTTTTTATTTTTTTGTTAAGTGCTGTTTATACATAAGTGACGTGGCGAGGCGACGCGGCGATCAAAGCAAAGTAAAATGAATCTTAATTGCTGCGGAGCAATAGTAGTTTTCAATACAAGAACAACTATTTTTAATACAGTTGCGAAAAATATAATCAATTTAATTAAAAAAACAACTAAACTCGCTAAGAAAATTTTTGGAAAATGGCGCCAACCGTAAAAGAATATAGCAGAGATTATGGCAGTGCACATCATACAGCCCACTTTTTATATTTATAAATTTAATTTGGCCCAATTTGGCTACTAATTTGTTTCAATATCAGATTTAAAAGTAATTTTAATTAAAAATTACTTTTAAATCTGACACTAAAACAAACTTGTAGCTTTTTTTAGAAATATTTGCATGAATCATAAAAACTTCTATGAATATTTTTTTGTAAAAACTGCGTGGTTGTTTAATTTTTTTTTTTGACAGTTGGGAAAGAAAACGCACGAGTTCGGGAAAGGTAAAGAAAAAGCTCGAGTATGTAATAGCCCACATCCCGAACGCTATACGTCCCTGCAATACGCCACGTTTTGAGCAACTGTATTAAAAAGGCATTTTTAGTCAGGCAGCGGATGTCTCTTCATGCTTCTATTTTCGGAAATAAAACCTTTGCTCCGTAGCTATTAAGGTTCATTTTACGTTGCTTTGATCGCCACACCGCTAGTGTATAAACAGCACCTAATAATGTCCGGGAACTAATTGCCCCTGATTCCAGAAGAATAAATACACAATAATAAACATATAATAATTACCTCTTAATAAAAATAAATACAAATTACAGACTAAGGGAACAAGAAATATTACAACTATTAATTAATTCAAAAATAAAATCTCATTTTTGCAAAATCAAAACTAGTGCCAATATTTGAGATATATTCAACTTCAATAAACAATACACTAACTAGATATAGACGGCTCACGAGACTTGAGGTCTTATTTCGTTTTTATTATTTGTGACTATTACTACAGGGTGAAATTGAAAACATTCGACAAACTTTGAGAGATGAATCTACACATGATTACGAACAACTTTATTTTTATGGGACCAACTTTCCTAAAAAATAAAAATCAGTGTTCCATACATTTTGGTTGAGTAGGTATTGATGTTTTGTATGGAACAGCAAATTTTTATTTTTTAGTAGGATTCATCCCTCAAAGTTTGTCGAATGTTTTCAATTTCACCCTGTAGATGTCATAGTTGTAAGTAAGTTGAACTAAGAACTGTTGCAAAACTTATCCACGCGAACAGCATTTAGCGGTATCTAGTTAAGGCGACTACAGCACCTAAATTACGATTTTATGATGCGTAGATAAGCATGACGTACTGCATTAAATCGAAGAAAAAAAAATACTACGGTAATATTCAGGACATTAACTAGATAAGTAGTTTGCTGAAAACATGATTCAGCACTTTTGGTTCGATAGAAAAAGCTCACAAAGTCACCTCTAAATACCCAATATTGTGTATCTTTTAAGCTGTAAAAACGATAGTAAAATGCAAACAGGAACTTGAATTTGCTATCAAAATGTTCGTGATTGAACACTCTCGATAAGTAGCTAACGCATTTTTCGATTTAAGCTGTTACCTTTTCATAAATCTCATTTTTCTAACTTTCGAACATGTTTTTACGCACGCACGCTTTCATAGTCCGTAAACTTCGTGTATCGACACTGTTCGCACTGCCGGCCCAGGCCTGTTGAGAGACGGAGATGGCATTATTACTGTGTGTGCTGCCTTTATCGGGTGCTGTAGTCGCCTTAATGTGTTGATAATCGACGATTTTCAATCATAATTTAGAAAAAACTCAAAAAAATATTGTAAACTTTGGTCCACAAAAAAAAAATATTTATTTAAATATGGGAAGACTTTAAAACTAGCGAAATATTTGGATATGAGTCTCCCCATGACACAGAACAACTTTCCCATTGACCTACAATAAACAGCTAGACTTCCAATCGCGCTCAAAAAGTGTCCGCGGCAAATGAATGCCCATCACGGCGATTGGGCATTCTTTTTGCTAGGTTTTCACACTCTTTCATTCTTTTGTTCAGTTCTTTTATCCTGCTCACTCATCCGTCAGTTCGTTCGAAAGCTCGGACAGTTTTTGGTTGACGTTTTATATCAACGAACTTTCCCAAAGGAAAATTACGTAAAATTAAAAAGTAAAAATTACCAAAAATAATTGAATGTTCATACCATAGTATAAAAAGGGAAAAGTAGGTTATCTTTATACAAACGCACCGCGCGCGGCTTGTATGTGTGCGCCATAGTATCGATGCATCGCCGCACGCACACTCAACAAAATCTCGGCGTGTTTCGCAGTGCGCCAGTACGGCACAAAGTTCGAGTGTGCGCGCGGCGACGCGTAGATACTATAGCGCACATACAAGCCGCGCGCAGTGCGTTTGTATGAAGATAACATACATTGTCCTTTTTATACTATATTCATACCAAAGTAATCAACTAGAAATTTTTTTTTATTTTCTTAGACCCATAGATTTATTACGATGTGAAAGTTGGTAATGCTTGGGGCAAGTTGTTCAGTTTAATATTCAGTCTGAATTAACATCCTCAATTTTCACAAACGAATTTAAAATCATATAACATATCTAAAATACAAAATTAAAAATGTATTAATAATGATTACCATTTTGTCATTCAATGTTTATAAATGCTATTATTTAAAACTAAACTAAAAGTAAGCTATAATTATTAGCAGGGAGCGGAATCTAATAGCAAAACAATTGAAATGTAATAGAGATGGGGCATTGCTTTTTATCGACTAAACAGACTATCGATAACTAAGTGGAGTTGTGCTTTATGAACACTTGTTTTCCGTTTGCGGCTTCGCCCGTGTGGATTACGCGCTTTTCGATCTTATGGTAAATGTTTCAAAAAATCAAACATCAAATTTATTTATTATTCATTATTATTATTCATTATTATACAAATTTATTTATTATTCAGATGAAGTTGTGCTGCCGTGACCATAATATTATAATAAAACGAGCCCACTTCATTTACAAACTCTTCAGGATCATAATTCCTATAGAAAGTCGACAAAAATCGTTCAAAAACTTAGAAATTCAAAGTAGAATAAAAAAATTCTAACTTGAGTAAAAGTACTAAAGTATCGATAGCTTGGAAAAGTCGATACAAAATAATGTCCCATCTTTATTACATTTCAATTGTTTTGCTATTAGATTCCGCTCCCTGATTATTAGGTATAGCTTGAATTTAGAGATATAGATCTAGATTTAATTTTTAAAAAAATCATGATAAACAATAACGGGTGTAAGTGACAGCATAGCAAATACTTGAATGGTGGAATCTACCAATAACTAAGATCGGTTATAAGTACAGTATTTTTCCCGGAACGATCAAGTAAAAGAGTTTTCGTTTCTAACCGACTCCAAAAAACAGCAATAAATACTATTTCAACCAAAAAGGTTCTCAATTCCAATGTTTATTTATTTATTTAACTTCGTGCCGTTAAGTGTCTTCCTATGCAATAAATTATTTTTGACTTCGATTTAATAGAATGTAATCAAATAAATTTAAAAAACATAAAAAAAGGGAAAAATCCCACTGGAAAATAATTCAAAATAATAGTCTATACTCAGGGTTCCAGTTTTCGCTAAGCTGCCCCTTACACTATGTATTTTATTGCTAATTTTGGCATACCATATTTTATACAATCTCAATGCCGTTATTTACACGATAGTTTTTTTTAAATTAATTTACTTTTATTGTATTTCATTTCCCTGTTAAATACATAATTTAAAAATAAACAAATTAAACATAGGCTCATTATAATGATGAACATATTAATCTGCCACTGAAATTTTTAAAAAATGGATATAATGGATAAATATATGGTATATTGGTAAGCAGTGTTTTCCAAACTGTGGGTCGCGACCCCCAGGGGGGTCGTGAAGCCTTACTCGGGGGGTCGCAGGTAAAAGAAAAAGACAGAAATTTGTAAATCTTACACTAAACTAAGACAATTTCAGTGAAAAGGCTGTGCCTGTATAATGATGCCTCCCGCTGCCTTCCGCGTCAACCTGCGGTAAACTCTTTTATTATGTGTTTTAAAATCTCCGAAGTAGTACATAGATTTAGCCTAAATGGGTCTTAGGGACCTTAGGGGGTCGCCAGAACTTTATATGATGCAAAGGGGTCGCGAATTCAAAAAGATTGTAAAACACTGGGCTAGACGACTAAAAAAAACTATTTATTTCGTCAGTTAGATTATCAAAAAATTTTGGACACGTATTTTTTCTTTTTTCTCATAAACGAAAAATGACGACGATACAGTGCGTTAAAGTTTCGCGTGACGTCACGCCTAGGTACATTTTTTACTTAGAAGTGACGTCATAAGCCCCCACTCCGGAACTTTGATGCTCTTTATCTTTGTATTTTTTTATTAATTTGATCAAGCGAAAAATATGTGTCCCGTATTTTTGGGCGGTCTAACGGACGGACTAAATAGAATACCATTTTTCAAATGTAGTCGTCATCCCAATTTCTGCAGTACAAGACAAATCTCCCCTCCTTTCTCCTACCTCCCCTAGCAGTCCCGCAGTAGTTGCAGTGACTTCCGGAACAGCTCTTGCTGCGCGCGCGCATGCTTTATCTCCAACTCAGCCAGCTCGATTAGACTAAAGGGATACGAAATTATGCGTTAACTACCACACTATCAGCTCGCCAAAACTATATTTTTGATCAGCCCATATAATAGGTCTTTACATATGAAATTGCCGATTTTTTCTCAACCTTTATTTTTGTATATCTAAATATATAAAAGGAGAAACTGACTGACTGACATATCAACGCACAGACTAAACGGCTAAACGTAGGCACTTGAAATTTGGAAGGGATGTACCTTAGGTACCGTGGAGGTGCACTAAGAAAGGAATTCCCGAAATTCCCTCGGGAACGGCAATTAGCGGGAAAATCCTTTTGTATGAAAAATCTAAACCGCTTAAGTTAGACGCTTGAAATTTGGCATGCAGGTACCTTAGTAAACTTGAAGCTTAGTTGCAACAGGATATTGCAAAATTCCCACGGGAACGGGAGTTAGCGGGAAAAAACTTTTGTATGTAAAAATCTAAATCACGTAAGATAGATTTTTTTAATCTGTGTACTCTGTACAAAAAAAATTAACACGCAAACGAAGTTGCGGGCATCAGCTAGTAATTTATTTAATTGAATAGCTGTTACTATTTTTTTTTATTTAAAGTCTTGGCCATAAAACGGAGACTGAGTAAAATAAATAAATGTTTACTTTGAATTTATTCACTGGAAACGAAACTTAAATATAGCTCGTTTCATCTGTTACCCGTTTCATTGCTTATTTTTGCTGTACCTGTGTAACAATTACAATTTTAAATAAACTTAGTACGGTGAAAATTAACTTAATGTTGTCCAAACCTTCCGACAAAATTTTGCTAAATTTGGATTTGGTATTCCCGAGAAAAATCCAAAAACGTTAGTATGAAAAATTCAGTTTTCTAAAAATATGGTATGAAAAACGGCAATTTCATAGGTAAAGACCTTTTATGTGGAAACACGAAGGGGATTTAGGCCATAGTCCACCGCGCTGACACAATGCGGGTTTGTGGACCAATTTTCTTAGACGTGCGGGTATCGTCACGATGTTTTCCTTTATCGCCGAGCGAGTGATAATTAATGAGAAATCTGTGTAAAAATCCGAGAAGAAGTGGTACGGGCTCGCACCAAGATTTGAATCCTTGTTCAGGCAAAGAAAAATTTCACAAAGAGCCTTTAAAGTGCGTTCAAGCGTGACACTGAACTTTGTAAAAATATAAAAAATAAAAATATAAAAAATAACTACACAAAAGTAAAAAATCTGCCTGTTTTTTAATAATCCATAAATTATGAAATATAAACATTTAAAAAAACACAATAAAAATTGTGTATTTGTAAATACTAATGTACGTTACCCTTCTACCGAAGTCCGACGCCAAACAGCTTGCTGTGTACCAGTGCGCCTTAATAGACATTTTCTGGGTTAACTCGCTCCATCGTCGGTCTATGACTTTTGTCAAGATTGAGGTCAAGAGTTAACCCATCTTAAAATAAATAAAAAAGTGACCTTTTCCTGAAGGCCGCGACGCGCCGCACTCTAAAGTCTTGCAGCTCCTCCCTCGCCCGAGCCGACAGCTGCTCGAAGCGCGCGCACGCGGCCGCCTGGGCTTGTTCCGCCTGTATACACGTAGCACAACGTTACAATATGTACGGACGGCCGCAACTCAGGTTACCACACGCGTGCACTCTGTGCTGTTGTGATAAGAGCGGTTTTGCAATGAAAATGGAGTAACCTGATGCGCTGGCCTCTGTACCTCTTGAGCACTGGTGGCTCCCGTGGGAGCCACCGCACCGTCCTGCCGTTGAGCACCGCCGGCTCTGATTAGATACATTTCGTACAAATTTTGAAACAAAAAACTGGATTTGAATAGAAGAAGAAACGGTTGGACAAAATTCGTTCCAAATTTTCCGCGGAGAACAGAAATTTTCGAGAAAATTTTTCGGTGCTTGAGAGGTTAACCCGTCGCGCGGTTCTTTTCGTGCCGTGCGATACAAATCCTGCACAGACGGGTGTGCATAAATCACGCGAGGTTTTAATACCCGATACTAACATGTTCTATGTGTTGTCTTTCTCTCTTTCTAATATGAGTCTTTCTCTCTTTCTAATATGATTAAGAGTTTTGTCTTAAAAAGGTTCTGTCCAGCAGGAATCTTTACTAATCTATACTAATATTATAAAGAGGAATGATTCCATGGCTTTCTTTTTTTATAATACTAGGATCCCGCTCGGGAATTCGGGAAAATTATCTAGCCTATGTTACTCAGGGATAATGTAGCATCCTAATGTTGAAAGAATTTATCAAATCGTTCCAGTAGATTTTGAGTTTATTCGGTACAACCATACAAAAACACAAATCTTTTTCTTTTTATAATATTAGTGTAGATTCCGTGGATGGTTATAATGCTGGATGGAACCTCTTAAGTCATAATACTTATTGTAACTCTAGAAACATTATCACATGGAAATTCAAAGCGAAAATATGCGCATTGCTAACAGGGTGACACAAAACGGTGTGATTGATAGTTGACGGCCGGTTTAGTCGCTGCCTCTTGACCGATAGGTCCTAGGTTCGATTCCCGGTCGGGGCAAATATTTATGTAAAAAGCAGATGTTTGCTCTCGGGTCAATGGTGTTCTTTCAAAAAGCGCCTGTAGCCCAGTGGCGCTCGCTGATTTCAACCGATCAGTGAGGTTAAGCAACATACACAGAGGCAAGGAACCTGATGGAAAACCGCAATTTAACACGAGAGTTTCCGTGTTTCGGAGGCCACGTTAAGCTGTTGGCCCCGGCTGTTGTCGATTGACTACAGTCGTTAAAACAAAGTCAGAGGCCATTGTGCGGTTTGAAAATTCTGACACCAGGGTTAGTCAAGTTCGCCACATACTTGACTATACCTACACGATAAGAAGAAGAAGTAGAAGTGGTTGTTAATTACTGTAGCATACATGTAAATAATAAATATATAAACATACATACAATCATACACACACACACAGAGTTAGACATCTGTCGTCTCGGATCTACACTCCACGCAGGGTGCGGGGTGGGGACAGACGCGCCGTGCGGGCAGTCTGGCTCCGACCGCCGCCGAGTCAAGACGTGGACGAGTGAGAACACCGAGCCGATACACAAACACTACATATACATACTTAGTACGTAATAAATCAGTTACTACAGCTACAATGACACTTTTTAGTTTTACAGCACCTTTTTGTAACACCCTGTATAAAGCCATGACAAACAGTGAAGAGCATCGCCGAAACGATAATTTGCGATTAACAATAGTTACGTGAATGACGGCAAATGATGCGACGGTTGATCGTTTTCGTTAGGCGAATGAAGCAATTGTCAGAGACAAATCATTTACATATTCACTGTTACATGCAGTTCACAATAGCTTATTTTAAACAAAAAATACGATTTATTGAGATAATGAACCAAGTGGACTATAACGTGAATGATAGCAAATTATGAACATTTTGAAGGCAAATGAAAGCAATTGACGTGCCGTGTATTGACCACGAATGATGACGAATGACAATCGTGTTGGCGTTCTCTGTATATGAATCGACACGTCTGTCCGCGTTCCCGCTCGGTGACCACTAAGGCATGCGCGATTGACGGATCTCCAATCGTAGCTTCATTCGCCCGTCATTTGAAGCGACCATTCACGTAAAGATTGTCATTTGCATATGATCGTTTTAGGGACGCTAAATAGTGCATTACCTCTTGGACCTCCAACGGCTGTGTCAGCACAGACAGGAAATTGTGTCAACATCAACATTTATAGTGAAACATCAAACATCAATTTTAAGTCACACCCTACATAAGTAGCGCCTTTGAAAGAATCTTACTGTTTCTTAAGTTTTTAACTAGCAGCCACCGATTCCCCACATTGCTAATGGGTTCTACTTTAAAATGTAAAAAAAAACTTAAGACATTCTACAGGAGCATTTTTTTTTTGCGTTTTGGTAGACAGATAGATAACACGCATATGCAATGACCAGAAACTTTAACATAAACAAACAACTTCACGCAATACACAAACACAGTAAAGCAAGAGGAATTGTGATGTGAAACGCTGGTCAAGGAAGAGATCCAAACTCACTAAGTGTTGTGGTTGGAGCCACAACGCTGCTTTTGACCGTGTGGTGATCGGTTGACAATAACACCACCCCATCTCTTTCCGTGGGTGTCGTAAGAGGCGACTAAGGAAACACAAATGAGACCTGCCTCCTAGTAATCCATCCCAGGCAACGACACTTCATTTTTTTCTGAATCTGAGGTGTCGTCCTATGGTTTCATGCGGTGTGGTAGGCTCCTACTGAAGTCCAACACCAAACGCTTGCTGTGTTCCGTCAGTGCGTAGGAGTACCAGTGCCTTTATAGGTATTTTCTGGGTTAATTCGCTCCATCGTCGACCTCATCTTTGACCTTATGGTCAAGATTGAGGTCAAGAGTTAACCAGTCTTATAATAAAAAAATCTCTGTCAGTGCTTTTAAAAATACGCTTAAATCTGAGTCAGAATTTAAAGTGAGATTCTTCCGCTGGCTTTACGTTATGGTCCGATTAGATTGAGAGATTTTCCAGCAGGCAATTAAAAAATTTTACTCGAATGTTCCGCTAGGCAGCGCTATATGCTTTTCTAAATGCGAGACTAATTAAATTTAAGGTAAATATTATATTATTAGTTAAGTAAAATACTCAGACTGTGCGCTGTTATTGTTTTTAATGTTTGTATTATAAGCTGTTGAACCTCCATATATAAAATATATTTTTTTTTGCAGGATGTATTCGTTATCAAATCAACTAATCTACCCAGAATGGTGAATAAAAAGATTAGAATAAAATCGCGAATCAGTAAGTGGGACGTGAGGGTTTTGCTGTATGGTGGACGAAAGGCTGACAACCTCTCACCACTATACTCATGTTCCATCTAATAACACTCAGAATTAATGTCTAATGTGTCGTCAAGTCGTTCTAGAACTACATGACGTTCTGTCTACCACGAAAGGGATTATATACAGTTACGCCAACTGTATTAAATTACGAAACTGGAAAAAATAAAGAGCATCTTAAACGAATCGAAATCAAAGAGTCCATCCATCTATACACCCACGTCTATAATCCCTTCATGGTAGGCAGAACGTCAAGTAGATGGAGAACCACTTCACGCCACATTTGACAATCATTCAGGGTTATTAGATGGAAAAAGGGTAAAGTGGTAAAAGGTTATCAGCCTTTCGCCGACGATACAGCAAAACCCTGGCATCCCACTCGAAATCGAAGAGGTCTGAACGAAATTGAGCTATAGGTAAAAGAATTAGGTCGTGATATATTTGATAATGGTCGTGATATCCCTACTTCCCTACTTAATATTATAAATGCGAAAGTAACTCTGTCTGTCTGTCTGTCTGTCTGTTACCTTTTCACGCCTAAACCGCTGAACCGATTTTGATGAATTTTGGTACAGAGATAGATTAGAGCCTGGGAAAGGACATAGGCTACATTTTATCCCACAGTTGGGCACGATATAACCTGTAGTCCACGCGGGCGGAGCCGCGGGCGGAAAGCTAGTATTTGATATATGACGGCCGGTTTGGTCGAGTGGTAGTGACGCTGCCTCTTGATCGGCGGGTTCTGGGTTCGATCCCCAGTCGGGGCAAACATTTATGTAAAAAGCAGATGTTTGTTCTCGGGTCATGGATGTTTGTGTTTGTCTTTATGTGTGTTCCAAGGGACCCACGACACGAGGGAAAACCTTAGTGTGGGCCTTTGAGTATGTAGCGTTTATTTATTTATTTATGTATTTTATAAAAAAAATATATGATTTGTAGTATTGTCTACATTTACTTTACACCGCCATCTATTGGCACTATTGTGAACTACGATAAGATATTTTATTCATAAAACTTAAGTCTAAATAAAAAAGTTTTCAGCTGTCAGAAAATCCCTCATTAATATGTTATTTATGGTGTAACATCAAAGTCTTAGCACACAAAAGTTTTAACTAAATATGTGACACTTTTTTAGAAATAAATAACACTTACAGCATGGACGTCCTTGTTTTTGGCCCGAGCTTTCTCGAGGTTTCTGTTTGCGGCTTCATATGCCGCTAGACATCTGGAAATAAAGTATATTATCAATAGAAAGTATATTATCAATTGAAATTAGTTTCAGAAACTTTGTGTGATGGGGTGGATGACTATTTTTTATTATTATTTAAATTGCAGTTTCTTTTACCTCTTAAGGCGACTACAGCACCCGATAAAAGCAGCACAAATAGGTAGGAATAGTGCCATCTCCGTCTCTCAACAGGCCTGGGCCGGCAGTGCGAACAGTGTCGATACACGAAGTTTACGGACTATGAAAGCGTGCGTGCGTAAAAACATGTTCGAAAGTTAGAAAAATGAGATTTATGGAAAGGTCACAGCTTAAATTGAAAAATACGTTAACTACGTAGTCGGTCCCAAAGTTCTGTCATATATGAAAATACTGATGTAATAAAAAGTACCAATCCGTTTTTAAAAATTTATATATCAATTAAAAATACATTTATCAAAGAATCAAAATAACTTAAAATTATTCAAAATGGCCTCCCTTGCTTTTAATAACGGCCTTTAACCGCCGCGGCCAGTCGTCTATCGCAGCACGCACCATATCCATGTCGATTTCAGCGACTGCTTTAATTATGGCTGACTTCAGGCTCTCCAAATTTTTATGGGGTTTAGCACAGACCTTGTTCTCTAAGACCTGCCAAATTTTATAGTCCAGAAGATTAAGGTCCGGACTGGAGGAAGGCCAATCTTCTTGTCTTATAAAGTCAATGTTTTGACGCTCGAACCAGGCTTGAGTGGTCTTGGCTTTGTGAGCAGGCGCAGAATCCTGCTGGAACACGAAGTTATGTCCTGAAAATAGCGTGTTGGACAGGTCTTTGACATACCAATCCAAAACCGTCTCTTGGTACACTTTTGCACTTGTTTTGATCCCCTTTTCGCAAAAATGAACCTCAGTTGGCCCATAATAGGAGACTCCTAACCAGATCATCACTGAAGATGGATGATGCCCATGTTGCACCCGCGGAACTTTTTTTCCTGCTTCTTCAGAGCTTCCAGCGTACACTCTATCATTCTGTTTACTGTACTTTTCTTCTATATCAAAAATTTTTTCGTCCGTAAAAAGTATATCACGGTGCCGGTTTTTCGCGTACCGTTTTAATAACACCCGGGATCTTTTGCGTCTAATTTCTTTTAAACGGGCATTAAGTAAGTGTCCACTCTTTTTTGTATGCTCGCAGCTTAAGGTCTCCGTTTAAAACCTTTTTGACTGTTTTTCTACTGACCCCAGTGGCGTGCATTCCATACAAGCAGAAAAGCAGTGCCTACCCTAGGGTATTCAACGAAAATAAAACAAAAATTAAATGTATAATGTACACTAACGATCACAGAATCAAAATTTGTAAAACGATTTACCGAACTTAAACTTTTTCAAAACAGCGCCATCTAAACTAGTTACTAGTTCAACATTAGAACTAGTAAGAAGAGAGAGCCGTGCCGCTCGCCGCCGCCGCTAGATGGCGAAGCTTATAAGCACTTGTTTGAAATGCCTTTTTTGTTAAAAAATGCTGGCTTCTGATTGGCTGTTTCGCCTCCCCCGCGAAAAATTAACGAACTGATTGTATGGCGAAAAAAGCTCTGCCTATAAAGCGATGCTACCAAATTGAGAAGTGTCAATATTTGGTAAGTTTGGAAGGGCTGTTATAGATTTTTAATTTTGCGGCATTTTTTTCTTATTGGATTGTTTTTCTTTTGCAACTACGAACGAAAACTTTTGCAAATTATTGTTTTATTAGTTTATAGTGTTTATTCGACATTTGTTTAGAACAAAATGAGTACAATAAGTTGTGAAAAGTGTGGTGATGATGTTTGTTTGCCGAAAATGCGTAATTTTTCAAGTTTACCTTTTCAAGAAAAAGTAAACATTATCGCAAAATTCCGATGCGTGCGTTGACACAAAAAAGGTACCGCAGTACGACATTTTAATACTAAAATATACGACATTCATAATTGGCTCACGGGCTGGGTGCATACTAACCGCTTATTTTGTGTTTCGTGCATTTTGTTTTCAAACTGTTTATATAAAAGTTTGGAAGCACAGGTTATTTTGATTTGAATAACCTTAAGTTGTTTTAACTAACATTCTAAAATCTTTATAATTTTCATAACTAAAAGTTCACTGCCTACCCTGCCTAAAATGTCTATGCACGCCACTGACTGACCCTCATCTGCAAAGCCATCAGTTTCTGTTTTCGGACAGGATTTCTTCGTATGCACGCCTTGATTGCTTTGATCACTGCTGGTGTTCTTGCGGAGCGAGGCCGGCCAGTTCTTTTCTTGTCCTCAACACTTGAGACTTCATTGTACCTACTTATAGTACGATACAGAAACCTAAGCGTAATTTTCAAATTTTTGAGCAACTTGAAAATTGTACTCGGCGAGTGCCCACAGCGATGCAACGCCAAAACTGCTATTCGGTTTTCTTTTAAAGTCCACTCCATCGTGAAAAATCGCGCCAAATGATCATTTTTTGTTTTAAAATAATTGTCAAACATTCAAAAATGGAATGCAATAAAACTTTTTTTAAATCGTGTTCCAAATTAAAAAATAATGTGCCAGTGACAGAACTTTGGGACCGACTAGGTACTTATCGAGAGTGTTCAATCACGAACATTTTCGTTCCTTCCACTTGACACCACCAAAACGACACCACCGGTGGTGTCGTTTTGGTGGTGTCAAGTGGAAGGAATGAACATTTTGATAGCAAATTCAAGTTCCTGTATGCATTTTACTATGGTTTTTACAGCTTAAAAAATACAAATATTGGGTATTTAGAGGTGACTTTGTGAGCTTTTTCTATCGAACCAAAAGCGCTGAATCATGTTTTCAGCAAACTACTTATCTAGTTTATGTCCTGAATACTACCGTAGTATTTTTTTTCTTCGATTCAATGCAGTGCGTCATGCTTAGATAAGCTTATGCTTAGATGCGTGGATACGCGTCATAAAATCGTAATTTAGGTGCTGTAGACGCTTTATATAGCCTGTTATAAATGATTTTTTACTATCTTTAAAAATAAGAAAGATATGAAGGTTCAAATCTCTCAATCAGAAAGAGAGGGAAATACTAAACGATGACGTCACAGTTGACTACCGCCATATTAATTCAATACAACATTTCATTTTGTAAGAAAGAGATAGACAAAAAAGTTTGATAGGCTTAAGTTTTTTTTATTTTTAGACTATTTTCAAATATGATTTAAAATTCTGTTATGATATTATGTATGTTAATATATTTTATAAATAAAATAGCTGCCCGCAAACGTTGTTTTGCCACCTGAATTATTTCTAGTTATTTTTTTTTTAGTTATAAACTTATTCTCAGAGCTACTGAATATATATTATATGAAATTTCATCAAAATCGGTAGGGCCGTTATAAACTGTGACACGAGATTTTTATATATTAGATATTATACGATATTCAATATCGGTCATATACCACACTAGCTTTCCGCCCGCGTGGACTTTAGGTTATACCGTGCCCGGCTGTGGGATAAAATGTAGCCTATGTCCTTTCTCAAGGTCTAATCTATCTTTGTACCAAATTATATCAAAATCGGTTCAGTAGTTTAGTCGTGAAAGCGTGAAAGACCGACAAGAGTTACTTTCACATTTATAAAATTAGTAGGGATTATGTCCGTTGTACGTGTCTGTATAATAGTATGTTGGTCCTTTGAATGTGTTTAAATACCTGAGCCGTCTAACGAGCACCGCTTTGGCTGCGTGCGCGTCGCGCATGTAGTACCGCAGTGTGTCCGCTAGCTTCAGGTCCTGGTCCGATGCCATGCGACCCTCGATTTGAATGTGTGTTTATATACCTGAGCCGTCTAACGAGCACCGCTTTGGCTGCGTGCGCGTCGCGCATGTAGTACCGCAGTGTGTCCGCTAGCTTCAGGTCCTGGTCCGATGCCATGCGACCCTCGATTTGAATGTGTGTTTATATACCTGAGCCGTCTAACGAGCACCGCTTTGGCTGCGTGCGCGTCGCGCATGTAGTACCGCAGTGTGTCCGCTAGCTTCAGGTCCTGGTCCGATGCCATGCGACCCTCGATTTGAATGTGTGTTTATATACCTGAGCCGTCTAACGAGCACCGCTTTGGCTGCGTGCGCGTCGCGCATGTAGTACCGCAGTGTGTCCGCTAGCTTCAGGTCCTGGTCCGATGCCATGCGACCCTCGATTTGAATGTGTGTTTATATACCTGAGCCGTCTAACGAGCACCGCTTTGGCTGCGTGCGCGTCGCGCATGTAGTACCGCAGTGTGTCCGCTAGCTTCAGGTCCTGGTCCGATGCCATGCGACCCTCGATTTTCTGCCGAGGGATTAAGGGTTATAGTCGAGTATTAATAAATGAACTTTAAAACCCATATGAAATTCTCAAAAAAAGTTTTCCGACTTCCCATACAAACGCAAATTAGTTGATCGCAAAAGTTGTAAGGAGACAGCTATTTTTTTCATATTTCGACCTGTTTTTAAGAGGATCGTCACAGTGTTTTTTCCCCATACAAACGGCGTCAATGGATTCCATCCCCTGAACGTCAACGGATCCCTGGTAAATTTTGGTATAGTGTCAGGAACACCAAAAACTAGGTCCGTACGTTTTTATTTTTGTGCTATTTTTAGTAGACAAAATGATATTTGAGACTAAAAGTCAGCATTTTCGCCAAAAAAATTCCTCAACATTTAAGAGGTGACTGTTGAAAAACTAAGAATAATTTTGGAATAACAAAACGTACGAACCTCGTTCATACGCTTAAAAATCGATAGAGACCAAAAACATGCGATTTTATTAAGTAGGAATTGCTTGACGCCTAACTCATATATTTGGAAATAAAACTCGGCATTTCGCCGGAAAGCTGCAATTGTCCCTTTCGCACAAATCTGAGGCGGGTGGTCGACATCGAGACAGCATGAAAAACAACTGAGACGCTCCTCTTAAGGAAAAGTTATTCAGTTTCGTGGAATGATTCACATCCTTAACTTTACCCTCACCCATCTGAAATGCCACCCTGACTAAAAACAAACAACTCCTTATGGTGACTACAATGATTGCAACTAGCTATACAATAAAAAACAAAAAAATCGCAAATTACCCAATTTACATACCACTCACGCCTTAAATCCCTATCAGGGTAGGCAGGGTAGGTTTGAAATGCATTCTGAGGGTTATTAGATGGAACATGAGTATATAGTGTTGATAGGTTATCAGGAAAATAGTTGTTTAAACAGCAATGTTTGTTCTCGGGTCATGGGTGTTCGTGTCTGTCTTTGTGTGTGGTCCACGATACAAGGGTAAACCTTAGAGTGGGACTTTGAGTGTAAGGCAGAGGTTCCCAATCTTGTTCAGTTCGCGGCGCACTTATAACTTCAGAATTTGATCTCGACGCCCTAACTTAGCTAGACAGTCGAAATAGATAGATACAGTTGAAAGAAATAGGCAGGTACAATGATGCTTGTTAGGTAGCTAGGCACAAAATTCAAACATCCACAATATGAAGTTGAGTTTTTTATTTATTCATTAGAATACTCAAATAAAACAAATACAGCTACCTAGTCAATGTGATAGGTTGAGTTTTGTGATCTCCACTCGTTTGGCATGCTTAAGCGTTGGAGTGTTTATTTTGTACCCGCCAATCCTTAAGGTTTCGTATCGGAGTAGGGTACAGAGGTTACAAGGCGCCGCCGCCGCCGCGGTACACAGTTTGGGAACCCCTGGTGTAAGGCGTTGTTTATATTTATTTAATATACCCGGCACTTGTCGAAGGTGTCGGCGGCCCGCGTGAGGAACCGCTCGGCCGCGGGCTGCTCGCGCGCCGCCAGCGCCGACACGCACACCGACAGCTTTATGTGCGCGTCCGCCACTTCTACACACAAACAGACAAACAAACACTGCAGCGGCACGCTCAGGAATGCGCAGATAAGACATATATCACATCTGTCGATTGACGTCAATCTATCTTAGTATGATCTTAGCACGTAGGGTTGCTAGTATACAGGGTTAACCGTAGACAGAGAAAAGGTATAGACTGCGGCCGAGCGTGCCACCGAAAGGGACAGAAAATGTTAGTACTGCCGTAGTCGGCCGTAGTACTGCGCTTTAATGTCCTATAACCCGTACGAATTAACTGTGCACCTCGCGCTGTACTGTTAACACAGCGCGAGGTGCACAGTTAATTCGTACGGGTTACAGCACAGTAAAGTGCTGGCCTTGAAAAAACCGGCACACGCTGAGGGACAAAAAATGCCCAGCATTGTCTCTTTTTTCCACGTGCAATTGATATAGTCTTGTCCTTATCTGTGCGACCGAAAAAGAAGATATCCAGCAGTCTATACCTTTTCTTTGTCCACGGGGTTAACGGAAACTCGACGTATTCTAGGCAGGACGTGATAGGGCAGCCAAAATGCAACGAATTTAACCCACCTTATGTATGGCCGAAAGTTAATAGTTTTCGAGATTTTTTTGAATTTAAGATTTTTTTAGGAAAATAACCAGATTCCCTCATTTTAACCAAAATTTTAAAATAATAGCTTATTGGATGGAATTACATTTTACTTTTTTTCAATAGAACCTCCTCCTGTTTTGAGTTGGTTAAAAAGAAACAGATACAGTAAGAAAAAACAAAAAACACAAATAAAATTAAAAAACAAACGACACACATAATATCTTAATATATATAAATCTCCTGTCACGATGTTTGTCCGCGATGGACTCCTAAACTACTTAACTGATTTTAATCAAATTTGTACACCGTGTGCAGTTTGATCCAACTTGAGAGATAGGATAGTTTTTATTTCGATTCATGGCCTTAATAATTTATAATTAACAATAAACTGATTATCAATGTTGATCGTTGTCATTAATCGTAAATCTCTAACAGATGGCGCCACGGCAACGCGGGGCCGGGCTGCTAGTATAAAATAAAGAAAGGATAACAGTTTAACTTTTGTATTTAGTGCATGTGTCAGATATAGTTGTTGAGTATGTTTGGGGGTTCTCGAAGCAAGAAAAAGGATTATTTCAAATCAAATATACTTTATTGTACATACAAATGAGCAATAAAATAAAAATTCAATTGACTGTTTCACAGCTACTAATAATAATTTTAATTAAGTAGCTTATAAAACAGATATTAAAATATGAATTTTAATATATTTTTCATAAGCATGTGTGAAAGAAAATTTGGTCCCAAAAATTTAAAAAATATAAATTATTAACCAAAATTAGAAATCAATGAGTTTATATTTTATTTAATACTAGCTTCCCGCGCAGGACTTCGTTCCCGTGGGAATTTGGGAAAATCTTGTAATTATCACTTGCTTAACGGTGAAGGAAAACATCGTGATGAAACCCGCCAGTCCAAGAAAATTCATTTTCGCTCGGCTCGCGGTCCACTAACCCGCATTGTGCGCGTGGTGGACTATGGACTAAAACCCTTCGTGTTTCGAAAGGAGGCCCGTGCCCTGAGGTGGGGACGTATATGGGCTGATGACGAAGTAGCCTATGTTACTCGAGGATAATATAAGTGAGATTCTTTGTATATCTTCTATGATTTTTTGTGTGGTCTTAAGTAACATTCTTTGTGGATTCTTTGATTCTGTTTCTATGTCTAACAAATATTTTTGTTATCCTATCACCATACCTTTATGCTTGCTGGTCATCCGGTCGACCTTGGCCACGCTTTCCTTGAGGTGCGAGTAGTATTCCTGCAGGAACGCCGTCTCTTGTTCGAAGAAGTCGTTGACGTCCCGAACCGTGGCGCCGAGGTAGATCTCGTCTGTTGTTGTTGTCATTGAACGCATCTGAAACGATTTTATGAGATTAGATGTTATACAGGGTGTAAAGGACAGCTTAGCAAATACTTAAATAGTGGAATCTACCTAATAACTATCATCAGCTATAAGTGATTATTTTTTTCCGGGAAACGTCATGTTAAGGAGTTTCATTATTTACATACTCTGTCGCTACGCAACGTACCGTGACCCCGCGCCCCGCGCGCGATCTCCCGCGCCGCGCTGCTATCGGAGTGCGATGTACATTGCTGGTTTTCGTGTTTTACGTTGTTATTATTGTTTTTTATTGCAAAATAGAGTGTACTCGTTTAAATAATAAAAAATGTAAGCAGAAAATTTTCCGGAGGAAAATTCCACTTGAAAATCATTCAGAATGATTGTCTAAGTCCAGGGTTTCAGTTTTTGCTAAGCTGTCTTTTACACCCTGTATTGTGTATTGTAAGATTGTAAGAACACTCTTAGATGCAACAAGGAACCTATTGTCAAACAGGCTCTACAAACTAGTCAATCCAAAAAGCAGTTTACCAGCTCGCCATTAAGCTCAATTTCCCTCATGGCTTAGCAAACAGATCATAAAACAAGAATCTTTTTCTCTACACACTAATCAATACTAAAAGCGTCCATTTTCCCCCTAGATTTATGTGTGTCAAACAATATATTTTTTATCAAACAGTCTCTATAAACTAGTTAATACAAAAAAAAGAACCAACTTCAAAAAAGCGAAAAATATATACAATATCATTTGATGTGCTATGTAGTACCTATCTACTGAGCTGTTTGAAGTCGGTGCCAAGGTGGCCTATCGAACTTAATTTTCTTGGCACCGACTTCAAACAGCTCAGTAGGTAGGTAGGTACTACATAGCACAACAAATGATATTGTATTTATTTTTCGCTTTTTTGAAGTTGGTTCTATTTTTTTAAAGTTTTTATTTTTCATTTTTTTCCATTAATTATAACCTCTTCATTTTTTGAAGTTGGTTAATAAAACGAAGTGTTAGCTTTGAAAAGTTAAAGCGAATTTTTGATTTTTATTTTAGATACATACAGTTTAAACTGAGAACCCCCTTTTTTTGAAGTCAGTTAAAATACAAGAATCTTCTCCTAAATGTAACAAATACTTTTCTGAAAACCGCATCAAAATCGGTTCAGCCAAACGCGAGATAATCGCGGACAAACATACATACATACTGTGGTATGCAGACCTTCACGGAGGATCGGGCATAACGCAACTTCTTTCTCATTCGATCATTTCGAAGAAGATAATTCGAATATCAATTTCAAAGGTTTGAAATGGTATTCGATGTCATGATTCGAAATGATTGAAGATCTGGCCTTGCGCCATTCATTGTTTGATCGTAGCGTATTGAGTATTTGATCTTTGCGGATTAATTGTGTTTAGCCCGCGGAGTAATTGTATTCGATGATAGGCGTGCAATAGCACTTTTAAAGCAGGTGTCTGTTTTACAGTTGTGATTTTATAAATGAAGTAAATGATTATATAACGAAGAAATTACTGTTATTAATTATAATCAAGAATAACGAAGAATCCAGCTGTTTTATTATTGCCCCCTAAAAGACACCTTGCAAATGGTGGAGGCGCCGGGTATGTAGCGTCGAGCTAACACTTGTTTACTCCTTTTAATTTTTAGTTAGGGACAGGTGCGGGTTTGATAGGAGCTATTAATATTCGGTCTTATTTCCCCATCATCCGAACAAAGAAGATCTTATCCTGATGGAAAAAAGAAGACCGACCCGACCACCTGATCCAATGCAGCCCAGAGAGACGCTACTTCAAGGCCAGAGATGCTATTTCAAGGCCACCTCGATGGATTAAAAACTTAGGGCCATCGTATAGGAAGTTAGGTAGGCCTGTTGAAAAAAATGTTCGACCGATCGACCGATCGAAAATTTTTCAATGGGGGGAAGGCAGTTGTGGTATGCAGACCTTCACGGAGGATCGGGCATAACGCAACTTCTTTCTCATTCGATAATTTCGAAGAAGATAATTCGAATATCAATTTCAAAGGTTTGAAATGGTATTCGATGTCATGATTCGAAATGATTGAAGATCTGGCCTTGCGCCATTCATTGTTTGATCGTGGCGTATTGAGTATTTGATCTTTGCGGATTAATTGTGTTTAGCCCGCGGAGTAATTGTATTCGATGATAGGCGTGCAATAGCACTTTTAAAGCAGGTGTCTGTTTTACAGTTGTGATTTTATAAATGAAGTAAATGATTATATAACGAAGAAATTACTGTTATTAATTATAATCAAGAATAACGAAGAATCCAGCTGTTTTATTATTGCCCCCTAAAAGACACCTTGCAATACAAACATACATACAGGTCAAACTGAGAACCTCCTTTTTTTTGAAGTCGGTTAAAAAGCACTTCACCAGCCCGCCGATAAGGTCCATTCCCTAGATTTATGTGTGTTAAACAAGAAAATTTTTATCAAACAATCTCTACAAACTAGTCAATCTAAAAAGCGCCTTACCAACCCGCCAATAAGGTCCATTTTCCCTCTCGGTTTGGCGCACAGATCGTGTTCGTATTGTAGGAACACTCTCAGATGTGCGTCGGCTCTGAACACTGGATGCGCGGCTAAACGTTGCAGAAAGACCTCATGCATCGCTACCGTCTTCTTGAATGTTGCTAGGTATTCACTGGAAAAAAATACAGGCTAAAACAACTGTGACTTTAACTGCCGTACTCAGAGACGTCAATTAAAGTTAAGCAGTAATTAAATGTCATGCTATTCCTGTTTATATCAACAAGAATGAAAGAGACAACATCAGACTTTAACAGTACTTAACTTTAATTGACGTCTCTGAGTACGGCAGTAAATTTAACGAAACTTTAAGAATTAATTCCACCCATGAAACTAAACAAATTCCCCAGGGAACTCTAATGAAAATCTCAGAAATAAAATGTTTACTTCTCATTTAAGGCAGTCAGCTCAATTTTTTTTGTCATAATTCGACAAACATTTTTTTGTCATAATTCGACCTATGTTCATTGGGGAAAGGAAACCACACAGTTTGCTTGTGGGCTGATTCACATCTTTAACTGTCGTCAGCTTATTTAAATTCACTCCAGATAAGTTCTGTTTCATATTGTGTTAATAATTCATTGACCTGCCACATCCTGGATCATAGTTAAGCGTACACCGAGTAAGAAACGGGACTGAGCGCTAGAAAGAAGATTAGTCTAGTAATTCATACGCTTCATGTGCATTCGGAAAATCAATAATTGCCGAGAGAGACCAAACATCATTGTACTTACTCTTCCAACTCCTCTTTCATCTTAAGGAACTCCTCCCTAGTGAGAGACCCCTCTCCTTCGCCCAGACGCTGCAGTTTCTCGCGGGACGCGTCGAAGTCGGGACGAGGGGGCGCGGGCGGGATCTTACGACAAAATGTATGAACTTAGTTTTACGAAACTCGGACTCTGTACTTAAGAACTCGGACTCTGTACTTAAGAACTCTGACTCTGGACTTAGGAACACTGAATCTGTACTTAGGAACTCAGACTCTGTACTTAGGAACTCTGACTTTGTACTTAGGAACTCTGATTCTGTACTTAGGCTTTTTTTATATACACACATCAAAAAAAGTTTGCGATCACTTGGAAAAGTGCTAATATTTTTTATAGTAGAAGAATAAAACTTAATCACTTTTTATCTTTTGATTCCTTATTTAAAAATATGAAATTTAAATATAAAATAATTTCGTAATTCAAATGTTTTTTCATTTAAAAAGACAATCAACCCTTGCTTGCTTTAATTCAGAAATCTGACATAGTCGCAACTTATCAATATTTTCAATTTATTCAAAAAAAAAATAAGTTGGTAACGATGCCGAGAGGATTAACTGCAGTTTTACGAGCCAGAATTCTAACTTTAAGTGGAGAAGGCTATTCCACGAGGGAAATATCACGCAGAGTTCATGTATCCCAATCCTGCGTGGTGACCACGTTGGAGAGGTATCAGGGCATGGAAGATTTAGCTGATCGACCTCGCAGTGGTCGCCCAACTGTTCTTACTGCAATTCAGAAGCGATATATCAGATTACTGGCTGCCCGTGACCCAACAATGAACGCTACTAAAATGAAAGCAGAGCTGCGAGCTGCCACCGGCCGCGAAGTTAGCACCCAAACGATTAGAAATTGCTTACACCAAGCTGGATTACGAGCAAGGAGATCCTGGCGAGCACCTCTGAACTCACAGCAACGGAAGCGGCGCAGATTGCAATGGGCTAGGCTCCGTCAAAATGAAGAAATTGAGGACGAAAGCATCTGGCAGAACTGCTTCTTCGTTGACGAAACGCGGATCAGTACACATCCAGATAACCGACGTGTCCGTGTCTGGAGAAGACCTGGCGACTCTGAAAGGCAGAGAACTGCCACTGGAACCGTTCAGCAGGGCGGGAAATCAGTGTCCTTTTGGGCCGGGATAATGATTGGGGCTAGGACGCCCTTAATCCCGTATCAAGGCACCATGACCGGAGCCATGTACAAAACGATTGCAATCGATGGATACGTCAGACCATTCCGCATCAACCACGGGCGCCAATTCATAATGGTAGATGATAATGCGCCCGCACATCGAAACGGACGTGTTGATGCTGCTCTCCAGCAATACGACATCACCAGGTTAGACTGGCCTGCCGGCTCGCCTGACTTAAACCCGATCGAGCATGCGTGGGATGCTCTTAAGCGAGCTGTTTGGAACCGTCAGCCACCTCCGCGAACAGTGTCAGAAATCAGGGCAGCTGCTATTGAAGAGTGGGACAGGTTACCACAAGAAATGCTAGATAACTTAATTCTTAGCATGCCCAGAAGGGTTTGTCGCGGAGTTACGTGAACTCCACGATTAAGGTCAGTAAAGAAATGGATATTTGTTGTGCATTTACCTCACAGAGACTTGTCAAAGGTACATTCTAGTATTATAATGTTGTTACACTTGACTGAGTGAATTTGTATGTCTGTAATGTTGGCAGAATTGACGTTAAGATATGACAGCTAGAATGGCGCGCTAAAATCTGACAGCTTCAGTGTCAGGTGAACTTTTACTATGAGAATGCAGGTTGGAATGTTAGTGAAGTTTGAATCGTTGTAAGTGTGCTCATGCGAGATATGCTGTACAAACTGTAAGTCTAAACCTTATACCTGTCACTACGAGAATATCTTTGTATTGATGTGTATTTTATTGCCAGATCGATAATGATCTGTGAGACTCCATGATACTATCCAGAAATGAATCTTGACAGAGACCTGGGACGTGAAGGTTGTCTTCACGGACAGGATGCGAGGCATGGGTAGGCTATAAGGGGTGGTTGGAGGCCTATCGAGGAGCTTTAGGCTCCGCTGTATGAAGTAGAGAGGTAAATGTAGATAATGCCTTGGTCTAGTTGAGAGACGGACAAGGAAGGCATTATGAGAATAAGTGGTATCTGCCCAGTTGAGAGACGGGCAGGGAAATATCACAAGTTGCATTGGTCCAGTTGAGAGACGGACAGGAAACTATAATAAGTGGCATTGGTCCAGTTGAGAGACGGACAGGAAAGCCATGTGAATTATGAGAGCATGAGCCTGACCATGAGGCAGGCAGGAAAGCTCTAGAGAACGTACCGATCTACATTAATGACCAGGTCATCGGACTGGTATCAGAATGTGAGATAGATTAATAACTGTTCGGTGGAACAGGAGAGAAAAGAGAAAGTCTGGATAGTATTGTGTGAGATGAGTATAATCCCTAATATATTAATATGCCTAATGTCGAGCGTTGGTCATTATCGCGGCGACATTAATGGTGGAGATGCTGACTTGTCGATTGAGGTGGTAAATGAGTTGTTCCGTGGTTATTACGTGGACCGCAAGAGAAGGTGTCGTATAATCCGACTGGCCTAAAGCCAAAATAGTGGCATGATTTGATATTTTGATCGCCTCAGTCGACAATGAATCCATTATTTCAAAGTAAGCCGCCAGAACGGCTCTGGCTGGCTTGATGTGGTCTGCCAGACTTTTTTCTGGTGAGATCTTGAATTTTTTGCGTGAAAAGATCATTGTTAATTACAATGTTCCTTAAATATATTTTTTCGTTTCGGGGGGTTGCCCCTGGAAGTCGATTTGTGTTGTGTCCGCCATTTTTATGCGGACATATCGCGTAATTTGATGCAATACGTAAATAATTTATTTGATTATCCTTTACGGTAGGCTTATTTTATTTATAAAGAAGTTATAAACGAAAACTGAGTTTTATTTTATCCCATTTGATTTTATTTGTTCATGTATGGAATCTGGCTATTTTGTGCCAACTTTCGAATTTCAAATTTGGCGCAATTTTGGCTCTTTAATTTATCGGTCTTATCGATTACGGTTTTTTTGAATTTGCCACATTTTTTTTTCCGATTTGTGGTGGTGTAAAATAGGAAAAAGCCGTTGTCTATGGAACTAAAAGTGTTGTGCCAGTAAAAGATTGATTCAATAGTTGATTCAATTTTAACTTTGCAAAATGTTCATTATGATAATTTGGCGATAATTTTATTTGGTTATATATAAATTAAGTTCTTATTTGAGGAGGTCTTCAAGATTTAATTTTTTTGGAAAACATCGGGGTTAACGGTAAGTCGGTTACTCTTTGTAATCGGTCGAAATTCTCAACTTTGTCAGTATTTGATTATCCTCTTCACGTAATACCTAGAATTGAATTTTATGACCAATAAAATGCTGATAGTGATATGATATTATGTGCACTATACACTAGAAACCAGATTATAATTGAGTCAAGTCAAAAAAGATTCAGAAGGCTACAACCGTATGTTTGTCGATGGTAGCACTAATGACGAAAGTTAATCCCGCCATTTCCGTTTCCGCAAAAGAAAATTTTAGCCATGTTTTGTTTTTTCTCGGCGTCGCATTGTTTTAAGTGGTCGCCGTTGCAGCAAAAATTTAGTTCTGCTTAGTTAAGAAGTTGTTTTAGGTCTAATTAGTTACCAAAAGAAGTGACGTGACACGTTTCGTATTTAAACAAAGTTTCATGGGCGAGAAAAGGTAAATATAAAGTTTTCAAGTGAATCTAAAGTTTTATGGTCAGCGGTCATGGCGTCATGTACCTACTTGTATTCTTGTAAGATTTGAGAATTTCAATCATTGTTTCAGCCCAAACTGTTGTTGCTTACTCCAGCTAAAGACAAAAGCCGAGAGAGCATTTGTAAATAGTGCCCAAGTTAAGAGATTGATAGAAGATTCTGATCGGTGAGTACCTTTATTTTATATCAGTAGGATCAAATGATTTACTGGCGGTTTTCTTGAGTGATAGTATTGTACATATTTCAGTGCTCATCGGAGCCAATATGGAGACAATACTTTACGAGGAGATGAAGGACAGACTAGATCTCTTAACAGGTCTAATAGAAAGAGGCAAAGCTTTCATGGGCAGACAGATTAACACTGAAGAAGATATGCAAAAGTTAAAAATGGAATTCAAATTTGAAATAGAAAATTTTCGTAAAGCGATTAACTTTTATATGGATAGGGTGAGAGAACCTTCCCCAGAACTTATAAAAATGTGTATGGAAAATCAAAAGGCTGCTGAGCAGCTCCAGTTGGAACTAGAAATGCTAGCTCTAATGAGTAAGACTGTCACGGACAAAACATCCAGTAAGCTCCCCAAATTAGAACTTCTTAAATTTGATGGGAACATTTTAAACTTTTCTGAGTTTTGGGATAGATTTGCAGCTACAGTGCATTGTAAAGATATCAGCAATGCAGAGAAACTATCCTATCTTCTTAACTCGGTTCAGGGTAGTGCGCAGGAAGCTCTGCAAGGACTTCAGGCTACTAATGAGAACTATGATATTGCTATAAATATTTTGCGAAAACGGTATGGCACACAGTCCATAGTTATTGACGCTCATTATGAAGCCTTAAATAAATTGACTAAAGCAACTAATTCAGCGCAGGATTGCCGCCATAATCTTGATAATATTGAAAAACACTTACGTATATTAGAATCACTCGGTGAAAATATAAATAACAACCACTTTCGTGTATTAATAACAGCAAAATTCCCTGAAAATGTACTTTACCAGTTAAATTTAATGACACAAACAGACAGAAATGTAACCATTCTGAGAGAGAATTTAGACAAAATAATTACTGCCTTAGAAAAGACTGTAGAGGCACCTTCAAATGCCATCGCAGACGGCGACGGCAAAGATAAAAAACAAGAACAATGAAACATTATGCCGTATACTCCTTGACAGTGGAAGTCAAAGGAGTTACATAACTAACCGGACTGCGACAAAACTAGAAATTAAACCAGACAACGAAGACAAGCTGACAGTATTTACTTTCGGATCGGACACACCACAGGAGACATCAAGTCCTTCAGCTGACATTATAATTAAAACAAAAAGAGGTATACAAAGAAAAATAAGAGTGAACATTGTTCCATTTATTACAAATCGGATACCTGTATTTAATCTGGACAACGAGCAAGTAGATGTCTTAGCTGATGACAATTCTCTTGGTGAAGTGATTGATGTGTTGATAGGTAACGATTACTACTATTCCTTTATGAGAAATGAACACCTTAAAATCGGTGCTAATTTATTCCTTGTAAATACAGATTTTGAGTATTGTCTGGCAATACTTCAGAGGACGAAAATAATGTCTTATCTGTAATAACTTACTGTCAATGCCATGAATCAAATTGCCCATATTTCACTGAGCCTGACTTGCCACTCAGGAGTATAGACATGAAATTTTTATGTGAATTAGAGAATATTGGTATAACAGATTCTCCTAAAATAACTAGGGAAGAGGAATCAGTTAAGTTCTTCAATGAGACAACGACTTATGAAGCAGGCAGATATCAAGTTAAATGGCCATGGATACAATACCCACCTGATTTACCCACAAATTTCGGCCTTGCTTATGGAAGATTAAAAAATTTGTTACAGCGTTCAGATAAAAAAATTTTAAGAGAATATAACCAGATATTACAAGAACAGTTAGAAGCAAACATTATAGAAATAGTAGAACAAGAAACCATGCCTATCCAACAAAGGAGTCCACCTGTACATTACCTGCCACATCACATAGTCCAGCAAGAAGGGAAACGTGGACGCATAGTGTATGATGCATCTGCCAAATTAAAAGACCAGAAGAGCCTGAACGAATGCTTATACCGAGGACCATCTATGCTAGAAGATCTAGCTGGTTTACTTCTAAAATTTCGAACTAATAAAATTGGTATAACAGCAGATGTTGAGAAGGCATTCCTTCAGATTGGTCTTCAAGCAGATGACAAGGACGTGACGCGATTCCTTTGGCTCAAAGAACCAGGCAAAGGACTTTCTGACTCCAATCTATTGCATCTCAGATTTTGTAGAGTGCCTTTTGGCATAATATCGAGTCCATTCTTATTAACTGCCACAATTCGTTATCACATTGCACGGAAACACAAAGAACTTATGAAAGACATAGCGGATAAATGCTACATGGATAATCTCTTAACTGGTGCCACATCAGTAGACAAGGCTAGACTTATTTCAGAAGACCCAAACAGTTTTCAAAGAGCTTTCTATGAACATCAGAGATTGGATGTCAAACGATGAAGAATTAATGAAACATATTCCAGAAACATTGAAATCTAAGCAGTCTGATAACTGTAAAGTGCTTGGTCTGATATGGGATGTTAAAAAGGATCTTTTGAAACTTAAAATATGTGATGACATTTTTCAAGAAGATAAGATGAAAAAGAACAACACTAAAAGGACAGTACTGAAGACACTTGCTAGATTATTTGACCCTCATGGCTTTGCTGCACCTCTCGTGCTGCCAATAAAAATGTTCTTCCAAGATCTGTGCCTTCAGAAGATTAAATGGGACAAAGAGCTACCAGAAGAATTTTCACAAAGATGGGAAGATATATTAATAAAACTAGAAGCAATAAAGGAAATAAAAGTACCAATATATGTTGGATTTACAAATTCTGACACACGGACCAAGTATGAACTGCATACTTTTACAGACGCATCCAAGAACGCATACGCGGCAGTGACTTATCTGCGAATTATTGATCAGAATGAGATAAAAACCGCATTTCTTATGTCAAAAGCGCGTATAACACCAGTTGAAGATAAAGACGACCTAAAGATACCACGTCTCGAGCTATTGGCATTCCTGATCGGCAGCAGGTTACTGAAGTATGTAGAGCAGAACCTAGAAATACCTGTTGATAGACAATACATGTGGACAGATAGCAAAGTCGTTCTCAGTTGGCTAAAAACGAACAAGTTGTTACCACCTTTCGTGTCAAGAAGAGTAGCTGAAATAAAGCAACATAAAGAGGTAGAGTTTTGCTATATTAACACGAAAGAAAACCCAGCCGATTTAGCGACTCGTCCAGAGCTCTGGGACCAAAAGAAAAAAATTATGGTTTGCAGGACCTTCATTCCTAAACGTAGATATCAAATATTGGCCTAAAGACAGACATAGATAACCAAGAAACTTCTCTTTTTGTTGGGGAGACCCTGGACATGGTCGATGGTCCAGAGATGACAATGAAAGGTTTTGAGACAGAATCACCTTACCAGAATGAAGAAATGGAATGCCTCGAAGTAGAACCACAGGACGATGACATTAAAATCATAAGAAATTTACAATTGGAACATTTCCCAGATGAAGTTGCAGGCAAAGTAACCAGCCTCACAAGAAACTTAAACCTGTTTATGGACATTGATGGACTGTTGCGGTGCAAAGGAAGGATGTCACACACTGATTGGGACTACGACTCAAAATATCCCATACTCATTCCCCAAGACAGCCCTTTTACACACGATGTCATTAAAAGGGTACATGAGAAGAACTACCATGTAGGACCATCTCACACCTTGAGTCTTGTACGCCAAAAGTATTGGATTCCACAAGGAAAGGCGCAGGTACAGAAAATCTTAAAGAAGTGTCCACAGTGTGTAAAGCAAGGTGGGGGACCTTACACATTACCGGCTCCACCTGCACTTCCGACAGAGCGAGTTAACTACAGTAAACCCTTCACATTTACTGGGGTAGATTATTTTGGCCCACTATTTGTAAGTTCTGACTCAGGAAAAGTAAAAAGATGGGTTTGCCTGTTTACATGCCTTGCTATTCGAGCCATCCATCTGGAAATAGTACAAGACCTTACCGCAGATGAGTGCCTTCTGGCCCTGAGAAGATTTGCAGCGAACAGAGATTCTCCTAAGAAAATAGTGTCTGACAATGCTCTGTATTTCAAGCTGACTAGCGAAGTTCTGACAGCTCCTTATTGTAAAGAAAATAAAATCGAGTGGAAATTCATCCCTCAATTAGCCCCCTGGCATGGTGGATTCTACGAACGCCTAGTTGGTTTAGTAAAACACTGTTTGAAAAGGACCCTAGACAAACACCTTCTCCGAGAGAGTCAGTTAATGACAGTGCTGAAAGAAGTAGAAGCAATAGTTAACTCTCGACCATTGATGAGTGTCGGCTCAGACTTGGAGTATGTGTTGAAACCAGCGGACTTCCTGTCACTAGGGAGATGCCTGGAGATTACTCCTGAAGCTATGGTTACAGAAGGTACTTCTACGAAAATGGATCTAGTGCAAGGGTGGAAAAGGGGGATGGTTATCTTGGATAAGTTTAAGAGGATGTTCCAAGACCAGTACCTGTCCAGTTTAAGAGAAAAGCATCGATACTCCCTGAAACAGCCAAGAGTAAGGTCAGATAGAGTGCCGCAAGTTGGTGATACTGTTCAAATAAAAGATGACTGTAAGAAAAGAATTAACTGGAAAGTAGGTAAAATAAGTTCACTCATCAAAGGACCAGATGGCAAGTGTAGAGTGGCGAAAGTCAAAGTAGGATCCAGCGAATTAACGCGATCTGTTGGTCATTTATATCCACTGGAGATTGAAGATACTAAAACTGCTGGTCAGATAGAAAATATACCGAGTGTGAAAATGCAAGATAGGTCATTGTGTGATGAGGGTATACAGCCAGTGTTACCAGAAATGTGCATTGATATACCCCCAAATTTAAAGAGAATGCTAGAGACAACAGTTAGTCAACCTCAGAGTTTAGTTAACGAGAATGAAGAAGATGTTGCAGAGGCAACCAATAACAAAGATAAACTTCCTGAAGTAGTGGAAACAGTGCCTGAAGAGGTAGAAATGTTAGACGTGTCTAGTCCGAATGTAGATGAAAATAGTAGCCCTGAAAGTGATGCCCGACCAGTGAGACGAGCGGCGATTGAAGCAAGGAAGAGGATCGCAGAGATGTCGTGCCAGCTTGCAACGCTTCTGTAGATCTCTTCGCCGCTGGGGAGTGTCGCGGAGTTACGTGAACTCCACGATTAAGGTCAGTAAAGAAATGGATATTTGTTGTGCATTTACCTCACAGAGACTTGTCAAAGGTACATTCTAGTATTATAATGTTGTTACACTTGACTGAGTGAATTTGTATGTCTGTAATGTTGGCAGAATTGACGTTAAGATATGACAGCTAGAATGGCGCGCTAAAATCTGACAGCTTCAGTGTCAGGTGAACTTTTACTATGAGAATGCAGGTTGGAATGTTAGTGAAGTTTGAATCGTTGTAAGTGTGCTCATGCGAGATATGCTGTACAAACTGTAAGTCTAAACCTTATACCTGTCACTACGAGAATATCTTTGTATTGATGTGTATTTTATTGCCAGATCGATAATGATCTGTGAGACTCCATGATACTATCCAGAAATGAATCTTGACAGAGACCTGGGACGTGAAGGTTGTCTTCACGGACAGGATGCGAGGCATGGGTAGGCTATAAGGGGTGGTTGGAGGCCTATCGAGGAGCTTTAGGCTCCGCTGTATGAAGTAGAGAGGTAAATGTAGATAATGCCTTGGTCTAGTTGAGAGACGGACAAGGAAGGCATTATGAGAATAAGTGGTATCTGCCCAGTTGAGAGACGGGCAGGGAAATATCACAAGTTGCATTGGTCCAGTTGAGAGACGGACAGGAAACTATAATAAGTGGCATTGGTCCAGTTGAGAGACGGACAGGAAAGCCATGTGAATTATGAGAGCATGAGCCTGACCATGAGGCAGGCAGGAAAGCTCTAGAGAACGTACCGATCTACATTAATGACCAGGTCATCGGACTGGTATCAGAATGTGAGATAGATTAATAACTGTTCGGTGGAACAGGAGAGAAAAGAGAAAGTCTGGATAGTATTGTGTGAGATGAGTATAATCCCTAATATATTAATATGCCTAATGTCGAGCGTTGGTCATTATCGCGGCGACAGGGTTTCCGCATGTGTGCGAGCCAGGGGAGGAGTCATTTTATACTAACTATTAATTTTTTCGTAATAAATTTTGTTTGTTTTTTCATTAATTCAAATTTTTCATTACATTACATTTAAGCCAAAATTGCATTTCCTAGCTTTTGTTAATAAAAAGTAAATAATGAATAATGATTCTTTTATTTACTTAGTGCATTTTCATTATAAAATCATAAAACGTAAACAGTTTCTTTAAATAATTTATATTTTAAAGAATACACCTGATTTTGCTACTGATCGTAAACTTTTTTTGATGTGTGTACATTTAATTTTGCATCCACAGAGTTGATGTCCGTGCCCTTGTCTTGTTACATTTAATATTATTATTACATATTTAACCTTTTTACATTTAATATTATTATTACATATTAACTCAGTACTTAGGAACTCTGGACTCTGTACTTAGGAACTCTGATTCTGTACTTTGAAACTCGTATTCTCTACACTTATAAACTCTGATTCTGTACTTTGAAACTCGTATTCTACACTTATAAACGCTGACTCAGTACTTAGGAACTCTGACTCAGTACTTAGGAACTCTGACTCTGTTCTTAGGATCTCTGAATCTGTACTTAGGAACTCTGACTCTGTACTTAGGAACTCAGACTCTGTACTTAAGAACTCAGACTCTGTACTTAGGAACTAACTACTTAGGAGCTCGGACTCTGTACCTAAGAACTTAGACTCTCTACTTAGGAACTTGCACTCTGTTTTTAGGAAATTGGGACTCTTAGAATAGAATAAAAGAGAAAAAATCCTGAATAGGACATTCAGGATGTCACTTAAAACAAGTCAAGATTACATGAAATACATACATGTAACACTCTGTACTTAAGAACTCAGACTGTACTTACGAACTCGAGACTCAGTACTTAAGAACTCAGACTCAATACTTAGGAAACTCAAACTTAAACTCAATACTTAGGAACTGAGCCTTAGGAATAAGAACTCAGCCCCAATACTTACAATATACCCAGCATATTCTTCATTCTCCTCGTACCGGTCATGCAGCCACACAAACTCCTCATGCTGTCGCACCACGAGGAACTCACACTTCTGGAACTCCGGCAGCGTGGTCTTGGTGTGCACTGTGAACTTCACTTTCTCTTTCTCGCTTAGAGCATCTGATATGTCTACCTGTTAATGAATGAAATAGTAATTTGTAATGCATTTGTATCTTTGTGATTATTTTTATAAAAGTTTGTTACTATATGTGAAGACCTGTATTAGGTCCTTTGGCACTTTGTTTAGCACGTCATGCTTTAATAATTTCTAAGTGCTATAGATACCACCTAGTTAAACCTGCTAATAATTTGGCAATAGCACAAGCTAAAGGGGCTTCGTACCCGAAAAGGCTGAAAAGACATAATATCATAGACTGGCATGAAAGATAAATAAAGAGAGAAGAACCCTTCTGTGGAAGGTGCCATCTCATACGTCACCTTGACTAATAACAAATGCTTATAATGACAACACAGATAGGAAAAAAAATTACGCTGCCTAAAATTAAATGAATGGCATCAACAATGTGTTCCCAGGTTAAGTGAGTAACATGGGCGTACCCAGGTTTTGGTTCATTAGATTTTTTTTAGGAACCTAGTACAATAAATATGCATAAATTAAAATACGTATTTTTTAATATAAATTCTTTACCTATACTATAGCTATTTCAAAAATAACTTTCGAGGGTCTTCAGCAAAACAGTTTATGACGTCTTCCATTGTTTGCAGCGCTGCTGACGAAAACGGACGAAAACTATATTAAAAAGTTGTATATTGTATTGCAAATGGCAAATTCTTTTTCTTAACCTTATCGACAAAACAATTGGAAAATCAATCAATAAAACAAACTCAATTAATTGCAGCAACAATAAACAAATCAATTTCAGCAACTATAGAGGAGCTCCTACAACCAATACGTAAGGAAAATGAAATCTTAAAGAGTGAAGTCGAAGTACTACAGGCCAAAATGAAACTAATGGACTTACAATCAAGAAGAAAGAACATAATTATGCACGGGGTGCAAGAGAAGGAGAAAAGTAAGCAAGAACTCATTGACGAAATTTTGATCATCCTGAACAACTATATGGAAACAAAAAGCGACAATGTATGGGATAAATGGGAAATAAACAATGCTTATAGAATTGGAAAGAAAATCGCCAGCAAAAATAGACCCATTAAAATATCCCTAATCATGGAGTGGAGAGCAGAAGAGTTATTAAGAAACAGGAAAAAATTCCCAGAAGGCATCTACATTACAGAAGACTATCCAAGGGATGTACTAGAAGCCAGAAAAGAGCTTAAACCACAGCTAAATGAAGCCAGGGTGGCAGGGAAATATGCAATAATTAAATATGACAAGTTAATAATAAAAGAAAAACAAGAAGGTAGAGCCCAAGATAAAAGGAAGAGGATCCCATCATCTTCTCCGAAAACTCCTCAGGATAACCGAGAACAACCTACAAAGATATTCAGGAAAAATTATGAATCTGAGAAAATGGTAAAAAACTAAACGAGAATAGCCAAAAAACAACCTCAACCACAACTATAAAGCATGGAAACCGGAAACACATAAAAACTATTAATGTACTAAATAAGAATCTAAATCTTCCAACCCGGCTGGTCACCGAGGAAGAGTATGACCATAACCCTCCAGCAAAGAAAAGATTTAAAACAATCAACATTGCAACACTCAACACAAGAACCTTAAGAACACAGGACAGCCTACTGGAACTAGAAAATTCTCTAGAAAATATAAACTACGACATACTAGGCATTAGCGAAATGAGAAGACTAGACGAAAAAATCGAAGAATATGACGAATACATTCTATATCACAAAGGAGAGATAGCAGGTCACAGAGGAGTCGGGTTTCTTATTAAGAAACACTTGAAAAACTTTATACAGGAACTAAATGGAATCTCAGACAGACTGGCAATACTTAACATAAAAATACCAGGATATAAAAAACTTTGGACGATAATACAGGTATATGCGCCTACAGAACAAGCTTCCAAGAAAGACATTGAAGGCTTCTACAATGATCTGACAGACATCGTAAATAATTACAACAACAACAACATTATTGTAATGGGAGACTTTAATGCACAAGTGGGTACCAGAGAAACAGGAGAAGAATCCATAATGGGAAAATACGGTCACGGAAAGAGAAGTAAGAACGGCCACTCCTTAATAGAATTTTTACTACAAAACAACTTAACACTTCTTAATTCAGTCTTCAAGAAAAAACCTAAAAACAAATGGACGTGGATATCCCCGGACGGAAAATATAAAAATGAAATTGACTTTATAATAACAAATAGAGTAAAATACTTTAATGACACACATGTCATACAGAACTTAAACTTTAACACCAACCACCGCATGGTACGCTGCTGTCTAAAAAACTATCCACCTAAAAACTCTAGAAAGAAGATAATAAACACTACAATAACAACAACTGAACAATATACAGAAAATACTGACCCTTCTTATATCAAAGCTCTGACGGAAATAGCTAACACAGATAAGAACATTCTAGAAAAATACGACCAGGTGAATAGACAATTGACAGAAATCACAAAAACCAAAGCTAACAGGCGTAAAAACAAATTCAGCGAGATAACAGCAAAACTGCTAGAAGAAAGAAGACTGTTAATAGCCAACAATAAAATAAAAAAAGAAAATCTAAATAAAATAGCGGCACTCAGCAAACAAATAAGAGAAAGCATGAGAAAGGACAGGAAAGCAAAACGTTTAAAAAAGTTAGAAGATGTGATCCAAAGAACAGGAGGAACAAGGAAAGCGCTCAAAGATTTAAGAGAATACGGAAAAGAATGGATTCCCAGATTAAAAAACAACCGATTCGACCAAGTGTCAAAACGCAAAGAAATACAGAGGCTAGCTACCGATTTCTATAAGAATCTATACTCAAATAAGGAAGTCGATCGAGGCATAAGTGACAACTTTAACTCAAACAACGAAAACATACCACCAATACTTACAACAGAAGTACGTAAAGCAATCCTTTCCCAGAAACTAGAAAGAGCCCCAGGACCAGATAATATACCTAACGAGTTGATGAGAGGCACAGTGCAGGAATTAAGTCCAATTTTAGCAAAATTATTCAATGAAATACTCAACACAGGCACCATTCCGAACCAATGGGGTGAATCACACATTATACTACTACACAAAAAAGGAGATAAAGACGACATTGGAAATTACAGACCAATAAGTTTAATATCGAATATCTATAAAATTTTCGCAAAAATAGTACTAGAAAGAATCACAAAAACAATAGAGGAAAACCAACCAGTAGAGCAGGCAGGCTTTAGAAAAAACTATAGTACAATCGATCATATTCATACTATTAAACAGATTTTGGAGAAGTACCACGAATATCAGAAACCATTATATATAGCATTCATTGATTACTCAAAAGCCTTCGACAGTTTGCATCATAAATGTATCTGGTCAAGCCTAAGACAACAAGGAGTAGAAGGAATCTATATCAACATCATCAAAAATATCTATAAAAGGAGTATAAGCTGCATAAAACTTGAATCCAAAGGTGATGCTTTCCCAATAAACAGAGGTGTAAGACAAGGAGATCCACTATCTCCAAAACTGTTTATTGCTGTGCTGGAGAATATTTTCAGAGGAATACACTGGGATGACTCTGAATACGGTCTTAATATCAATGGCCGTCGCTTGAACCACCTGAGATTCGCTGACGACCTGGTGCTGCTAGAGGAGGACCCTAAGAAACTACAAGCAATGGTACGCACACTGGCCAAAAAAAGTAAAGAGGTTGGACTGGAAATGAATGCGAACAAAACTAAATTGATGACCAACACCACGGAGGTTGATATTACACTAACAGATGGAAGCAAGTTGGAATACGTGAGCGAATATGTTTATCTAGGACAAATTATAGCTCCCAGAGATATCATGGACAGGGAAGTGAGCAGGCGCATAGCCAATGGCTGGAAGAAATTCTGGTCTCTGAAAGAAATAATGAAGAGTAAAGAATTAAGCATCACTATTAAAAGGAAAACATTTAATACCTGCATACTTCCTTGTATTACTTATGGCTGTGAGACCTGGTCTCTCACCCAAAACCAGCGAGACAAACTAGCAAGATGTCAAAGGGCTATGGAAAGAAGCTTACTGGGATTAAAACTTGGGGATAAAATTAGGAACGAAGAAATAAGAGCGAGAACCAAAGTTACGGACCTGCTTACTCGTGTGGATCACCTGAAATGGGGTTGGACAGGCCACATGCTGAGATGTAGGGCAAACAAATGGAGCCAACAAGTCACTCTGTGGTACCCAAGAGATGGTGCCCGGAGACGGGGGAGACCAATGAGAAGGTGGGAGGATGATCTCCGCCTGACCCTGGGACCACACTGGACAAGGGTAGCACCAGACAGAGAGCAATGGAAACAGCTGGAGGAGGCCTATGCCCAAAGGCACACCAAGTTGCGTGATATTTTATGAAATATTTGCATGTTAGTTTGTAAGGTTGAAATGTAAAAGAAAATGCTTCTTGGAAATAAAAGGCTTTATTATATTATTATTATCGACAAAAGTAGATAGTTAGTAGGGACTTAAACAAAATCCAGGCGGGGCAGATGCCAGGGGGAGTACGCCCAGGAGTGAGTTAACAGTTGAATAAATAAATGTACCAGTAAACTGTTGTCAGCCAGAGAGACATTCTCGCTTGGTTTTTTCTTATCCACCTTGTTCTGGTCTCCGGCTTCTGGTGATGTGGCCGGAGCTGCTGATAAGGGATCGTGGTTCGTCTCTTCCACACAGTCCTAAAATAATATGACACAATGTGAGGGACCGTAAGTTATTGAATTGTTTGATCAAGAAACCCTGACGGTTAGTGGCACAAAAGGGGCAGCTATACAAAAGAAATAAGGTAAAAATTTCACAAATATTCTAAGGTCTGTATTACAGAATGTGACTCAGACTCTATACGAGTAACAGTTATCTGTGTCATTTTGATAGTGAGAGAAAGAAACAATCAACCCTTTAACACTTTCACAGCCAGGCGTTTTAAATGCGGTTAGAACCGGTCCACCTTTGCGAATAGGAGTAGAGTCAGTAGGATCAGAGGTACATGCGTATGTATGTATTTAAATCGTTTAATGTATGTTTGTATGTATATCATTGTAATCTTGACTTGTTTTAAGTGACATCCTGAATGTCCTATAAAATAAAGATTTTTCTATTCTATTCTATTCCACCAGCGATTTTCGCCTATTTTGAAAAATCATAAAATTTAAAGTAGAATAGAATCTTGTATTATGGCAATCTGCGTGATCGAAATTTAAAGTATAAAAGATAGCTATCTGTTTCTTAAGTTATGTGTAAGATTCATATTTATATTTATCAGAAATACAAAAAAAAATGCTTATTTATTTGAATTTTTATTTATTACTAATTAATGAAAAAACACAAAAATCGAAAAAAAAATACCGAAGTCTGATAACGGAAGGGTGACGTTATCGGCGAATGAAATCAAAATCGCCATAATGTGACCCTAACGTGATTGGCTGTGAAAGTGTTAAGTATATATCGACACTCCTAAAATACAGGCCTGAGCCTCGTGGGCTGCCCCTTAGCACACGCTGATCATTGCTACCAGGATTAGTAAATTTTATATACTTGAACAAAACCATGAAAAAAAAAGGAACTAAATCATTACTGCAAACGAAACACAATTAAATAAAGCATCTGAAATTGTGTTGCTCATTATTTCTAACGGGGCAAGCGAAGCAGATAAGTAAAAAACAACCTTGTACATTTAATTTTTAACTAATTAGAATCTAATTGTACACGTCATTTATTTTCAAAGCGCTTTATGGGCTTAAAACGCCGGAAATTCTAAACAAAGCATTGTTAACACATAAAAACTTTCTCATCACGAGCACAGTGAGTCACAAACGTTAAATTGTAAGCGGAAATCAAAAGAAATGAAATAAAACAATGAATTGATATCACTACTAGAAGGTGACGCCCCCCGGTAAAGAAAAATTTGTACGTATATTAATATTTAATACGTATACCAAATTGATAAAACATACCATCATCTTAAATATTATACGTCCAGATAGGTTTTTCACGAAGAATAAACAGAAATAATTCTATTTTGCGATGAAACAACAAAATCGTGGACAACGATACGATAAGTTTTTGACCACAGATAACAGTAAATTTTGACAGTTCTGACAGAAAAAAAGATGTTGCTAGCTCGACTTTTAAAATTCGACATTTTATAAGTTTAACCGACTCCAAAAAAAGAGGTTATCAGCTTGATTCGTTGGAGAATAGTTAACATGCTATCATAACATAGCTTAACACTTTGAAGCCGGGCTTTTTAAATGCGGTTAGAATCGGTGCGCTGGCGATTTTCGCCTTATTTTGAAAAATCATAAAATGAAAAGTTCAAAAGATAGCTACCTATTTTTTTTAAATATATGTTAGATCCATATTTATATTTATCATAAAAAAACTAAGCTAATTCAGTTGAAGTTTTATTAATTATGAATTAATAAACAAACAAAAATTGAAAAAAAAGGTCTGACATTCATCCCTGCTTCAAAAAAGTGGATTTATTTAGTGTAATATTTGTTTTTGTTGATATTTTTTGAAGCAAGGATGAATGAATGCAAAGGGATGTGAATGCAGAGACAGTCCCCACATTGCATCGTAATAATCTTACGCGCGGTATTTTGGCACGAAATGACACATTCCCGCGCGTATAGAAACCGGCTGGTGTGTGTTATGCTCCTCACACCTACACTTTATGCTCTACATACACAAAAAAATTATATGTGCGTACCTAATGAACATAGCTTTGATCTCGTTCCCAGCCAAACACGTTATACGTACGTGATTTTATATGAAAAATTACTGAAATCCGATAACGATAGGGTGACGTGATTCGCAAATGAAATAAAAAATGCCATAACGTGACCCTAACGTGATTGGCTTCCAAAGTGTTAACATGCTACCATTACTTGTACCAAACAATTTATGCTCAACTGACACAACAATCAATCGTAAGATCGTAACCGATATAATTTAAAGTCATTTTTATATAAGTTAAATTTGCGTAATTGCTACATGAGAAAAAAAGCCATGCAGTTTCTTGTGTTTTCTGTGAAATTAACTGTACGCAAAACTTTCGACCGAAGCAGTGAAAAGAGGTGAAACTGGTAACTATTTACGAGTAGACATTTCAACTCAGAAACTATTTGTTAAACGCCGGTTGCAGCTGCAGGTTAACTACAAAAACAGCAACTTTACAGTGGGACCGGCACACATACGCCCTCCGGCCGTATAAGTAAATAAACGCAGTGACATACTCTTTGGTATAAGTATGTGTGAACGCACAGAAACGAACCCTCGGCAAAATTAATAATCTGATTTTTGGGTAAGTTTATGCTAGCAATACCTGTTAAGTCGCGTTCAAGTTATAACAATGTTATAAGACTGAATCGCGTTCAAATATTAGGAAGCTAATGGGTATTTGTAGTCACAGCTGGAATATAAATACTTAATGAAAATTATTTACCTAGGTTCTAGTTATCTGAAGGCAAACCAAAACCTGTTTCTCCCACTTGAACCTTGAACGCATTCATAATATTGATCGAAGTTTGACAGATCCAAAATGTTGCCTATAAGAAACAACCAGAATGGTAGAAAAAATCGGTTTTTTGATTTCAAAAAATCAAATCTCGTTGAAAAATTGGCGATATGAAACAAAATGTTACGAATTTATTGCAAGAAATGTACTCTTGAAAGGAATTCTGAGTAAACTTCTTAAAAGGCTTTATCATTTTTGCATTTTTCTTTATTTTCAGATAGAATTTTTTGTTTTGCTCTTACCATACCAAAATCGTCGCAATTTGAAGCAGAATTATGTTGTTCAAAATAATTGTTATTTTTACTTTATTTACCTGAAAACTTCATTTCTTTTACACAAAATGGGAACACAAAAGCCTGGAGAATGGGCGAATTCACTTATAGCCCGATTCGAGGAGCAGGTGAGCTAAAATTTATTTATTTATGTAGCGCAGTCAAGCCGCCCAAGAATTTGTTTATAATGTAAATAAATCGCATGTTTCTACGCTTTTAATTGATTTATTCATAAGAGGGAGTCTGCATCGCTTCATATTTATACACAATTTCGTTGTAATACTATGTTTTCGTATAAATTTAATTGTTCGCGTGTACACACCCACGCAAATATGAATTCGGCAGAAAACGTCGCAAAAAGTTTAATTAAATCCCATAATTTGATTCATATTTATACTTTCAGTGTATTGAAACCATGGACTAAATTATTTATGATGTTTTAGTGTGGAGTAGAATTTATTTTGTTAGTGTTACATACTAATTACCTATTTATTTTTTTGTTAACTAACTAGTAATTAGTTTTAAATAGGTATTTTATAAAAATATAAACAGACAAGTAAAGTAAGAAATGTTTGTTTATTCACAAAACTAATTAAATAATTTGAATTTACAAATATACTAGGATTCATTTTTTAGAATTATAAAAATTACATTGTCATAAATTAAGTGAAATTAATTTATGACAATGTAAGCTGTAGTAAAAATATTTATTTTAATTCTCTTTGAGTAGGAATTAATTTAATTTGTTTTCATTTGTTTCAATTTTATTAATTAATTTTTTTGAATTTTTTTGATAATACAATAGGTATAGTATACTTTATTGCACTCCAACTCAAGTAAGGTACAGTTACATTTAAAAAAATACTTATTAATCTTTTGTCTTCTTTTTAAGTTAATTTTTTAATCATATTTTGTCCCCTTTTTTTCAAAAATTATATTTGTGTCTTTGTAGAGGAAGGGTGGTATATATCAACAAAAGCTTAATATATAAAAAAAATACATTGAGGTAGTAGATTTCATTTTTGTAGGGACAAGTTTTGCAAACTTATTTATAGTCAAGTTACCCCGTGCCCATATTGTACTGGTTGTTTTAGTACTTTTTTTATACAGAGAGAATGTACAGGGTGTAAGGGACAGCTTAGCAAATACTTAAAAACATTATAAATAATAATTCATTTTATCGAGCTTTAAAACAGTTACTATTAAAAAAAATGTTACTATGCATGCATGGAGGAGGAAGAGACGGCCGCCCACGTCGTGTTGAACTGCAAAGAGGTGGCCAACTACTGGGCCAAACACCTGGGCACACCCAAGTCCCTCCCGGAGGTTGTGGAGGATCGTAAGGGACTTCTGCAATTTCTGGAGGAGCTAGGGTGGCTAAACTGACAGCCATCCTAATAAACAAAAGTCACGCAAAATAGGCGCATGTTGACGTCGAGTTGCGGAAACCAGCCCGTCTTACAATTACAATTACAATTACTACTCTATATGTGAATATCTTGAAGACAAAACCATTTTATCTACACAGTAAACAGAGCCAATTTTTAATTTTATTTTACTATACATATTGAAGGATGAGATACTGTACCATAATAAAATAAGTGATATGTTACGATATTAATATATAATACGACAAGTATTAAACCATACCTTTGACGGCCGGTTTGGTCAAGTGGTAGTGATGCTGCATCTTGATCGGCGGGTCCTGGGTTCGATTCCCAGTTGGGGCAAATATTTGTGTAAAAAGCAGATGTTTGTTCTCGGGTCATGGGTGTTTGTGTCTGTCTTTGTGTGTTCCAAGGGACCCACGACACAAGGGAAAAAACCTTAATGTGGGCCTTTGAGTGTGAAGCGTTTATTTATTTTATTTATTATTTATAGCTGTTTAGAATAAGTACTATTCTCTAACTTTGCCGTGCCCTACCGGGTTATAATGTGATACTAATTTTAATTTTCCACCTTTGTTACCATTATAAGAGCAATAAAATATTGAATTGAATTGAATACTTAAATGGTGGAAATGTGTAGTTAGGAGTTTTTATAATTTACCTACTTTGGTACTATGCAAACACTGTGAAACCGCGCCCCGCGCGCGGTCCTCCTGTGCCGTGCCTCTGCCAAAATGCGATGTACATACATTGCTGGTTTTCGCGATATATGCTGATACGGTGGTTTTTTAACCGACTTCAAAAAAGAAGAAGGTTCTATGTTCGACTGTATGTTTTTTTTTGTTTATGTATGTTCACCGATTTCTCCGCCAATTATGGACCGATTTTCATGTTCGAAAGAGTATATTCTCTGGAACTTTTTCGGAACTTTTCTGGAACTATTTCGAACTTTTTTTGTTCGAAATAGTATATTCCAGAGGTGGTCTCATATAAATTTTATCGAAAATGATTCAGCGCTTTTAATAAAATCAACAAAAACAAAAAATACTACAAACCAGAACATCATCTAAATAAATAAGTGACATTTTCGTTTGTGGCTATCTGCTAATAGGCCTTGTAGTCTGCAAAAAATACTAGTTACCTACTTTGTGCAAACTGCTGTTGGGATTGAAGTCCGTGTCTCATACGTTTTTTTAACGTGGAAAATTATTTATTGGATAGTCTAGTGTGAATAAATAATTTAATTAAAGCAGAATTAAAAAAAAAAACAATTTAAAAACTTCCAGTGGAAAATTGTCTGAATTGAGGGTTTCGGTTTTTGCTTAGCTGTCCCTTACATAACAAAGTATTTCTGGCACTCCGTAAACTGTTTATTGAATCATCATATTATTGAATAAAGTATGAAAAAAAAGCTGATTGATTTTAACTATTAATGGTAGAAACCTCCATTAAAGTTAATCCTACTTTAAATATCATACATGTAAACAAGGACGGCACTACATTTTAAGAAGCTTTTAACTTAAATTGATGTTTCTGCAATGGAGCATGAGTAAAATAAAATAAAAAAACTTATTAGAATTTTTTTTTACTAATTCGAAAAAGCGAAAAATAAAGAACATAATTTAATGTGCGCATAGTACCCACTGATCTGTTTGAAGCCAAGGCGGCCTATCAAACTTATTTATTAAAGTTGATAAAATTTGTGAAAATCGGTCCACAAATGGCAGAGTGGACAATGATACGTACAGTCGAACATAAAACCACCTCCTTTTTTGAAGTCGTTTAAAAATTGGCTTGCAAAGGCTTTCGCAAATAATTTTAGCGAAAGGAAAATGTTCGGCGCGAATGGTACTTGAACCCACGACCTCAGGATTAAGCTCCTGGTGCTCTAACCAACTGAGCTATCGTGCCTTGAAGTCAAGCGGCGAAATTTCTCATTCCCTTACTAAGCACATTACGTCGTGCGTGTACGTTAGCGCCATCTGTGTCTCGTACGGAGAACTACAGACTCATATAACTTATTTGGAGTAGATTATAACTATGACCTATTAACTAAGGGCGAAACCTATTAACTAAGCACAATACGTTGTGCTTCCACATTCACAGCTGCCATACAGAACGGGGGCCCACAGTCTCCACTCCCGCATCAACGAGGAGCAATGCAAGGCGAGTCTGGTTCAGATTAGTCGACACCGCTTCTCATTGGTCATCGCCGGCCTCACCAAGATACTGCAGAGGGTTAATGAACTGGTATGTTGTAATATAATAAATAATTAAGCCAAGTTCAAGTATGTGGCCAAGTTCGCCACATACTTAACTATACCTACACGATAAGAAGCAGAAAAAGAAGAATAATCCATACTATTAGATCCTACATTATCCGTGATGAACATAGGGTGCATGATTTTCCCGAATTCCCACGGGAACGAAAACCGGGTGGAAAGCTATTTAAAAATAAAAATGAATGTTGCTAAGCATCAACGAAGAGCAATGCCAGCCTCACCAAGATACTGCAGAGGGTTAATGAACTGGTATGTTGGTATATAATAAAATAGCCTGATTTTCCAAATATTAAATTAATAAAAATACTTTCAATACTCCTTATTTATTTTGTTTTATTTTAACACCTTTTTCACTCTCCTCAATTTAAATTTCTGATTTGGTGTGCTTTTCTGGCCTCAGATTTTGCCAATTTTCTCATTTTTCTCTTCGCCATCTGCGTTGTTTCTATTTACTTGAGTATGTTGGAATAAATTTTTTTGCTTCCCGTTCAATAATATTACTATTGAATATTATATTATACGTACTATGTTTGTATGTTATTCGCCAAGAAATTATTTTTAGTGGCCCACTCATTATGTTTTTGTTACCATTTTGTAGCACCCTTACCAGCCCATATACGTCCCCACCGAGGGGCACGGGCCTCCCTTCGAAACACAAAGGAGATTTAGGCCATAGTCCACCACGCTGGCCCAATGCGGGTTGGTGGAGCGGTCTTTCGAAAATGAATTTTCTTGGACGGGGTTTCATCACGATGTTTTCCTTCACCGTTGAGCAAGTGATAACTAAAAATCCGTACATAAATCCGAAAAGACGAATTTAGTTGTACAGGCCCGCAGCAGGATTTGATACCGCGACCTCCGGATTACAAGTCTGGCTCATTACCAACTGGGCTATCACTGTACCACCCAATTTTCGATTTTTATGAAGCTATATTTTGTCGGCAATAAAATAGTTGCAAGTTTATTTTATCGCTGATTTACTGCAATCACCCACAGAATTATTTTTGTATTCTCCAACATTTGTATGGCTTTTAATTTGTTGTATTTTTTTTTTCACAGAAGAAGAAATTTTCTATTTTTCCCGTAATCAAAGAACAATAGAATAAATAAATAAAATAATTTTTATTTCAGGCACATAACATAAATTGTAGTCCCATAATAGTAATAATATACTAATTAATTATTCAATTAAATTAAATTCAATAAATTAAAATATTAAATTACAGTGTCACACAATCATTCCCAAAAATTCAAACATGCTTCGCAAACATCTTGTTAGATCATAATCATGTACTTAGTAACAATGTCAGAAAACCGATAGGGTTTCGGTGTCATATAATACAGGGTGTAAGGGAACCGCTTCCGAATACTGAAAGTACATACTCATGCTCAGTCAATGGTTTTGAGTAACTTTCTCAAAGCAATTTTTCCAGGAAACAAAAAAGCGACGGCCCCATACAAAAAAGTCATATAAATCGGACAGATTGTATGGAGATGTCCAAAACTTTTTTCGTTTCCTGGAAAAGTTTCTTTGAAGAAGTTACTCAGAACCATTGACTGAGCATGTACTTTCAGCATTCGGAAGCGGTTCCCTTACACCTTGTATAGTTGTATCTTTATTGTTAAAATGTATATGAGAAATGAATAAAAAAAAAAATATTTCCCAGTACCAGCCCACAATATCGTCAAGCGTGAGTCGGCCCCAGACCGAGCAGGAGAAAGGCTTCCACGACAGTCTAGTGATAGTCCTAGACACACTAGAAGTGTGTTTGAGTTTACAACCTAAAGACACGACTAAATACGACGAGACCATGAACGTGAAGATTCTGCTGCGCGAAGTCTGTCAGTTTATTGGTAAGTTTAAAAAAAAATGTATGCATGGTGTAAGGCAGTGTTTTTCAATATTTTTGAATTCGCGACCCCTTTGGATCATATAAAGTTTTGGCGACCCCCTAAGATCCCAAAGCCCCTTTTAGGCTAAATCTATGTACTACTTGGGAGATTTTAAAACACATAATAAAAGAGTTTGCCGCGGGGTAGACGCGGAAGGCGGCAGGAGCCATCATTATATAGGCACAGCCTTTTCACTGAAATTGTCTTAGTTTAGTGTAAGATTTACAAATTTCTGTCTTTTTCTTTTACCTGCGACCCCCCGAGTAAGGCTTCACGACCCCCCTGGGGGTCGCGACCCACAGTTTGAAAAACACTGGTATAAGGGATAGCTTAACAAATACTTAAATGGTACCCATAGACAAGATCGGCTACAAGTAAATTTTTTTCCCCGGAAACTTCAAATTAAGAAGTTTTTGTTAAGTAACTACTTCTGCGCAACACAATGCAACTTGATACCGGTCCGTGATTCTGAATGATCCAAACTCAGGGTTTCAGTTTTTCCCAAGTTGTCCCTTACACTATTTGACAGCGCAAACTAAGCATGGCTTCCATTGGAATACTCCGAATTTACTGAAATTGCTGTTTGAGCCTAAAAACAAGGCAATGAACGTGAAAATTCTGCTGCGCGAAGTCTGTCAGTTTATTGGTAAGTTGAATATACGACGCACTCACACGTAGTTTTACTATTAATTGTTGGTCCTTTGGGACACGCAAAGACAGAGAATAGAGGCGGCGTAAGGCGTGGGCGACGTGGGCCACCGCCTACGGCCTCGCGGTCCGAGGGGCCTCGCGCCTCTGTAATACGCCGTATCATAAAAAAATGTATTCATTACAAAACTATAAATTGACATGCCAAATTTGTTTTCTTTAGGCTAGCATCATGAAACGAACGGGAAACCCCTCTGACAAATTTCTTTTTTATTTAGTCTAGTAATGTTCTTTGGCAATGCATTGCTATTATAAGGAACCCCTTGTAGCAAGACTTGGGGATTTTCTTTATTGTTTGGCTTTATTTATTTATTTATTTGAGGTACATACCACAGATTACAACTAATATTACAAATAACCTTTCAGAAATACTTATATAGATCTAAGTTGTGATTGTCCATAACTATTGTACAAATTGGCTCTCAAACCTCCACGTCTAAATCTACGTAACAATAACATTCTTGGTATTTCTTTCGTTTCTACCAATTATCCGCAGAACGCGTTTCTTTGGCGAGCTAGCAATAAATTTAATAACCAATGCAATGATTTTAACTTCGACCTTTTCAATACTGGTTTTGTTTCGACGAGACGAGCTTGGACTCAATTTTTTTTCAAAAATTGATTTTTATGATATGTCAATTTTTTAAATTATGTTATGGTAGTTTAACTGGCAATTTTTCTTGTTACTAAAGACTAAAGTGTCAACTTAAAACTAATTGTTTATTAGGATTAGTCACCTCAGCGATACCTGTGTCTACCTGTGAGGGTCTGTAATTGGCTTATTGTTTTTAAAATGTTGAACACTATGTATATTATAAGCTGTTGAACCTCCATTAAAATAAATAAATAAATAAGTTGAAATCCTTACAAGTAGGTACATACACAGCCAGCATGCAAACTATTTATGTTAAACTTTATTGTTAGTATATGAAAAAAGTTTGGATTGCATTGTCTTTAATAATTATAATAAAGTAGTGAAAAGCTTCAATTCAACAGTTTTCTTAAAATTTATAACATTGCTTCTTGCGCCACCCGAAGGCCTCGCTAAATGTACCTAGCCCACATCAAACTTTGGTCTTGCCCCGCCACTGACAGAGAAAAACAGCAGAGTCAAATATCTTACTAAGGCAAATTGCAATATTACAGGTTTGGAAATGTTACGATGACATACACAAGCGATGGGGCCTGGCGATCAATGCAGTGTAAACTAAATCTTAAAAGCTATTGAGCAAAATTTTGTTTTATTTATACCTTTACATTGACCAAAGAATTATTGCCGGCGCCGGCTTTAACTTATCCCTCTTTTATAACACTTTAAACTTTCGCAATTTGAACACATAATATAATACTGAAACGGGTCTAAATTCGCGCATATACAGGGTGTAAAAGACAGCTTTGCAAAAACATTCTGAATGGTTTTCCAGTGGAAAATTTCTCCGGAAAGTTTAATTTTTTTTCATGATTTTTAATATTTTCTACTTCATTTTTTTATTATTTAATCAAATACACTCCATTTTGCAATAAAAAAACAATCATAACAACATAAAACACGAAAATCAGCAATGTAGGTACATCGCAATCCGATAGAAGCGCGGCGCGGGGGGATCGCGCGGGTAGGGCGCGGTTTTGCGATACGTTGCGTAGCGCCAAAGTAGGTAAATAATGAAAACTCCTTAACATGACTTTTCCGAGAAAAAATAATTACTTATAGCTGATGATAGTTATGGATAGATTCCACCATTTAAGTATTTGCTAAGCTGTCCATTACACCCTGTATTATGTTTTTACCTTTGTTCATCCTTTTCGTCAGATACCCGCAACGAGAGTAATGTGAACAACACGCTGCTAAAGCAGCTCGCCAGCAAGGTGCTGTTCGCGCTCAGTCTCAACTTCTTCAACGCTGTGTTCAACAGAATTAGCGCCAGGCTGCAGGTTTGTTACTTGAAAAAGAAACTGCTATACTATACCATACTATTTATTTCGGCCAATAATACATACATAAATACGCGCATTCCTATAATCCCTAACAGGGTAGGCAGAGCATCCAGTGGTTCTAGCGAAGTACTTGATGCCACGTTTGACACAAATTGTGAAAGTTATCAGATGAAACAAGTTGTATAATGGTGAGAGGTGGTCAGCCTTTCGCCCATTATACAGCAAAACCCTCGCATGTATCTTACAGACTTTTACTGTATACCTGGGAAGAGTAGGTAGCTGGCACATTCTAAGTTTCTCTTTCACTCCCAGTTCAGCCTGAAAGAATCAATATCGAATCGACCAATAATCCTTACTAATATTATAAATACGAAAGTAACTCTGTCTGTCTGTTACGCTTTCACGCCTAAACTACTGAACCGTTTTTATGTAATTTGGAACAGAGATAGATTAGAGATAGGCTACATTTTATCCCACAGCTGGACATGATATAACCAGTAGTCCACGCGGACGCAATCGCGGGCGGAATGAGCTCTTGCAGCTCATAAACACACTCCGAAGTACATCTTGTAGAAAACACATAGGCAAACTACTTTGCGTCTATGTTCTAGGCCAGGGGTCACAAATTAATTTCGCTTGGGGTCCGTTTTAAGAAATGAAATGACCATTGCGGTCCGCACGACATTTTATAGAAAAAAATATTTATAAAACAAATGTAATTACGGAAATAACAAAGGTATTCCGCAATCCGCGAACTCTTCTCGCTTGTTAGCTCGTTACTGCGCTCGGCCGTTTTCGAATTGACACTGGACATTGGCGAAATCTACTAAAGGACCGCCACAATAGAAGAAATTGAATTTCGAATTGACGTCAACAAAGATAATGGAGGGGATACATTTTTATTATCCCCTCCATTATCTTTGTTGACGAAATTGCCGATTTTTTCTCAATCTTTATTTTACTCATAATTTATTTGATTGAACAGCTATTACTAAAATTGTTTTTTATTTAAAACCTTGGCCATATAACGGAGATATTGAGTCAAATTAATACATATTTTTTTAGATTTATTTGCTGAAAAAGAAGCTCAAATATAGCTCGTTTCATCCGTTGCCCGTTTCATTGCTTATTTTTGCTGTACCGTTGTTACAGTTACAATAAAGTAAGAATTATGAAAATTAACTTAATGTTGTCCTAACCTTCCCACAAAATTTTGCTAAATTTGGATTTCGCATTCCCGAGAAAAATCCAAAAACGTTAGTATGGAAAATTCAGTTTTCCAAAAATATTGTATGAAAAACGGCAATTTCATAGGTAAAGACCTATTATTATGGATTCTGTAGTGCAAGTTGCTGTGTTCACGCGGTCCGCACAAAATGGGTCGGCGGTCCGCATGTGGACCGTGGTCCGCCATTTGGTGACCCCTGGTCTAGGCTTTGGAGTTTGTTGAAGTGAAAACTTTTTTAGCGGCGTTGAGCACTTTTAGTATGGGGAAAAAATGATAAACTCGCGATGAACTCGCGTCACATCGTCAGATGTCACGTGACCGTGATCGAAAATGCGTAGGATAGGGTTGCCACCTTTTTTGAATTGAAAACTTCTTTAGCAGCGTTGTGTACTTTGAAGTATAGGTGGAAACCCGGACGGATGGCAGTCCTATGGTAAAATTATCTCTGTAACAGATGTCAACGATGTCAACTATTATTCGCACATAGTGCGCGAATACCGATTAGGGTTTCTGATTTCTCGACCTTTTTTGTTTCTCGAGTTTCGAGAATTCTCGAGGTCAAATTCTCGAGTTTTCTCGGGTCTCGAGCTTTTTTATTAAAACCTTTAAAATCTGCTGAAATACAGGGTGTTCGGTGCATCATTTGCCAAACTGAATGGGCCGTAAGAGGGGTCTTTCGCTAGCTCCTCAGCCCCCATAAAAATTCTTGGCCTCACGGAACTTTTTATGCCATTTTTTTTTATTTTGGTTTGAAAAATTATAAAAGTCCGCATTTAAAATTCACTGAAAAAAAAAGTGTTTGGGGCTGCTCTATTTTTTTTTAAATCGATATGCGGTTCTACCGAAATCAAAATTACTCGCCAGCAACTTCTAGTTTTTTTCTTATAGCCCCGCAAAGTTTTTTGAAGTTAAAAAATTAAACTGATACCTAAAATTTAGACTTGAATAAAAAAAATACTAAAAGTGATCACGTTCTTCCAATTTTTTCAAAACATCTTTGAACTGTCGGCTTTCTAATAGTATGCAATAAGCTATGAAAAGTTTTTAGTAACATCACTAATTTCCTGTACTTAGTCGCATTTTATTAATATTCAACAGATGGGATAAAAACAAGTTTTTGTGATAATAACACCTACAAGGCAGGTAAAACTGTTGTCTTCCTTTTGCACAGTAAAATTGAATCTTCATCTATCTATCTATCATAAGGTAAACTGTATCTAGACGACCTTTACCTATGTATCTTTATGTATCGAGAAGAAATTAGGCTGAAGAAGAGACATTCATTCATTTGTTCGCTCACTGCCACACATCGCTTGGCACGGCTCTACTAGTAAACTGAGATCCCAGGGCCGCCAGACCTTACTTTTTTTCTCATTAAAACCAAAAGTGTGGGAAAGAGTAATGCTAATATGTACTATTAACATAATAATATGAATACTAGCTAGCCTGGGCCGACGGCCAATTTTCAGCTACCAGGTTCTGAAGGTACTTCCAAAAATTACTCACTTTCAGGACGAGTCTGGGTGCTATTACGTTAGTACTATTATTTATTCTGTGGTGCTATAAAAAGTATTGTTATAGTTCCCTGAACATCAAATAAAAAAATCACGGCTCAGATTGTAGGTACAATCGCATAATTTACTTGCGAGCTGCAGTGTCTGGTAGAAATTACAGCCGACCGACGGTGTAGATAATTTATTTATATATTTAATTAATTATATTCTATAAGACATCAGCATCCAGACTTCAAGACAAGTAAGTGAGTAATATTTCGAAGTACCTTCAGAACCTGGTAGCTGAAAATTGGCCGTCGGCCCAAGCTAGCAGGTTTTCATATGTTATAATTAGCACTACCTACTCTTTCCCACACATTTGGTTAATGAGAAAATAAGGACTCGCGGCCCTGGGATCTCAGTTTACTGGTAGAGGCGTGCCGAATGAAGTGTGGCAGTGAGTGAACAAATGAATGAACGAGCACGGAGCGCGGGCACTGATAAGTGGCGAAAAAAAATCGCGCGGCGCGTCTTTCTTGATTCGAGTTCGAAACTCGAGAATTCTCGAGTTCCGGTAATTTTCTTCTCGTCTCGAATGAATCCAAATTTCTCGAGTTTTCTCGAGTTCGAGAAAGCTCGAGCATAAACCCTAATACCGATAGACTATTTTACTTAATTGAAAGTAGACAGTTTGGTCGAGTGGAAAAGTTGCCAGATTGTAAGCAACAGGTCGAGGGTTCGAATCCTGAGAGAATAACGGACTCTTTTTGTGTATTTTTTTTTATTTCTATATTAATGCACAACGTTAATGTTCAAGTTTTCACTTCTGCCGGCACTCCCGGAGTGCAACCTGTTATTTTTTTTACTAGCTTTTTGTCACATTATTTTTAAATTTTAATATATATATTACCTTCTTATCCTGTCGATTGCAATAAGAGTTTTATTAAAATTTCAGGAATTAGCTTCGAGCTCCGAAGAAAACCCCGACTATACAGATTTAGAGTTGATACAACACATTAATGTCGACATTTTGAGGCTTATTAGACTACTTACAGGTAATTTTGTATTTTTAAAACGCTTACAGTAGAGCCGAATCCTAAAGTTAAGTATGACGAGCATTTCAAATGATATTAATATTAGGAAACAATTTTTTTAGTTTAAGAGTTATATCTTCATTGCATATCTTCAGTTTGTAATTAATTAGGGAGATATGGTATTATTGAATTTTGATTTGAAAAGATGCGACCTGTGGTTGAGCTGTCATACGTAACTTTAGGATTCGGCTCTACGGGATATTCTCAAATAATTCTTAGGGAAAGGAAAACAAAAGAAAGTGTTCGGCGCGAGTGAGCCTTGAAACCACGACCTCAGGATTAGATGAGAAAGGTGATATTTCACTTTTATATCGAGCTTGGGCCTGGTCATTGTACAGTACTCCATAAGTCGTCATTAATACTAATGATGACATTAGTAGCGTCTATTTTTCATAAAATACATTAGTTTTATTGTAGAAAAATATTTAAGATTGATTATTATTGCCATACTTACAATGATAATGGAATGAAATGACAGATGACAGTGACATTAATGACAGTTGACAAGTGAACGCGCGTTCAAAAATCTATCTACCAGTTTAATCTCATGACATCAAAATATTATAAAAAGTTAATGCTCTGGTGTTATTATTCTTAAGCCATTTGTTTTATCCAATATTATAAAGATTTAGCTAGGATTTACTTGTTAAATACAAACAAGTCGATTAATTATTAACAATTAAGCATTGACTATTTTGAACGTGAATTGTCAAACAATATGGCAACCTCAGTGTGGTAATTACAAAAACACGTATGATTTTCAATATTTTATAATTTTCTACAAATCAGCCAGGGATTTTTGAATTTTTTTGATATTTTTCCAGGAATAAACTATTTATTTTTTATTTTTCTGGATACTGTACAAAGACCAGGCCCATTTTGAAAAATCACCTTTCGCCGCTTGACTTGAAGGCACGATAGCTCAGTTGGTTAGAGCACCAGGAGATCTGATCCTGGGGTCGTGGGTTCAAGTCCTATCGCGCCGATCAATTTTCTTTCCCTAAAAATTGTTTATTGTATCTATAGGCAAGTTATAAAACTAATTTGCGTTCATTCAACTGTTAATAATAATTTTATAATTAATACTTCAGTCCATGTCATACAATTTCTTAATCTAACTTAAATTAAAATAATAACATAATCAGTCATTTTCTTTCCTAAAATGTAAGATTAAAAAAAAGATCAATTGTACATTTTGTTGTTAACATTTGTGACTTTAAGTCTTACAAATAAAATAAATAAATATAATCTCGAAATGTTTTTTTTATTTTTATTTTATTATTAAAATGGGTTAACTCTTGACCTCAATCTTGACCATAAGGTCAAAGATGAGGTCGACGATGGAGCGAGTTAACCCAGAAAATGCCCATAAAGGCACTGGTACTCCCACGCACCGACGGAACACAGCAAGCTGTTTAGCGTCGGACTTCGGTAGGAGGGTGGTCGCGAACCAGACGGCCCTTTACAGAGCCTACCACACCGCATGAGACCATAGGACGACACCTCAGATTCAGAAAAAAATGAAGTGTCGTTGCCTGGGATGGATTACTAGGAGGCGGGTCTCATTTGTGTTCCTTAGTCGCCTCTTACGACACCCACGGAAAGAAATGGAGTGGTGTTATTCTCAACCGATCACCACACGGTGAAATGTTCTGTAAAGTAGTGTGTGAGCGGCCCTTTTATTCTATATAATACCTGGTATTCACAATGATTGTATAAGTAGTTGACTAATTTTTTTTCCAGAATCCATACAGAAATTTAAATCGTTAAGAAAATCTGCCCACTTAGTATTAGTTGCGTCTTTAGAGAAAGCCATTTGGAATTGGATGGACACTTACCCACAGGTCAGTAAATATAATAATAAATAAATAATAATAAACGCTACACACTCAAAGGCCCACACTAAGATTTTCCCTTCTGTCGTGCGTCCCTCGAAACATACATAATTTTTTATAAGAATATTTATTGTACACACGGCAGCACATCAGACTACACATGTTGACCTTGACGTCGCCCTATTTAGCTTGGCACCGACTTCAAACAGAGTTTGTACTACGTAAATGATGTCTTAATTTTCGGTTTTTTGAAATACCTAGGTTTAATTTTTTGTATTTTTTTAGGAATTCGCAGAAGTGCAATGTCGGCCTAACGACGAGCTGAGTAAATGCTGCGACACTTTGTTCGACATACTGCAAGACAGTTTCGCCGAAAACAAGAAGGCCAGGGTTGCAATATGGCCGCTACAGATAATGCTGCTGTTATTGAACCCGGTAAGTTATTGTTTTGAATAACAGTAGTAACAATATAGTAGAGGATCCGAACTAGAATCGACCTTCACCCAACTGTTTAATGAATAATAGTATATTGTGCAACTCGGGAATAAAAGATGGATTTTAAGAGAGGGCCAAATTTGGATCACGAGAAAATGAAGGATTCTAAATTATTGAATCACGAGTGCAAGCGAGTGATTCAAGTGTTTGAATCCTGAATGACGCGAGTGATTCATAGCCCTCGATGAAAATCCATTTTATTCAAGAGTTGCACATTATATTTTATACCATGACCTCGAGAAAAAGAAAGGTTTAAGCAGAAATAGACATCTGCGCAAGGAGTTTGAATTTCGAATATTCTTTGCGATTGAGGTCATATGTCTTTACATTGTAGTGTTCGAAATTCAAACACCAAAATTGACAAAAAAAGTGCTCTTTTTTTACGTGTTTTGCGGGAGCAAAAGAATCTTTTTAGGGTTCTAAATTCAAATACCAAAACTGTGACTAAAAGAGCTCTTTATCCCCAATTTTCAGTGAAAAAAAAAGTTTTTTGAGGGGGACAGTAAATCATCAACAATAGCTGCTGCTTTAACGCGAAATGACTCTGTTCACTTTCATCACTGGATGTCGAACTCATTTTATGGTTTTGAGACAAAAACTTTTAACAGAAACTTTTAATTGCATGAAAATTGCACAGAAAATTGGCTGGATTCCTTATCCTAAATTTAAATTTTTTAACCGAGCCATATTCCATACAGCCAGTTATTAAATACAGACAAGTTTTAGTACGTTTTTATAGCGAGAGTATGCAACCTCCTTGCACATTTTCTTTTGTTTTCATACTAAAATCCGTATATTCGCGCATGTTCAAATTCAAAATGTTTTATTCACTCAGTGAAATAAACAGCGTTTTATTCACTGTTTTTGAAGAATAACGGACCCTTCTTCGAGGGGCAATGGTAAAAAAAGTATTTTAAATCCAATTTAGTAAGCTTAAAAAATATATCGCGAGTGGGTTGGCTAAAAAATTCCTGGCCAAACTATTATTAACTAGCATCCCGCTCAGGACTTCGTTCCCGTGGGAATTCGGGAAAATTATGTAGCCTATGCTACTCAAGGATAATGTAGGATTCTAATGGTGAAAATAATTTTCAAATCGGTCCAGTAGTTTCTCCTATTCGTTACTTACAAAATACGAATTCCTCTTTATAATCCTTATCCTTACTAATATTATAATCTAAAGTTTGTATGTATGTATGTATGGATGTTTTAATTACTCTTTCACACTCAAACGGCTGGACAAATTTTAATAAAATTTGTTTTGGAGGTAGCTGACACTCTGGATTAACACATAGGCTACATAATTTTCCCGAATTCTCATGGGAACAAAGTCCCGGGTAGAAAGCTAGTATTAGTTTTTTTTTTTTTTTTTTTTTTAATATTAGCCTGTGCTGTCCCACTGCAGGGCAAAGGCCTCCCCTCGTTTCCTCCAGGCGTCACGGTGCTGTGCGGTGTTCGCCCACTCTTTCTCAAAGGCGTCTAGCTCATCCCGCCAGCGCTTCCTCGGACGCCCCCGGCCTCGACGCCCATTCGGTGTCCACTCGGTGGCGACCCTTGCCCACCTATCGGGATGTAAGCGGCACACATGACCCGCCCAGTCCCATTTTAATTTTGCAGCCTTTACTCCGACATCTGCAACACCAGTTCTTGCGCGTAGCTCGGTATTAGGGACTCGGTCAATTCGCTTGACTCCCACCATGCTACGCTCCATGGCTCTTTGGCAAACCGCGAGTTTGTACTTTTGCGCTTCGGTCAATGACCACACTTGGGCACCGTAGGTTAGGACAGGCAAGATACACATGTCGACGAGTTTGCGCTTAACTGACATTGGAAGGTCTCCCTTCATGTGTTCCTTCATGGACCAGTAGCTCCTCCATGCATTTTCCACTCGGCGTTCGACTTCTTTGTCTTGCCGGTTCTGGAAGGAAACTATCTGACCCAAGTAAATATACTCGTCGACATATTGTATTTCTTGCCCGTCTACCACAACCCTACTTTTCGTGCTGTTGGTCATGATTTTGGTCTTGGACCGGTTCATTGTAAGTCCAACCTCGCGGCTTGCCGTGCTCAGGTCTTCAATGAGCTGTTGGATGTCGGAGGCTGAATGGGCGAAAAGGATAATGTCGTCAGCGAAGCGAAGATTTGTCAATCTCCTCCCGCTAACGGCAATGCCCCTTCTTTCCCATGGTGTTGACAAACTCTTAAATACTTCTTCTAGAGTACTAGTGAAGAGTTTGGGTGATAGCGGGTCTCCCTGTTTAACGCCTCGTTTTATTGGAAATTTAGGTCCGGGTGAATGTAATTTTATGCTGGCTGTACTATTGAAATATATGACTTTAAGAAGATCTATGTAGGTGGGTTCTATATTTTGATTTTGCAGGGCTGTAAAAATCGCAGAATGATGGATGCTGTCAAATGCTTTGTTGTAATCTATAAAAGCTAGATATAGGGGCGCTTTAAATTCGGAAATTTTTTATTTTACTGTTTGGAGGTGGTCGGTAGTAGAAAAACTGGGTCGGAAACCAGCTTGCTCTGGAGGTTGGTGCCTATCGAGTTGACCATCGATGCGGTCCTGAATTATTTTGACGAATGTTTTGTATATATGTGAAGTAAGACTGATTGGCCTATAATTGCCTATATCACTTTTATCACCCTTTTTATGAAGAATTACTATTTCGGAATGACAGAACTATTTTGGGAAATTTCCCGTTTGCAGAATAGAATTGAAAAGTTTAGTGAGAAAAGGTAACAGATTTGGTTCCCCAATTTTCAAAGCCTCTGTAGTGACACCATCCTCCCCGGGGCTTTTGTTGTATTTCATGCCCGTTAGAATTTTGTGAACTTCTGATTCTGATATTGGGGGGATGTTTTCAGGGCAGGAGTACTCTTCAATGTAGTACGTTTCAGGAGATGACGTTGCTGAGTACAAGTTCTCATAGAAACTTGTAGAGATATCCATTATTTTATCTCTGCTTCTTTGTTTGTGACCGTTTTCATCTTTCAAGCTGTTTATCCATGTCTTTCCGTTACAAATTCCATTCTTAGCTACTCTGAGTGATCTATTATTTGTAAGTGCAACTTCTATTAAATGTGTGTTTATCTCTCTGACGTCTTTCCTAATACTTCGTTTTACTTGTCTGTCTGTTTGTTTGTATTCTTCAGTATATGTTTTCAGGCTTTCCCTTTTCTTTATAATAGCTTCTGTGTCTTGTGACAGCTTTTTCAAGTTCTTTTTCAAGGGTTTGATACCTTTACTTGCAGTGGCTATAGCATTTATTATATTTTTGTATTCAATTTCGCAATCCAGATTTTGATTAGAATGGGTGTTTAGCAAATCAAATGAGTTCTTTAATGCAAGATTGAACTGGTCTTTGTTATTTACTAGTGTAAATCTGTCCAATCTTTTTACTTTGTTCATAAATATCTGTTTTCTGTGTAGTTTGAAATCGAATTTAACTTTTGCTCTGAGTGGTCTATGGTCCGAACTAAACTTGATTTTATTAATAACGCCTACGTCTTTTACAATGTTAAGGTTTGATGACAACACAAAGTCAATCTCATTACGAGTGTTCCCATCGGGTGATACCCAAGTCCAACGACGCTGTGCTTTTTTGGGAAAAAAGGAGTTTGCAATTCGCATTCCTTGGCCCAAAGCAAATTGAAGTAAGCGTTGGCCTCTGTTGTTCCGCCTACCTATCCCATGAGGACCTATTATATGGCTGCCATCCGATTCTGACCCCGGTCCGAGTTTCGCATTGCAATCTCCAATAACTACTGTCCAAGTGCCACGATTCTCCTCACACGCTTTGTTTAACAGATCATAAAAATCTTCAACTTCATCATCAGAAGCCGAACATGTTGGTGCATAAATTTGAATTACTGTTAGTGTGGTTTTGTGTGTCAGTTGGAACTTTAAAACTGCTATCCTCTCAGAGTAGCCGATAAATTCAATTATGTTATCCTTCCACTTCTTGGCTACCATAAACCCTACACCATACAGTCCGTCTGTCTCTCCAATGTGGAAGAACACGCTATCTTGTCTTTCTTCAGTTTGTTCCCCAGTTCTTCTTGTTTCCGAAAGCCCTATTATATCCCAGTTTATCTCTTTTAATGAGTTTTCTAATTCTATAAGGTGTTCAAATTTGCTTAAAGTTCTAACGTTGTATGTCATTATATTAAGCGTATCAGTATCCTTTGTTACGTAAGCCGTGGTCGTTTGACGGTGGGAAGATCTCGCCCGGGGATTCTTCGCACCCCTGACCCCAGTACTGGTCCCGCCTCCGTCAGGGTTGGCACAGCGACTGGGGCCGCCGGGCACTTGGGGCCAGTTTTGAAGGTGTATATTCATTTTGAGGGGGGTTGGACCGTAACCCACCACGCTGGTCCAGTGCGGGTTGGTGGGTCGCCAGAGCCTCGTTTGTTGATCAGCAGTGTGTACCACGGGCAGGCGAGGTTGGCTTGCGACCCGAAAGATGTTAGTTGGGTCACCTTACACACTTAGTATTAGTATAGATTAAAAATTGAAAAATGACTTTTTGAATATTAGATCTTATCTCTATACACCAAAGTAGAACTTGCATTGTATATGTTAACGGAAATGTATGTAATCTGTCATTGTATACAATTCCTAGCAAATGTGTATAATTATTAAAATCGCTCGGAAATGTGTGAAATTAATTAAATCTTTATATTTCCTAAATAACAATCGGAAATGTATAAAACGTTGTATTTTGACTGTATATAATCTACTTCTTTGTTCGATTGCGACTGACGGAACTGCGACAAGTCTTTCGCGCGACTTAACCAGCGTTTCACATCACGATTCCCCTTGAGGTTTTTTCTGTGTTTATATTTGTGTATCGTGTGAAGTTGTTTGTTTTATGTTTATGTCAAAGTTGTTGGTCATTGAATAAACGTATTATCTATCTATCTAAGTAGGGTTGTTAGTAGCTTAACGCAACCAACCCTTAAAGGGTTCCCTAAGCGGTTGTCGCATTTCCGCTCAGCTAAGCTACTCAATGATGTGGCCAATAGACAGTGAAATATTTCATGAAAGGCGACCATTTTTATTTTTCATAGGTTTTTTATTCATTCACAGAAAGCATTAGTTTTATACATTTCCTAAAGCAATTTCGAAATTTCATGGCCCCTTTGTGTTTCAAAGGGAGGGCCGTGCCCCTCGGGGGGGACGTTAATGGGCTGGTAAAGTACTTTTTCATATCTCATTTAATATTAACTCTGTTCTGAAATATATTTGTAGAAAGTGCTAGAAGAGATAGTGAACGCGGACAGTGGCGCCCCCTGCAGCCCGCGACACACCAAGAAGAAACACTTCATAGACGCGGTCAAACGGGGACTCAGTGAGTACTGGTTTTTACTTCTTTGATAATAATATTAATAATATAAATTAACCTGTGTTATTTCCTATTATTCCTATGCTTTTGTTTTGTTGCATACAATAAAGAATTTTTTCATTCATTCAATTAATACAGGGTGTAAGATGTCCCATCTTAGCAAAATACTTAAACGGTGAAATCTATACATAACTATGATCGACTGCAAGCTATTCTTTTTTCCCGGAAACGTCAAGTTAAGGCGACTACAGCACCTAAATTACGATTTATGATGCGTAGATAAGCATGACGCACTGCATTAAATCGAAGAAAAAATACTACGGTAATATTCAGGACATAAACTAGATAAGTAGTTTGCTGAAAACATGATTCAGCACTTTTAGTTCGATAGAAAAAGCTCACAAAGTCACCTCTAAATACCCAATATTGTGTATCTTTTAAGCTGTTAAAAAACTATAGTAAAATGCACACAGGAACTTAAATTTGCCATCAAAATGTTCGTGATTGAACACTCTCGATAAGTAGTTAACGCATTTTTCGAATTAAGCTGTTTCCATAAATCTCATTTTTCTAACTTTTGAACATGTTTTTACGCACGCACGCTTTCATAGTCCGTTATCTTCGTGTATCGACACTGTTCGCACTGCCGGCCCAGGCCTGTTGAGAAACGGAGATGGCACTATTCCTATGTGTGCTGCCTTTATCGGGTGCTGTAGTCGCCTTAAGGTGTTTTCGTTATTTACCTACTTTGGCGTTACGCAATGTATTGTGAAACGGCGCGGTAACCCCACGCCGCGCAGCTGAGAGAATGCGATGTACTTTGCTGGTTTCCGTGTTTTACGCTGTTATCGTTTTTTTTAATGGGAAAATTTAGTGTACCTATTAGAATAGAGTATTTCCTGATGAAAATTCCACTTGAAATCATTCAGAATATCGGTCTGAGTTCAGGGTTTCAGTTTTTACACCCTGTATACACCTATCTATATGAGGTGACTTTAGATTAGCTAGCGAAACCTTAGGGGTAACTTTCCCCATGAAACTGAACAACTTTCGTAAGGGAACTATATAAAATTCTCAAAAAAAATGTTAGTCTGTAAATTCGGTTTACGGACGATAGTTTTACGTGATAACGCTTGGGCCGATCGTGGCTCTCTGTCACTTGTTCCGCGCTCTCGCTTGCACGGTCGGCTCAGGCGGAACGTTACACTTTTTCGTGCGTGCAGCCGGTGTTATTAAAATATAAAACGTCATCACGTCAAAAAAAAATTACCTCACACTAAGGCAATCGGCTGATCGCAGAAGTTGTTTAGAGAGGTAATATTTTTTTTGTCTATATTTTGACTTATGTTTTTTGGAAAGTTTTCAGTTTAGTGGGCTAGTTGATATCCTCAGTTATCACATTTTTACCCAAAAAGGAATGAATTTGCGATTCTTTCAAAATAAAAATTATGATAAATCAAAGTTTTTGACCCAAAACAATGCTAAAACTTAAGATTAGCTTGTTTAGTACTAAAAGAGTTAAATGCTATATTTATTTACCGCTTTATAGTTTAAAAACGAATCCTTATATCCTTTCCTTACTAATATTAAAAACGCAAAAGTTTTTATGGATGTATGTATGGATGTTTGTTACTCTTTCACGCACAAACAGCTGGACTAATTTTGATAATGGTATGAAGGTAGCTGACACCCTGGATTAAGATATAGACTATAACTTCTTAAATATTCTTAAATTCGAAGTCCCGGACGGAGAGCTAGTGTCATTATAAAGATTTACAATCTTCTCAGGTCCCCAAAACAACTCGAAGCAAATGACAGACGCCGCAGTAGTGACTTGTGTAAAACTGTGCAAGGCATCCACCTACCTGAACATAGCTGACTCCGGAAACGTCACTTTCATTCTAGTCAAATCTGTCATCAATGATCTCAAGGTAAGACTTACTAGCTTTAAGTTGTCTTAACTTATTTATAACACCGGAATATTGTAAAAACTGTAATATTACAATTTCACAATTGAATAAATCTATCTATCTATCTACAGGGCTTTAGGTATCTCTCTTTCAACCTCTCGGGTGGTTAATCAGTCCATGAAACTGAACAACTTTCAGTTTGTCAAAATACGAATAATTAATTTGTCATTACGCCGAGTAGTACGGTGTTCTCTTAAATACTCTTACTAGGTTGACTGGAAGAAATCCCCACGTGGGATAAGTCCGCCTTTGTAAACTTCCTATTACTGTAAACTTGTTATCCTCTGTATTGGCTAAGGCTCGCAAAAAATGTACCTCTACCATTTTTTTTATAGGCCCAATTTTGAATAAAGAAAAATTATATTTCGAAAGTTCGTAATAAACTAAACTTTTGTTTTCTATGTTAGCTATTATTAACTTGTTAATATCGAACCTTTGAAATAGTGAATATATTTCAGATTAACCAAAAACGTACCGGTACAACAAATTACTTACTTCTAGTTTCATATAACAATAAAATGTGTCCACCCCAAATCGAGTTCATTGTTTTTTTTTTTCATCTTTAATTTACTATTTAATATTATATAAAGTATTGTAAAATATCTGGAGTTAAAACTAGTATCTCGATGGTAGATCATATAATAAAACAGGCTAAAAATAAATAAAATATGATTTAAAAAACAAATGTGCCAAATCACATTTCACGTGTGTTATGTAGATTTGTTCCGTAGTAGTTTTCTTGTAATAAGCACTAGCAACACATTATATATTTTTTTGTAATGGCAACATTGCTATTCTCAATACGAAATGTCAGTGTCATTGTCAGACATCTTGGTTTTTGTGAAAGGACTGCCACTACTGTGTGTGTTATTTTTCGTCCTCGTATTTTCGAAACATTTCGATAGCAATTTCGCATGGTAAGTAATAAAATATGTTTATTTCGGTTAAGAACAGTTGAGAGGGACGTTACTATTATCAAATAATGTAGTTTACCACTAATTTGCATTGCATTTTAAAGATGCTACATGAAGTTTAGGTTATATTAATCACGTGTGTTTATTCACGTGTGTTGCGTGTGTTACGAAGTTGTGTGACGTAACACACGTGAAGTGTGTAAAGCTAAGTTCACATCGTAATGCCATTGAGATGTCCACTTCTGACAAAGCTCTCCCCGTGTTTTCAAAGCACGCGGTACTGAGCCAAATGCATTTTATTTATTACTTGTCATGTGAATATGCCTTAACAATATTTCCAGTGTGTTACCTATTTCCAGTGTGTTATCGTGTGTCACAAGTTCCCGTGTGTTATGGTACACTTTTTGTGAGCCTCACCCTATTATCATTGTACAATAAAGAATTAATACATACATACATACATACGAAAATAAAATTTTGATCTCCAATACAAAATGCGCTATATGCTGATGAAGTTTGTATGGGAACTCAAAATTTTTTTTCGTATTTTGACCTATGTTCCTTGGGGAAGTTGTTCAGTTTCATGGACTGATTAATTACCCGAGAGGTTGAAACAGAGATACCTAAAGCCCTCTATATTACAATTTGCCTAGTAAAATTATAAATTTACGAAACTTTAACGCTTTTATGAAGTTAGGACAAGTTAGGCTAGGTTAGGTTAGGCCTTTTTAAGTTCGGTTAGGTTAGATTGCATTAATAGGTATTATAAAAAAGTCAATCAATGAGAAAAAAATAAGGCAGAATAGAATATAAAAAATCTTTATTCTATAGGACATTCAGGATGCCACCTAAAAAACAAGTCAAAATTACATGAAATACATACAAACACACATTAAAGGATTTTACATACATACGCATTTTTCTTTTAACCCCACTGACTCTACGCCTATTCGCAAAGGTGCAGTCTTCCCCAGAGAAGAATAGGCAAGAAAGAAGAGGAAAAAGAAGAATAGGCAGTTCACAAAGTACCGAGGGTTTATTAACTTAATCTCTTAAATAGTATAGACTCATTTGGAAAAACGTGAATTAAAGTTAATGCTACTTTAAATATCATACTATCACTTTCTGATTTAACTTTAAAAAAACGTTTCTACAACCGAGCGTAAGCGCTCGTAACCTAGTGGCTCTCGCTGATCTCAACCGATTGAGGTTAAGCAACGAACATAGAGGCAGGGAACCTGATGGGTGACCAAAGTGGCAATTTATCACGAGCGTTTCCGTGCTTCGGAAGGCACGTTAAGCTGTCGGTCCCGGCTGTTGTCGATTGACTACAGTCGTTAAAACAAAGTCAGAGGCCATTGCGCGGTTTGAAAACTCGGACACCAGGGTTAGCCAAGTTCGCCACAAACTTGACTACACCTACACGATAAGAAGAAGAAGCGTCAATTAATTTTAGATGAAATATGGCTAAGAACCATCTCGATTACGTTAGCTTTCACACAAAAAAAAACCGCACCGAATCCGGTCCATTCGTTTAGGAGCTACGGTGCCACAGACAGACGCATAGATACACACGTCAAACTTATTTTTTTTAACACCCTTCTTTGTTTATCGGGGGTTAAAAAGATAACAACCCTTTTGTTTCAAATAATTTTTTGCTTGTTCCAGTCCCTTCTATTCAACCCATTGAAAACCTACACCCGTGGGCAAGGTTCCACCGGCTACTCTGAACTGGAGCTATGCATCGACTGCTTCGTCTCTCTCTTCAGGATAATGCCGCACAACAATGACGCGCTCAAAGTGTGTCTCAATCGGAACGCGCACATACATTACCATTATGTCATTGTTAACTCTTTACTTAGGTAAGTGCTATAAAATAGTCGAACTAACGAAGAATTTGATTTAGATCGTTAAAACTAGATGGCGTTGCTTGTCAAGGAAATTATGGGAAATAGCCTTAAATAAAAAAGATTCTAGATTTTTGACATTTAAGTGATTGAATATAGTGTGTCTCATTCGGAATGCGAAAATACATTACCATTATGTCATTGTTAACTCTTTACTTAGGTAAGTGCTATAAAATAGTCGAACTAACGAAGAATTTGATTTAGATCGTTAAAACTAGATGGCGTTGCTTGTCAAGGAAATTATGGGAAAAAGCCTTAAATAAAAAAGATTCTAGATTTTTGACATTTAAGTGATTGAATATAGTGTGTCTCATTCGGAATGCGAACATACATTACCATTATGTCATTGTTAACTCTTTAGTTAATATGTTTAAATATAGTGAAAATAACCGCGAGAATCTTAAACAATATATTCGTGTAAATGCTTATTAATTAAATAATGCAATAAACAAAAACTAGATGGCGTTGCTTGTCAAGAAAATTTTAGAAATTAGTCGGGAAATGTGCGTTTATTTTATGTGACTTAGTTTCAAACAACGGGTTCTTAGTACGATCTTCGTTTTAAAATGTGTATCCCATGACTAATAAAGGTAATATGATTTTTTTATTATTATTTCTACAAAAAGTACAGTTCTGTTAACAAATGTGTTTTTATTTTCAGAATAATAAAGCAGCCGCGCCTGTCTTGGTGGCCTCAAATAGAATTGCTCTACCCACGTGCCGCTGAACTCAGGGCTATGTTCACTGAAACGCTCAACAAGGCCACTCAGGTTATTTAGTTCACCTGTTTAAAAATAAAATGAGTATTTGAATGGTATGCCAACTTTTTGTCTGTCAAAATGTTCGTTTAATACGACAAAGTTTGAATATTAGGGAATATGCATGTAATTCAAATTTTAGACACTAACGTCTTTAGTACTTCACGATTATGTCTATTTGAACATTTTTGATTATAATCTATTTTTGAGTCAGAAATTAACATTTCAAAAGTGCAGAAAAGCTGCGGAATATTCAAATATCCGAAACGCATTCCTGCTGTCAGAGTGTAAAATGACGTCAGAGCCCATAACAACAAAAGCACTAAAATGAATTAATACTTGTATATTGGTTTTTTGGACCGTTCTATAAATGGAGAGTGTTATTCCATGACGAATTGGGTAAAACTTTAGTGGAAATACATTAAAAAAACAGTGAAATTAAACCAAAATCTGTGCCGAAAAAGTGTAATGTGACGTCACGCTAAGCGCGCCAAAATGGTGGCCGTTTAAAGTTCTCGTTTCAGTTAGCTACTTTTAACTGTCGAAAAAATATACTTCTAATTACTTTTCATCCTCGATATTTTTTAACGATTATTTATCGATGCAAGTTATTTAATAAAAATATAAAAAAATACATGTATATTTCCTATTATTGGCCTGAAGCTCTTGCCAGTAACATTCTTTTCTTACGAATGACCTTAGGGGCCATCCATTAATCACGTCACACGAATTTCAAGATTTTTGACCCCCTCCCCCTCCTTGTCACAGCTGGTCACATTTGTAAGACTTCCCCCTCCTTAGCGTGACGTCACATATATTGCATACCTATTTTCAATTTTTTGTAATTTTCTAATAACAGCAGTACTTAATAGAGTTATTTTTTTTTGGGAACTCCAAACTCACTGTCTCAACCAAAGTAAAAACGTAGGTGATACAGCGGTTTGTCGTTAACAGTTAACACGTTTTGATACTCATAACACATTTTGAAATGTGACGTCACGAAACTTATGACCCCTCCCATCCCCTTGTCACACAATGTCACACTTTGTCGTCCCCCTTAACGTATGACGTATTTTATGAATGGTCCGTTATACTATGTTTATACCTATGTGTTTCTTCCACAGGGATTCATAGTCCACACGCCATTACGTATGATCTCAATTACCCTAAAATCCAAAGAAGTTCAATCGAAGTTCAATAGGTCTGAAGAATTGCCGTACAGAAGCTTGCTGCTAGCACTAGTCAAACTCATTCACGCCGATCCTATGCTCATGTTAAGTGTGAGTATGCTGGCTTATTTATTTTTAACCGACTTAAAGAAAGGAGGACTGTATGTATCTTATTTAATGTGTGTTCACCGATTTCTCCGCCATTTGTGGACTGATTTTGTGGAAATTTTTGTTCGAAAGAGTATACTTGTCACCAAGATTGTCAGGATCTGATGATGGAATCCTAGGGAAAACTAACGCAACCCTCGAATTTAATAGGCATTGTGATAAATAACATTTATATGACAGTATTATTTACACTAAAAATCTAAAAACAAATATTTTTATTTTTTTATTATAAGATGGATTAACTCTTGACCTCAATCTAGACTCAATCTAGGTCGACGATGGAGCGAGTTAACCCAGAAAATGCCTATAAAGGTACTGGTACTCCCACGCACCGACAGAACACTGCAAGCTGTTTGGCGTCGGACTTCGGTATTGTGTTTAAGAAAAACACAATATTATTAAATGTGCAAGTTTATTTTTTACTAGCTTTTTTACCGCGACATCGTACACGGAATCCCTCCTTAGTACTCACCTTCCATATTTGGATCCGGAAAAAATTGTTTTTCAACACATTTGCTCATAAAGTGGGTCTTATGTCATTGTTTTAAAGTTCATAATGATATGTATTACCCAGCCCGTGAGTAATAAAAATAAAGCACAAGTACGTAATGGTTTTTTTTTCTAAATTTCAGCAAAGAGATCGAATCTTATTTTATATTTAAAATTAAGTGTAAATATTAAACTATTTGTAAATAAAAATATAATTCCACATCAAATCATTTAAATTTAACATAAAATTATTATTTATTTATGCTAAAACGTGAAAATATATAGTAAAGTATCTTTTTATTATTTGGCTATATGACATACTTGTCAATGTGAATCTCATTTTGCGAGCGAAAAAAGAAAAAAATAATCGCGCCTCTTTTCAGATATTTTCACTTGGTTTTCACAAACAGCATTTGTATTAATCGGATTGTTATTATTGTCAGAAATACAACACAAAAAATGTCTTTTTCAAGTGCAGAACTGGAAAGCTACGTGGGTACACCGCCAAAAATACTTTCAGAGGCGCAACATGCAAGTGATAGCTTGTTGCCGTCAATATCAAAGGAAAGTTTTTATTTCTTTCTTTCCTCGCAAATGTGTTGAAAAACGTCGTATGACACGCGTGCGCATTGGATATTACATTCTCGGCTCCGTTGAGCCCTCGCCTTCGGCTCGGGCTCTAAACTCGCCTCTAATGTAATATCCAACTTAGCACACTTGTAGCATAATGTACTATTATAGTCCTACGCTCAGTTGTAGAAACAGTCAAGTTAGTGCTTATTTAAATATACTGTCACTTTCCGTCTTGTTGACGTAAATAAAGACGGCATTACATTTAGAAAAGGCTTTAACTTTAATGTACTTTTTTGCAACTTAATGTTACTTTCAAAGTTTTGTTTGTAAAACTATTAAGACTAATATTACAGAAGGAGACTCAAATCTTGACCTATACTTAAGTATTGACTGGAAGAGATCCCCTTGTGGGATAAGTCCGCCTTTGTACCTAATGTCTCTTTATGTTTTTAATCAGTGTCTGCTTTATAATTTTGTTGTACAATAAAGGATTTACATATTGATTGTCAAAGACCACAAAATGACAAAGACGACCGCTACTTAAGTATAGATCTGAGTCTGAGTCGCGTTTTTCACACTCATTATTCTTTGACAGAATCCTGGCCGTTCGGGGGTAGAGATCCAATCTTCAACGACTGAGTTAATAAATGGTCTGGTATCATTAATTCACCAAGCGGCTATGGGGGACATATCTCTGGAAGCCATGGATGCTTTACTGGCAATGCATAAACCTGAGCATGTCTACATGTGGAATCCAGAAGCCCCGTTAAACACCTTCTGGGATGTCAGGTAATCATCTATCGTAATTACGCATTAATTTTTTTACCAGCCCATTATACGTCCCCACCAACACTAAGGGGATTTAGGTCATAGTCCACCACGCGCCCACAATGAGGGTTGGTGGACCGCTCGTCTTTCGAAAATGAATTTTCTTAGACGTGCGGGTTTCATCACGATGTTTTCCTTGACCGTTAAGCAAGTTATAAATTGATTAGAAATCCGTACATAAATCCGAAAAGACGAATTTAGTGGCATAGACCCGCACCAGGATTTGAACCCACCTTCCGGTTATAAGTCTGGCGCATTACCAACTGGGCTATCACCGCTACGCATAAAAATGCCAATTGAATCATCATCATCATGTCAGCTGCAAGACGTCCACTGCTGGACATAGGCCTCCACCGCGAATTTCCACCTCGATCGGTCCTGCGCCACCCGCAACCAGCGGCAAACCGCAATTTTTACCAGATCGTCGGTCCACCTTGTGCTTTACCTTCCAACGCTGCGCCGCGCTAGTTTGTGGTCACCACTCGAGGACTTTTCTGTCCCAGCGGCCATCAGTCCTACGAGCAATACCCTGCCCGTGACCTTGGTTCTCCTGTGGATCTCCTTATTTCTGATTCGATTGCGCAGAGAAACTTCATCGCCGTTTGAGTGACCTTGAGTTTTCTTATGAGGCCAATTGAGTTCAGTAAGATGCAAAAGGGGACCTTAGACTTCCAAGTACAAGTTCTCTTAGGACATAAGTTGTATATTACGAGAATTGTCATTAAAGTTAAATGAGCGTGATTTAAAAAAATACGTGTCTCCTGATCCTTGATTTAGTTACCATCAGATGTCTATAACTCCTTAAAGTAAAATTGCAATGGGCTTTGTCTTATCATTTAACATTATTTATTGTCAACAATGTCTTTCTGCTTGGTTAACGCGCTACCAATCTTGCAGAGTGTAAAAAAATACAATCAGGAGTCATTTTATAAATGCGTTAGTATACCTGGATGATATGTCGTGGTATTAAAGGGAAAAAATATTGTTTAGTAATATTCTTAAGTTCAGAAACCGATATACGTTCTATGTATAAGATTACCGCGTTTCTTTATTTAAGATCATCAAAACGCGAGTTTTTGGTTTTCTTTGGATCTTGAATTGGTACCCTACAAACAGCAATGATTCCTGAAAGTAAACATTTGATGAGATTAGTTACGCTCAGCTAGCTTCCTTAGTTTTAAACAATGCCTTTCCGTTTGGAAATAGAGCTGGATGTCTTTCAAGGTATAAAAGTACCGTCTAATACCTAGAGGTACATATTTTGAAAACATATTGGTGTATCTGGATGTTATAGTGATTTCTCATTTATCTTTAAGAGAGCAGCAATAGACATTTCAAATAAAGAACTCAAATCATTTTTATGCTTTCTGTATTTAGTTTTTCTTGTGCAATAAAGTAACCTAACCTAAAAAAAATACTTTAAGAGTGCTTCATATGCTTAACAATTTACAGACTCAATAAATAACACTGTTCCGTTTTGCAGCTCACAAATTCTCTACAACATATCCCAGAAGTTGATACAGCGGCAAATATGCAACTACCGCGAAGTCTTACGCTGGTTGAGAGATATCCTCAAATGTAGGAACGAATTTCTTAACAAACACAAGGAATACGCCAATGTTGGGTCACAAGTTCCTATTTGTAAGCAGGCGCATATAAAACTCGAGGTAAGTGTGATCGCAAAATAGGCCAAACTTTGGTTAGCCCTCAGGCACATCGCTTTGTTCAACCGGCAAAGACTTTCTAGCTATTTTTCCGGCGACTATATTGTGTCTACTCTTGAAATGGTCCAACTTGCCGAACAATCAAAATTTAGAATGTTTAGCTTACTAGCCAAAAAAATCTGTTGTTTAAGCATAGGCTCATTAACGGGTATTTCCCGATTACGTTGCAGCTTAAACCATAGTAAAATTTATTACTATTTCCTCCCTAGGTGGTATTCTTCATGTGTCTATGGTCAATCGACATGGATGTGGTTCTGGTTGCGATGTCATGCTTCGCCCTCCTCTGCCAGGAGGCTGACATCCGCTGCGGGTCCGATGAGATAACGACCCTGGGCATGCTCCCCAACTATATAGTCTTCCAGGAGATCGCGCATACTTCTACGCAAATTACTACGGGTATGTTCGGTTACGAGAGAGCCGCCATTTATTCTAAAGCCGGGGTTACATTACGCAACTAGTTTCATGACACTAGTTTTATCAAAAATTTCACGTGTAAACGTCAAATTTCAAAATGCAGGCATCGTAAAACTTGACGTTTATACGTGAAATTGTTGATGAAACTAATTTTATGCAACTAATTTCGTAATGTAACCCCGGCTTAACTTAGAGCTAAAAGCAGTAACGATTAATCATGTGTGCGTGTGTGTGTGCGTGCGTGCGTACGTGTGTGCGTACGTGTGTGTCTGTGAGGCAGAGAGAGTTTATGTTAATCAGGCTTATGAGTGTACGTAAAGACTGCACCTTTGCGGATAGGCATAGAGTCAGTAGGGTCAATAGAACGAATGTGTATGTGTGTATTTAAATCGTTTAATGTATGTTTGTATGTATTTCATTGTATTTCTTGACTTGTTTTAAGTGGCATCCTGAATGTCCTATAAAGATTTTTTTCTATTCTATTCTATTCTATATTATGAAATGGCTTTGAGTAGGATCTAAGCTAGCTCATAATCAAGTGAAGTCTAATTGAAAACATTGTTACAAGCAGCCAGTCAGGATATTGGTAGAGGATGCTTTTACAAAAACATACACAGTAAGTATTTACCCAGCTAAAATTACATTTACAAATTTGGTATCAACAAATAGAAGCAACTTAGAAGAAAAAAAGGCGTTTAAACGGATCTATATTTAGTCGCATAACAACTTTTGCCATAACTTAATAGGCATAACGTTTTTAGGACTAATGATAATTTTATCATAACAACTAAACGCATAACTGTTTTCGCATAATTTTCACTAGCATATTACCTAACCTAACATAGTCTAACCATAGACTGTTATGCTTAAAAGTCATTATACCAAAACACCACTATGCTAAAGTTTCATTATGACAATAAAAAATATAACATTCATTAATTTCATTATGCTAAAGCAAATCTGGAACTGAACCTTAGCCGTATTATGTTTAGTATTAAGATTTGATTGCATATGCACATATCGTGCCACGCCATAAAAAAAATTGATTGTTGTCTGATGTGTACGTCTTATTAATAAAATAAAATAAATAAATAAATCAGCGACAAGAGCACAGCTCTTAAATTGAAGAAGAAGAAAAAAAATATCCAGAAAAATGTATCCCCGTTTAAACACTGTATATTTTTGTATTTAAAATCTATAAAAACTTACGTGCAAAAAACAAAAATTGAATTTTGAGATCTGTTCTGAAGGTCGGAGCTAATTGCGTTCGCATAGCTTTCAGTGTGTCAGAGAACAGCAGCTCGAGCACGATGTGCTCATACTGTGTAAAAAAACATTGACAACGCCAGAAGGCGAGCAAGCATTTGCGCGGGGCCCTCGCGCAATCAAAGTGAAGTTTCAGCGTCAGCTGAGGGACGCGCCGCGCGATTTCATCGCGCATCATGCTCGAGCTGCAACATATGAAGTCATCCACATACGCTACAATCTAGATTCCCCGTCCACAGGTGCAATAGCGCTGCAGAAACGTATCATGGCCCTACTCAGGAAGATCGAACACTGCGTCAACGGAGTCCAGCCAGTTTGGGAGGAGACCTTCCGATGTTGGTAAGTAGATAGAAATGTCACCGGAAAATTTTAAAACCGTGATATTACAATTTCACTCGCGAAATTATAATCTCCCGCAATATAAAAATTTGCCTAGTAAAATATAGATTTACGGAACCTTATGTGCCGCATGCACGACATTGGTCGGTTTTCCACTTGACGGCACGGCAACGGCACGGCACCGGCGCCGGCAATGGCGGGAAGCAAAAATGTATGAAAACATATGACAGGTTTTTCCACTGACCGGCGCCGGCACTGGCACGGCGATGGCTGCTTTTCGTACATTTTTGTTTCCCTGGTTACCGGCGCCGGTGCCGTGTCGTCAAGTGGAAAACCGCCCATAAGGATAAGTTAGGTTAGGTTACGCTTTTTTAGGTTCGATTAGGTTAGGTTGCATTAGTATGAATTATGAATTATCTGAATAAATAATTTTTAAATTTCAATTGGAAGAGTTAAGGGCAAAAAAAAGGTTTAGGGCGAAAAAAGGGTTTTGGCAAGAAGCACACACACAATAGACAATTCTTTTTTTTTAAACCTAAGGCGTTTAAACGTTTCTGTTTACGTTCCAACACAATTATTATAAAAAAGTCTGTCAATGTGAAAAAATGGGGCAGTTCACAAAGTACCAAGAATTTATAATCTTACTGAGGCAAATTACAATATTACGGATTTTACAATGGCACAGTGACAGATACATTTGAATAAATAAATGTATTTTAAATTTCAGCATAATAGTCCTAACGATAACTCCAAAATTATAAAGTAAATAAATAAAGAAAATGTTTCTCCCAGGGATTCCCTCTGTAAGATCCTGCAGAAGTACCCCAAAGGGGTCGGAGACAAGATGGACGAGTGCCAGATGGAAGCCTTGCACCGAGCCGTAGCCAAGCGGAGAGTTTCGCACCACACGGGGAACGAACAAGATTTTGAGGTACGGAAGATACGTCTATTGCTTTGTTAGGGTGTTATAGGGGTGGGTGGGGTCATAAGATATTTTTTTTATCTGCTTATGTACGTCTCCACCGTGGGGCACGGGCCTCCCTTCGAAACACGAAGTGGATTTGCACAATGCGGGTTAGTGGACCGCGCGCCAAGCGATAAAATTTTCTTAAATGTGTGAGTTTCCTCAAGATGTTTTCCTTCATCGCTGAGCAAGTGATAATTAATGAAAAATTCGTACATAAATCCGAAAAGACGAATTTAGTGGCACGTCGTGTAGTTTGAGAACTGTGATATGCAGTCTTTGCTGTGATGGGATTGCGTATCACTTGCGTTACTGGCTGATGCGTTACTGGCTGATCGGAGTGTAGTCATCAAGCATCGATTTGAATTCAAAGTTGAATTAGGACATTCTGGAAAAGAAATGAAACGCTGTTGTCTCCGCGGACTTAAACGCCCGCCCATCAAGGTATCATGCCTGGCCATTTCTTTTCTAGAACGTCGTAATTCACTTTTGAATTCAAATCGATACTTGATGACAGCACTCCGATCAGCCAGTAAGGCATGTAATACGCAATCCCATCACGGCAAAGACTGCATATCACAGAACCATCTTTACGTATACTAATGATATATTAATCTGTGGTTTAAACTAAGATATGTATAAATTAGCCGAGTGAGCCCCCGGCAGAGTAGAATAGGACCACCCTCTTTCTTACCGAGGTGTCGTACAAGGCGACTAAGGTAAATATGCAAGCAAGTTCATCTGCACACAGAGAAGGAAAACTCTGCAATTATATCAAAACCCTCGCCAACCCGTCTGCCAAGCGTGGTGAGTATGGCATTTACCCCTCATGTTATTGAGGGAGACCCGTGCCCCAGCAGTGGGGACGTATATGGGCTGATGAAGATGTATAAATTTGTCAACAGATGCAGATCCAAGAGTGGGCTAATATAACCTCATTCCTGTGCGCGCTCGGCGGAGTCTGTCTGCAGCGGAAGGCGTCGGCCGTGTGGGGGCCGCACGGTCAGTCTACACTTCTACACTAATATTATAAAGAGGAAATATTTGATTAAAAATAAATAATTAAATAAATAAAACGCCATACACTCAAAGGCCCACACCAAGGTTTTCCCTTGTATCGTGGGTCCCTCGGAACTCACTTAAAGACAGACACAAACAACCATGACCCGAGAACAAACATCTGCTTTTTAGACAAATATTTGCCCTGACTGAGATTCGAACCCAGGACCCGTCGATCAAGAGGCAGCGCCACTACCACTTGACGAAACCGGTCAATTGTTTGTTTGCATTGAAAAGGCTCCAAAACTACTTGACTGATTCGAAAAATTCTTTCACCATTAGAATCCTACATTATCCGCAGTGGCGTGCATAGACATTTTAGGCAGGGTAGGCAGTGAACTTGCCTAGTTTTAATTGACCGCTCAAACTCGTTTCTACGTGACTTTTGCTAAACGAGAAAACTTTCAACGTAGCTGTATTAAGGTTATTAAAATCAAAATAACCCTGCGCCGTTAAACCTTTTTTATAACAGTTTGAAAACAAAATGCACGGAAAACAAAATACTTAAGCGGTTAGTATGCACACAACCCGTGAGCCAATTATGAATAGGTATTGTATATTTTAGTATTAAAATATCTTACTGCGGTACCTTTTTTTGCGTCAAATCCATGCATCGGCCTTTTGCGATAAGTAATGTTTACTTTTCCTTGAAAAGGTAAACAAGAAAAATCACGCAGTTTCGGCAAACAAACATCATCACCACACTTTTCACAACTTATTGCGCTCATTTTGTTCTAAACTAATGTCTTACAAACACTATAAACTGATAAAACAATAATTTGCAAAAGTTTTCGTACCTACGTAGTTGCAAAACAAAAACAAACCAATATGGCTGAATGCATCCAATAAGAAAAAAATCCGCAAAATTAAAAATCTATAACAGCTCTTTCAAACTTACCGAATATTGACACTTCTCAATTTGGTAGCATCGCTTTATAGGCAGAGCTTTTTTGTCCATACAATCAGTTCGTAAATTTTTGGCGGGGTAGACGAAACAGCCAATCAGAAGCCCCCATTACAACACAAAACATCGACAAAAAAGGCATTTCAAACGAGTGCTTTTAACGAATAATTAGAAAGGCAAATCCGCGCTCCTACGAGGGCTCTTACTAGTTCAGTATTAGAAGTTTAGATGGCGCTGTTTTGAAAAGTTAAAGGTCGGTAAAGAAATGTAGATGACGTCATTTCGGAAAACGTTTATTCGTTTCACAAAGATCTGTGATCGTTGGTGTAAATTATAATATTTATTTTTGTATTTTTTTGCCTTGAAAACCCTAGGGTAGGCACTGCTTTTCTGCTTGTATGGAATGCACGCCACTGATTATCCGTGATAAACATAGGCTACATAATTTTCCCGAATTCCCACGGGAACGAAGTCCCGGGCGGAAAGCTAGTATAGTACATGGAGGGGGAGGGGGGGGGGGGGGTTAAATACTTTAGGGGGTGATTCTCCCCTTTACCTTCGTTTCGATTTATTTCCTTACCCTCTTTTGGTAACTATCAATGACTTACCAAACTTGTAATTGGCTGACCCCTATGACTCGCTCCATCGCAAACCTCATCTATAACTTTTGTCAAGATCGAGGTCAAGAATTAACCCATCTCATAGTAAAATTAGCCCACAATTATAAAAAAATGTAACTAATGCTATACTTTATTCACATAACAATGTAACTGACAAAAGTTTATAGATAACATTTCGGTAAACTACAAACTGATTGTAAATAATTTTTTTACAGATTCAAGAAAGTACAATGTACTAGCGAACAGTTCCGAAGAAGTGCAGTATTGCCCTGTGACACAGTAAGTCGTTTTTTGCCACTATTATTATTCATTCTAAAGTTGGCACTTCACTTGGCGTTGCGTATTCGCGTATTTGCTGTATTCGGCCAAAAATACCATGTGTGGAGGATTATTCGTCTTTATTTGCCATATTTGCACAAATATGACAAACACACAACTATTTGTGTGTTTGTCATATTTGTGCGTATTTGCCTATGCAAATACGCCGATCCGTTCGCTTGTCGGTCTTTGGTCACACATCAAAGGACGCAATATGATTATTAGACCTTATTCGCTGTTGGCATCCGAAGTGAGGACGTCGTGTTTGTGTTGTTTGGAGTTTGGACTACGTACAAAACAAATATTTGGACAAAAGCGGCAAATACGCTACGCGAACACGCAACGCCAAGTGAAGTGCCACCTTCATACACAAAACGTTAAACTACAGCATTTTTTCAATTCTTTATTTGTTGTTTTGTTTTTCTTTTTTCATTTATAATTTGTGTTTCTGTTCTGATTGTTTTTTCTCCTTCTGCCCAGAGTCCAAACCATGTAATTCTGTTTGGTGTACATAGTTAAATCCGTTATTGGCAATAAGCTTAAGTTATAAGCATTGATATAAGTATTTCTGTATTGCTGTGGATTTTTGTTAATAAATAAAAAAATGACGCAATAATAAAATAATTTAGTTAAATACCCAATTCGAATAGACATTTACTTTGTTTTTGTTGTATCGTGTGCTGTGTTTTATGAGTGAATTAATGTTATTATTTAGCTGAAGTGACTAATTTATTTAGTTAACATTGTACGCTTTGTCGTGAAACAAAATAAATTTACTGATATTATAAATGTGAAAGTAAGTTTGTTTGTTACGCGTTCACGCCTACACTACTGAACTGATTTTGATGAAATTTGGTATAGAGATAGATTAGACCTTAAGGGTCGATATATGTTACATTTTATCCCACAGCTAGGCACGATATAGTCCACGCGAGTGAAGCCGCGGGCAGAAAGCTAGTAAATAATAAATATTTATTAAGATATTTTATTAATATTCTTAAGATGATATCAGATCCAAAATTTGAAATTGATCAAAAAATAAATATTTTACTGTTTCAATGTATCAATTTTTTTTAATGTCTCTTAAAAAAATTAAATTTAGTATGTAGTTTATATGGCGGAATTGATCTCTGTCTAATTTAGAGTTTTCTTACTTTAAAAGATATTGGTAAATTATGTATACTACTCATAAGTTTAAAAAGCTTCAATTTCAATCATATTTTTTTAGCTAGATACAAAATTTCACACCTTAATCCCCCCGCTACCACAGGTTCATAGGCCAGCTCCTCCGCCTACTCCTCTGCAGCAACGAGCGCTTCGGTCTTCAAATACAGACCCACGTCAAAGAGCTGGTCGGCCACGAGATGTCTCCCGCTCTCTACCCGATACTCTTCGACCAGATCAAGGCCATCATTGACAAGTTCTTCGATCAGCAGCAGCAGGTATTTCAAATTATAATATCACGGGATTTCATGCATACAACGTGTGTACGATGTCGCGGGAAAAAGCTTGTAATTAGTAATATTGTTTACTTATTCTAAAATTTTTAGTATAAATAGTACGGACCGCCGCAACTCAGGTTACCACACGCGTGCACTCTGTGCTGTTGTGATAAGATCGCTTTTGCAATGAAAATGCAATACAGTAACATTTTTTATGTATACCGTTGTGAAATAACCTAATATATGTATATATCGCAGGTAATGTTAACAGACATCAACACACAGTTCGTGGAGCACACTATATTCATCATGAAGAGTATTCTGGACAACAAGCGGAGTGGCCAACCCAATGAACATCTCAGCACTACCTCTATCGAAGGACTCATGCTAGCTATTGTCAGGTAAACATTATTTTAATAACCACTGATCTTTATCATGATGAGTATTCTGGACAACGAGCGGAGTGGCCAACCAATGAACATCTCAGCACTACCTTTATCGAAGGACTCATGCTAGCTATTGTCAGGTAAACATTATTTTAATAACCACTGATCTTTATCATGATGAGTATTCTGGACAACGAGCGGAGTGGCCAACCAATGAACATCTCAGCACTACCTCTATCGAAGGACTCATGCTAGCTATTGTCAGGTAAACATTGTTTTAATAACCACTGATCTTTATCATGATGAGTATTCTGGACAACGAGCGGAGTGGCCAGCCCAATGAACATCTCAGCACTACATCTATCGAAGGACTCGTGCTAGCTATTGTCAGGTAAACATTCTTTTAATAACCACTGATCTTTATCATGATGAGTATTCTGGACAACGAGCGGAGTGGCCAGCCCAATGAAAATCTCAGCACTACCTCTATCGAAGGACTAATGCTAGCTATTGTCAGGTAAACATTCTTTTAATAACTACTGATCTTTATCATGAAGAGTATTCTGGACAACAAGCGGAGTGGCCAACTCAATGAAAATCTCAGCACTACCTCTATCGAAGGACTCATGCTAGCTATTGTCAGATAAACATTCTTTTAATAACCACTGATCTTTATCATGATGAGTATTCTGGACAATGAGCGCAGTGGCCAACCAATGAACATCTCAGCACTACCTCTATCGAAGGACTCATGCTAGCTATTGTCAGGTAAATATTCTTTTAATAACCACTGATCTTTATCATGATGAGTATTCTGGACAACGAGCGGAGTGGCCAGCCCAATGAAAATCTCAGCACTACCTCTATCGAAGGACTCATGCTAGCTATTGTCAGGTAAACATTCTTTTAATAACTACTGATCTTTATCATGAAGAGTATTCTGGACAACAAGCGGAGTGGCCAACTCAATGAAAATCTCAGCACTACCTCTATCGAAGGACTCATGCTAGCTATTGTCAGATAAACATTCTTTTAATAACCACTGATCTTTATCATGATGAGTATTCTGGACAATGAGCGCAGTGGCCAACCAATGAACATCTCAGCACTACCTCTATCGAAGGACTCGTGCTAGCTATTGTCAGGAAAACATTCTTTTAATAACCACTGATCTTTATCATGATGAGTATTCTGGACAACGAGCGGAGTGGCCAGCCCAATGAAAATCTCAGCACTACCTCTATCGAAGGACTCATGCTAGCTATTGTCAGGTAAACATTCTTTTAATAACTACTGATCTTTATCATGAAGAGTATTCTGGACAACAAGCGGAGTGGCCAACTCAATGAAAATCTCAGCACTACCTCTATCGAAGGACTCATGCTAGCTTTTGTCCGATAAACATTCTTTTAATAACCACTGATCTTTATCATGATGAGTATTCTGGACAATGAGCGCAGTGGCCAACCAATGAACATCTCAGCACTACCTCTATCGAAGGACTCGTGCTAGCTATTGTCAGGAAAACATTCTTTTAATAACCACTGATCTTTATCATGATGAGTATTCTGGACAACGAGCGGAGTGGCCAGCCCAATGAAAATCTCAGCACTACCTCTATCGAAGGACTCATGCTAGCTATTGTCAGGTAAACATTCTTTTAATAACTACTGATCTTTATCATGAAGAGTATTCTGGACAACAAGCGGAGTGGCCAACTCAATGAAAATCTCAGCACTACCTCTATCGAAGGACTCATGCTAGCTATTGTCAGATAAACATTCTTTTAATAACCACTGATCTTTATCATGATGAGTATTCTGGACAATGAGCGCAGTGGCCAACCAATGAACATCTCAGCACTACCTCTATCGAAGGACTCATGCTAGCTATTGTCAGGAAAACATTCTTTTAATAACCACTGATCTTTATCATGATGAGTATTCTGGACAACGAGCGGAGTGGCCAACCAATGAACATCTCAGCACTACCTCTATCGAAGGACCCATGCTAGCTATTGTCAGGTAAACATTCTTTTAATAACCACTGATCTTTATCATGATGAGTATTCTGGACAATGAGCGGAGTGGCCAACCCAATGAACATCTTAGCACTACATCTATCGAAGGACCCATGCTAGCTATTGTCAGGTAAACATTCTTTTAATAACCACTGATCTTTATCATGAAGAGTATTCTGGACAACAAGCGGAGTGGCCAACCCAATGAACATCTCAGCACTACCTCTATCGAAGGACTCATGCTAGCTATTGTCAGGTAATAAGAAGAAGAAAAAGTTAATATTCTCACTTTCCCTGGTATCTTGAGTCCTTTGGGAAAATGACAAACACGACCAGTCGGACCTAAAAAATATTAATTATTGCGTACATATACACAAATACATGCACGTAAATACGCACATACAGGGTGTAAAAGACAGCTTAGCAAAAGGCAAAAACTGAAACCCTGGACTCAGACAATCATTCTGAATGATATGCCAGTGGAATTTTTCTCCGGAATATTTTCAATTTTTTTCATGTTTTTTAATATTTTCTGCTTACATTTTTTATTATTTAATCGAATAAACACCATTTTGTATGAAAAACAATCATAACAACGTAAAACACAAAAACCAGCAATGTACATTGCACTCTGATAGTAGCTCGGCGCGGGGGGATCCCGCGCGGGGCGCGGTTTCGCGATACGTTGCGTAGCGCCAAAGTAGGTAAATAATGAAAATTCCTTAACATGACGTTTCCGGGAAAAAATAATTACTTATAGCTGATGATAGTTACGGGTAGATGCCACCATTTAAGTATTTGCTAAGCTGTCCTTTACACCCTGTATATGCTAAATTGATGTATGGACACAGATAAATTTTATATTCAGTTTTGCGAGGTTATTTGTGTACGCTCGGAGCGTCGCTATTCCCCCACCAAAAATCCAAGATGGCAGACATGAAATTTTCGGATGTCGGTCGGTGGGTACGACGCTTGGTGACGCTTCGGGCTTCTCTCTACGCGGAGGTCGGCCTTCAGCCTTACCTTATACGCAGCTCGCAGTTCACCTCGACGCGAAACGCGACGATATAAAGGCCCGCTGCTATTAATTATAATTACGTAAGTGGCGAACTCACGTCCCCTCATTGCGGACGTGGTTTCACCGCACAGATTGGCTACATAAACCATGGCCGAAATCGGTCGGAACTCATCATCATCATCATCATCGTCGCCTCGCTCGTTCGGCTTGCTCTACGACCTCGCATCACCTTTAGAATCTTAACTTGTATAGCGGTCATTTTGGATCGCCCTAACCCTGTGTATGTATATTATTATGAACGTTTTGTTTCAGATACGTCCGCCACTTGGACATGACGGTGATGTCAGTGCACATAAAGACGAAGCTCTGTCTAGTTGTAGATGCTATGATGAGGCGGCGAGACGATCTAGCGTTCAGACAGGTATGGAGTCATATTAAATTAAATAAATTTGCCTCAGCAGAACATATTAGAGCTTAATTATAAATTCAAATATTTAATCAAAATGTTTGTACACACGGCAGCACATCAGGTTATACATGTTATGCCGATTGTAATAGCGCCGGCTTTCGTAGTGCAAATCCTCGACCGCGTCTTTGCCCTTCAGCTAGATTGTGGTCAAGAGTAAACCCATCCTTACTTCCTTACTAATATTATAAATGCGAAAGTAACTCTATCTGTCTGTCTGTCCGTCTTTCACGCCTAAAATACTGAACCAATTTTTATGAATTTTGGTACAGAGATAGATTAGAGCCTGAGAAAGGACATCGGCTACATTTTATCCCACAGTTGGGCACGATATAACCTGTAGTCCACGCGGGCGGAGCCGGAGGCGGAAAGCTAGTTATTAATAAAACAAAACCTGACATGATGTTGTCTGTACAATCAAAAAGGAAGTGTACATAAGGCCGAACAATGCAATGTAGGATGATTGAGACGGTTGTGACGTATTGAGGGAATGAACAATAATACGCCTGATAAAGTTAAACACACAAACTATATGATGGAGAATCTTGCTCGTATCTTCCTTGCAGGCTCTGTCTTGAGCCGAAACAAAATTAAATTAAATATATCTAGTTCTTCCCTTTCGTTAATATCACGTAACGTCAGTATGGAAGAGTTCCCACGGGAATTTGGGTAAATCATGAGTCTTCTACACATACGCATACACACGCAAAGTTAAATCTTATTTTTTAAAGTTAATTTGGCAACCTTGATGTCCGTGTCTTGTCTTATTATTATTATTACATTTAGTCTTGATATTTTTTTTTACTAGGCCATATACGTCCCCACCTCAGGGCACGGGCCTCCCTTCGAAACACGAAGAGGATTTAGGCCATAGTCCACCACGCTGGCACAATGCGGGTTGGTGGACCATTCGTCTTTCGAAAATTTTCTTGGTTTCATCACGATATTTTTCTTCACCATTGAGAAAGTGATATTTAGAAATCCGTACATAAATCCGAAAAGACGAATTTAGTGGTACAGACCTGCACCAGGATTTGAACTCACGACCTTCGGTTTACAAGTCTGGCTCATTACCAACTGGGCTATTACTGCTATTTAATCATAAGATATTATAATCAACGCCAAACCCTTTGAAATAGAAAGCTGATCTTGAAATTAGGCCTAAAAATTCCTTTTATAACATAGACAAGGAATAAGAAAGAATTTCACGAAATCCCTTCGGAAAAGGAATCCCGGGGAACCTCTACTCCTTACTTATATTTTAAACGCGAAAGTTGCTATGGATGTAAGGATGTTTGTTACTCTTTCACGCTCAAACGGATTGACCAATTTTGATAAAATTTGGTATGGAGGTAGCTGACACCCTGGATTAACACATAGGCTACATGATTTTCCCAAAATCCCAGTATGTTTGTATTTATAATAACTATTTCAGGAAATGAAATTCCGCAATAAAATGGTGGAGTACGTGACGGACTGGGTGCTGGGCACCAGCCACCAGATCGCGCCGCCGCTGCGGGTCGAGGTCATAGCGCAGACCAGAACCGAGTACTTGACCAAGTTTGTATCAATCAATATTTTTTACATGCATACGCTTCTAATCCCTAATCGGACGTCCATAATTACGTGAGGTGTTTTTGGCGATTTTTCGACCTCCCACCCCCTCTGGTGAGATTTTGGCCCTCCCCCCGTAATTTTTAGTGTAAATACGTTAATTTGTGATTATTTTACATTTTTGGATTTATTGAGAAAACATACATCTTTGCCTAAATATTTATAGACTAGTAATAAGTAATAATTAAACAATAAAATTGCGATGAACTACCTATCCAGTTTCGATAAATAATCATTATTCTAATTCAGTCCACGGGAATTCATATGTGGTCTTAAGAGTGGCTACTGAAGCAACATGGTTTAGTTAATTTAACTTAGCTTTCCGAGAAAGCTTTTCTCGTAATGTTACAATATTTCTTTTGGGGTAAAATATCACGTGATATTTCTTCCCCACGTTAGATTGAGTGAGATATGGTTTGATACCCTCCCCCCTCCCCTAAACACAGTAGGCAGAGAATCAGTAGTTAAAATTAAACAATAATATTTAACGAAAAAATATTTTAAAATATATATTTTTTATTATGGCAACATTAAAAAAAAACAAACAATGTTATTTAAAAATGTCGTTTTATAACACCTTATCTCACAAACTAAGACATTTTAATACTTATTTGAAGTTTGACTAGTCAAACTCCGATTTCATGAAATTGAATTTTGACGTTTGCCTGACCAAGTTAGTCACTCCTAGGCTTGAAGAAAATTCTTTAGTCACAGGCCGAAAAACTTAATTAATTTGGGCTTTGACTAAGACTTCTAGTCAGACCCGGGGGGCTACCACCTAAGCGAAGCTGTGATGCTGATTGAACGAATGGAATGATGTACACATTGCTGTGTTTGGTTCATGTCATGTCGTTGATCAAGGTCTCCTTATGAAAAAGCAATCGACAATATTCCATTCGTTCAATCGAATGGAATGCTTCGCTTAGGTGGTAGCCCCCTGAGGATTGACTAGGCTCCTTTTGGGTGAGCTTGCTACATCCTCGACCGCATCTTTGCCCTTGGGCTAGATTGTGGTCAAGAGCGAACCCTTCATTAATAAATAAAAAAAAAGCGCCGGAGCTTCGAGGTTTGACTATAGTAAAGTAATGTAATCTTTAGTAATCTTTTTTATGACATGTGTGTGTATGTTAGATTTTATTAAACTTATATTGTTATATTTAATGTGTCCAGGTACCTAGTGTGTTGCCGTGAGCTAGACCAGGCCTGCATGGAAGCAGTGGCAGCACTGTTGAAAGGGCTGCCGCTCCAGCCTGAGGAGTCAGATCGAGGGGACCTCATGGAAGCCAAGAGCCAGCTGTTTCTCAAGTACGTGGACAAATGTAACATGCGACATGTGTCCAGCTACCGTAGCATATGTTCAGATACCGTGACATGTGTCTAGCTACCGTACCGTGACATGCGCCCAAATTCGGCTACCATTACATGTGTCCAGTTACCATGACATGTGTCCATTTACCGTGGCTTGTGTCCAGCTGTCGTGACATGCGTCAAGCTACCGTGACTTTTGTACGAGTACAATTGACTTTGACCCGTATTTTTTTCTGACGACAAAGGTCAACAATTAAAATAAATAAGAATTTGCTTCTAGATCTAATCTAGATCATATCACAAAGCAATACCAAAACAAAACAATATATAAAAAACAACATAAATCAAAAAGACATATCAAGGGAATAAAAAAATACATACAAAAAAGACTAAAACTAATATCTAAAAAGATCTGTCGCCAACATGGCGCCCCGCGGTGCAAAGCGCCACTCGTTGCTAACTGGCGACAGTTGGAAGGAGGGCCAACTTCTTTAAACCTGGTAATATTGGTACAATTCACTTTTAAATTGGTAAATTCATATTTCTGCAATTTAAAAATTTATGTCCTTATTAATATTTGATTAATGACACCGACACCGTTAGAAAATTTTTAGTAATGATCAAAAAGACCCCCTGTATAGTTTAACCGTGTCTCACCCCACAGATACTTCACCCTGTTTATGAATCTGCTTAACGACTGCAATGAAGTAGAAATGGCGGAGGGGCCGGGCAAACTAGCGCCTTTGAGGAACGCGACCATCCAGGCCATGTCCAACCTGCTCAGCGCTAACATCGACTCGGGGCTCATGCACAGCATAGGTAAGTACCTGCGGTCTCCCATCATTGAAATTTAACCTCATTTATCTCAGTATAACCGTGTCCAACCTGCTCAGCGCTAACATCGACTCGGGGCTCATGCACAGCATAGGTAAGTACCTGCGGTCACCCATCATTGATATTTAACCTCATTTATCTCAGTATAACCGTGTCCAACCTGCTCAGCGCTAACATCGACTCGGGGCTCATGCACAGCATAGGTAAGTACCTGCGGTCACCCATCATTGATATTTAACCTCATTTATCTCAGTATAACCGTGTCCAACCTGCTCAGCGCTAACATCGACTCGGGGCTCATGCACAGCATAGGTAAGTACCTGCGGTCACCCATCATTGAAATTTAACCTCATTTATCTCAGTATAACCGTGTCCAACCTGCTCAGCGCTAACATCGACTCGGGGCTCATGCACAGCATAGGTAAGTACCTGCGGTCACCCATCATTGATATTTAACCTCATTTATCTCAGTATAACCGTGTCCAACCTGCTCAGCGCTAACATCGACTCGGGGCTCATGCACAGCATAGGTAAGTACCTGCGGTCACCCATCATTGATATTTAACCTCATTTATCTCAGTATAACCGTGTCCAACCTGCTCAGCGCTAACATCGACTCGGGGCTCATGCACAGCATAGGTAAGTACCTGCGGTCTCCCATCATTGAAATTTAACCTCATTTATCTCAGTATAACCTTGTCCAACCTGCTCAGCGCTAACATCGACTCGGAGCTCATGCACAGCATAGGTAAGTACCTGCGGTCACCCATCATTGAAATTTAACCTCATTTATCTCAGTATAACCGTGTCCAACCTGCTCAGCGCTAACATCGACTCGGGGCTCATGCACAGCATAGGTAAGTACCTGCGGTCACCCATCATTGAAATTTAACCTCATTTATCTCAGTATAACCGTGTCCAACCTGCTCAGCGCTAACATCGACTCGGGGCTCATGCACAGCATAGGTAAGTACCTGCGGTCACCCATCATTGATATTTAACCTCATTTATCTCAGTATAACCGTGTCCAACCTGCTCAGCGCTAACATCGATTTGGGGCTCATGCACAGCATAGGTAAGTACCTGCGGTCACCCATCATTGATATTTAACCTCATTTATCTCAGTATAACCGTGTCCAACCTGCTCAGCGCTAACATCGACTCGGGGCTCATGCACAGCATAGGTAAGTACCTGCGGTCTCCCATCATTGAAATTTAACCTCATTTATCTCAGTATAACCTTGTCCAACCTGCTCAGCGCTAACATCGACTCGGAGCTCATGCACAGCATAGGTAAGTACCTGCGGTCACCCATCATTGAAATTTAACCTCATTTATCTCAGTATAACCGTGTCCAACCTGCTCAGCGCTAACATCGACTCGGGGCTCATGCACAGCATAGGTAAGTACCTGCGGTCACCCATCATTGAAATTTAACCTCATTTATCTCAGTATAACCGTGTCCAACCTGCTCAGCGCTAACATCGACTCGGGGCTCATGCACAGCATAGGTAAGTACCTGCGGTCACCCATCATTGAAATTTAACCTCATTTATCTCAGTATAACCGTGTCCAAGCTGCTCAGCGCTAACATCGACTCGGGGCTCATGCACAGCATAGGTAAGTCACTGCGGTTACCCATTATTAGTGCTTAACCTCATTCATTTCATGGTAAGATGGATTACCCATCATTGATGCTTGTCATGTAGGTATAGTCAAGCGTGTGGCGAACTTGGCTAACCTTGATGTCAGAGTTTTTAAACCTGTAGTCAGTTTTAACGACTGTAGTCAATCGACAACAGCCGCGGGACCGACAGCTTAACGTGCCCTCTGAAGCACGGAAACACTCGTGATAAATTGCCACTTTGGTCACCCATCAGGTTCCCTGCCTCTATGTACGTTGCTTAACCTCACTGATCGGGTGAGATCAGCGAGCGCCACTGGGCTGCGAGCGCTTCAATGTGTATCGATGAGACAAGGGGTAAATAAAAACTACCCTCGTTTCCCGCAGACCTGGGCTACCACCGCGACCTGCAAACTCGAGCTGCCTTCATGGAGGTGTTGACCAAGATCCTGCAGCAGGGTACGGAGTTCGACACCCTGGCCGAGACAGTGCTAGCGGACCGGTTCGAACAACTCGTGCAGCTCGTCACTATGATCTCGGATAAGGTATGTTAATTGTTTTTTTTTTTTATTTAGTTTCCCAAATTCGACAATGGGGAAGATGACATTTGTTGTTAATATTTTTTTAATATTTTATCTAATAATTTAATGTTTGAGGATCATTAAACACTAGTTTAATTTTTTTTGTGTATGTAGTATTTTTTCAATCCTTTTTTTTTTAAGTTCAGTGTCACGCTTGATCGCACTTTAAGCTCTTTTTGTGATATTTTTTTTGCCTGAAATATAAACAATACATAAACCGCCGTTTGAAGTTTCTTTGATTTCTTTTATTTTTATCCTAATCAGTAAAGGCAAAGGAATTTAAGTCGATACAGCCATTTTTAAACATTGTCTAAGTTTTATTTTTATTTTTTGTGATAAGGTTATAAATTGTATACAATATTTTTCGTGAAATTTCCAAGGTTTGAAGTGATCATTATCATGTACAAAAAAGTATTTAATCTGGTTAGTTAATCCAAAGTGTTTTACCTACAGTAGGTACGTATGCTGGGTCAGCGCCATTTTACTGCGTTACTTGTTATTTAATTTTAATTTTACTTATTGTTACATATATGATTATTATAAAAAATGTTTATAATAGCAGTGAATAAAGTTTTTATATATCTACATTGGTTACAGGGCGAGCTACCAATAGCAATGGCGCTTGCTAACGTAGTGAGTACTTCGCAAATGGACGAGTTAGCTAAAGTGTTCGTGACATTGTTCGACGCCAAGCATCTGTTGGCGCCGCTGCTGTGGAACATATTCTATAGGGAGGTTGAGGTAAGAACTGTTGTAAGGAGTTAGCTGAAATAAAAAAAAAAACATGAACTCGGTATTATGTATGGGGTGACTAGCTAGCGAAACTTCGTAACTGAAAAATTGTTTCCAAGGAATACATAAATATCCAAAAATAATGTTGATCTCTCATACTAGAGCTTGAGAAAGTATTAGAAAAAAAATGGATTTCTCATACTTTCTCATAGAAGAGAATTAAGGAGCGCATATTAAATTAATAAAAAAATCTTTTCATCAGCAAACAGCTGACCGCGCAAGTTGTATGGACTAGATTTTTTTTTTTCATAGTTTGACCTATGCTTCGTGGGGAAAATTGTTTAGTTTGGTGAGATATTACATCCTTAAGTTTTATTAACTAAAGTCACCATATACAGGGTGTAAAAGACAGCTTAGCAAAAACTGAAACCCTGGACTCAGACAAACATTCTGAATGATTTTCTAGTGGGATTTTTCTCCGGAAAATTTTCATTTTTTTCATGTTTTTTATTATTTTCTGCTTACATTTTTTATTATTAAAGCGAATACACTCAATTTTGCAATAAAAAACCATCATAACTATGTAAAACACGTAAACTAGCAATGTACATCGCACTCCGATAGCAGCGCGGCGCGGGAGATCGCGCGCGGGGCGCGGGCTCACGATACGTTCCGTAGCGACAAACTAGGTAAATAATGAAAACTCTTTAAAATGACGTTACCGGGAAAAATACACACATCAACACAGTCTTGGGATGTTGCACGATTTTTCATACAAAAGAGGTCTGTTTGAGAAGCTATAAAAGCATACTCGAGATACATTGAGGGCTATAATTTTCAGGCGAGCAAGTGCTAAACCTGAATTTTGAATTAAAGTCAATAAATTATGTTTGACTTGAAATTAGTGAAAACGCGACGAAAATGAAGAAAGAATTTGCGTAAATTCGACCAATTTCATACAAAAAGCAGGCAAAAAGTGTATTTTCGTTTTCGTTTCGATCACGTTTCCACAAATTTCAAGTAAAACAAAATTTATTAACTAGAATTGAAAATTCAGGTTTAGCACTTGCTCGGCTGAAACTTATAGCCCTCCATGTATCTCGAGAATGCTTTTATAGCTTCTCAAACAGACCTCTTTTGTATGAAAAATCGTGCAACATCCCTAGACTGTGTTGATGTGTGTATTACGTATAGCTGATGATAGTTATAGGTAGATTCCAGCATTTAAGTATTAGCTAAGCTGTCCTTTACACCCTATATAGTCTCATCCTATTGGGATAGGCAGACACGACACCTAACTTATGCCATTCCCTAATTCCCCAGGTATCAGACTGCATGCAAACCTTATTCCGCGGGAATTCCCTGGGGAGCAAGATCATGGCTCATTGCTTCAGGGTATACGGTCAGCAGTATCTGAACGACTTGCTGAAACCCCTCATCACAGCGTTACTGGACCAGGCTCGCGAACAACCAGAGCTCAGCTTCGAAGTCGATCCTGCCAGGTGAGATTAGTCAGGTTAAGCAACTAATGTGTGGCCAGCTGAACTATCGACCAGTTTTACTCAGCTAAGGTTCGAATGCCTGGGCCCTGTTTTAATAAAACTTACAAATTGTAAAATACAGTTTCAATTCGGTCTACATTGCGTAGTCATTATGCGTTTAATAATATAGTATTAGTTAGGATTGTAATTTCGAATTGTAATTGTATTTACAATTGTAAGTTTTTAAGGTGGTAGTAAAATTTTTATGGATAATAAAGTTTGTTAAACCACATACTTACTACACTTTATGTGTGTAATTATAAGTCATTGTTACTAAATCATATTCTTCCTTTATTCCATTTTTCTTAACGCTACGCACTCAAAGGCCCACATTAAGGTTTTCCCTTGTATCGTGGGTCCCTTGGAACAAACATAAAAACAGACACAAACACAAACAACAAACATCTGCTTTTTACACAAATGTTTGCCCCGACTGGGAATCGAACCCAGGACCAGTTGATCAAGAGGCAGCGCCACTACCACTCAACCAAACCTACCGTCAAAATTAATTAACTCATTCCTTTGTTTACAGACTGGATCCGAACCAAGACATAGAGATCAATAGATCCAACCTCATCGACTTGACAAGAGAAGTATTCGATACTATCGTCAACTCAGCTGAGAAGTTCCCACCACAACTGAGGAGCATGTGCCATTGCTTGTATCAGGTCAGGTTACTCTCTTTCTATCTGTACTCTCTTTATCTCATTGATTTAATAAGAGAAGTGTTCGATACTATCGTCAATTCAGCTGAGAAGTTCCCGCCACAACTGAGGAGCATCTGACATTGCTTTTATCAGGTCAGGTTACTCTCTTTCTATGTCTACTCTCTTTAGCTCATTGATTTAATAAGAGAAGTGTTCGATACTATCGTCAACTCAGCTGATAAGTTCCCGCCACAACTGAGGAGCATGTGACATTGCTTTTATCAGGTCAGGTTACTCTCTTTCTATCTCTAATCTCTTTAGCTCATTGATTTAATAAGAGAAGTGTTCGATACTATCGTCAACTCAGCTGATAAGTTCCCGCCACAACTGAGGAGCATGTGACATTGCTTTTATCAGGTCAGGTTACTCTCTTTCTATCTCTAATCTCTTTAGCTCATTGATTTAATAAGAGAAGTGTTCGATACTATTGTCAACTCAGCCGAGAAGTTCCCGCCACAACTGAGGAGCATGTGCCATTGCGTTTATCAGGTCAGGTTACTCTTTTTCTATCACTACTCTCTTTAGCTCATTGATTTGATAAGAGAAGTGTTCGATACTATCGTCAACTCAGCCGATAAGTTCCCGCCACAGCAGACGAGCATGTGCCATTGCTTGTATCAGGTCAGGTTACTCTCTTTCTATCTCTACTCTCTTTAGCTCCTTGATTTAATAAGAGTAGTTTTTGATACTTTCTAGAGCAATTTCTTATCGGCAACCTTTGAGTGGTTACTCTCTTTATATCTCTTACTCTCTTTACGCACATTATTGAATGAGAGAAGTGTTTGATTCTATCGTCAACTCAGCTGATAAGTTCCCGCCACAGCAGACGAGCATGTGCCATTGCTTGTATCAGGTCAGGTTACTCTCTTTCTATCTCTACTCTCTTTAGCTCATTGATTTAATAAGAGAAGTGTTCGATACTATTGTCAACTCAGCTGAGAAGTTCCCGCCACAACTGAACAGCATGTGACATTGTTTATTTCACGTTAGTTCACTCTCCGTAATTTATTATTTTGAATCTCCGACAAAAAAGGGATGTGATATGTCTAACGAGTGTATCTGTTTGTCTGTCAGTAGCATTGTAGGTCCTTAACACTGTCGTCGAACTAGTTGAAAAATTTGCTCCGCAATTGATAATTCTTATCTATCTATCTATACACACACGCCAATGACCTCTGATGTTCTGCCTAGCCCGACGGGGATTATAATAATCGATTTACAAGTTTGATGAGTTCATCCATTCTATCTTTATTCATGTATTTTATTTAACAGTTTATTGTATAAAGAAAAAAATTACAATATATGTATACAGAAAAATAAAAAACGAACACAAAAGGCACAGCTTATTTCTTTAAAGAAATTCTTCCAACAAACCTGCCGGGCTATGATGATCGCAACGACATATTATCTCATGCATTATCTCGTGGTCACGTGACGCTTTCTCGTAATCTCATTGGTCGAAACAGTCACGTGACCACGAGATAACGCGTGAGATAATATGTCGTGGCGATCATCATAGCCCGGCTGGAATAGTGAGAAGCGTTAAATATTTAAAGATGGACGTGCACAATAAACCATTTAAACAACATACTATGAACTACATATAAATATAATTACATCTAGATATTATTTTACTTATGAATAGACAAATAGATATTATATAAATACTCGTCCATACATCTTCTTAAATATATAAAAGGAGAAACTGACTGACTGACTGACATATCAACGCACAGCCTAAACGGCTAAACGTAGGCACTTGAAATTTGGAAGGGACGTAGCTTAGGTACCGTAGAGGTGTACCAAGAAAGGAATTCCCGAAATTCTCACGGGAACGGGAATTAGCGGGAAAATCCTTTTGTATGAAAAATCTAAACCGCTTAAGTTAGACGCTTGAAATTTGACATGCGAGTACCTTAGTAAACTTAAAGCTTATTTGCAACAGGATATTGCAAAATTCCCACGGGAACGGGAGTTAGCGGGAAAAAACTTTCGTTTGTAAAAATCTAAATTAACACGCAAACGAAGTTGCGGGCATCAGCTAGTAAACAATACGTATAATATCCATTCTGTTACCCAGGTGTTGAGTAAGAGGTTCGCGCAGTTCCCTCAAACCAGCGTCGGCGCGGTCGGCACTGTCCTCTTTCTGCGGTTCATTAACCCCGCCATTGGTGAGTACACGTGACCTTGACCTTAACTGGTTGACCTTAACATACCTGTACTCTTCTTCTTCTTATCGTGTAGATATATTCAAGTGTGTGGCGAACTTGGCTAACCCTGGTGTCAGAGTTTTCAAACCGCACAATGGTCTCTGACTTGGTTTTAACGACTGTAGTCAATCGACAGCAGCCGAGACCGACAGGTTAACGTGCTCTCCGAAGCATGGAAACGCTCGTGATAAACTGCCTTGGTCACCCATGTAGATAGATGGATGTGAATGTGGTGCCGTGGTGGTGTGGTGCTCACCTAGAAAATGCCTATTCACTCGAATTTTAAAGATACTCGGGTTATAAGAGCTCGCAAATACAGATGCAGGCAGAGAATTCCATTCCTTAGTGCAGGGGTTCCCAAACTGTGCGCCGCGACGCCCTGGTGCGCCGTAGACAGTACAGAGAGGCGCCGTAAAACGATCCTCTTTACCATACTCCGAAACCTTAACTAAGTATTGGGAACGCACAAAGTAAACAATCCCATGTTTTCAAAGAATGTGTAAATATCACCAAGCTCACACATAACATTGACTAGATCGCTATTAGAAATTATTTTAGTTTTTCGTAAGTCTATTTGAAATGGTTTCTGTTTTTATTTAGTATTCTAATGAATAAATAACAATCTTAGCTTCCTTTTTTTATTTTATTTTTGTTCCTAAGGTGGATAGGAACAAAAATAAAAAATAGTATCACTCCAGCTATTTCAACTGCAATTGTCTATTTCGACCAGGGTTCGAAATTATCAAGATAATTACGCTTCTTGATGATTGTCTGATAATTATCGGATAATTATCACCAGTGTAAGAAATTAATTTGTTATATTGGTTCATAACAAATTGTAACAAAACATTACCAAAAACAAATAAATTTTTAATTTTTTAAATTTATTATCGAACATAAATCAAGTAATCAACTGGAATCAAAGGTATATTAAGTTAAAATCATTTTCCGTCAGATTAGACATCCTTCTAATATGTTATATTATAAATGCGAAAGTTTGTGAGTGTGGCTCTTTCACACAAAAACTACAGAATGGATTTTAATGAAACTTTACAATAATATAGCTTATGCATCAGAATAACACATAGGCAACAAAATTTTCGGAACGAACGCAGTCCCGGGTAGAAAGTTAGTCGTAAATAAATTAACTTAGATTGACCAAAGAAGCCAAAGGAATATCTTCATCCGATGATGATTGTATTTCCACTGGCTTTGTTGCTTGTCACGATAATTATCATAATAATTATAAGTGATAATTATCCTTTCGAACCCTGATTTCGACTAAGTAGAGCTAGTTTAATTCGCCATACACTTGGATATAGAAAAATTCTGAACTCGTAAGTGCGCCGCGGACTGAAAGAGATCGGGAACCCCTGCCTTAGTGGAATGAAATTTGTGAGAAAAAATGAAATTTGTTTCATATTTAAAGACAAAAATAATATTTGTCCAGTGTCCCCTCAAGAGATGGGCATAGTGAACCGGCCCGTGCCGTGCAGCGTGAAGCGCGGGCTGATGCTGATGTCCAAGATATTGCAGAACATCGCCAACCACGTCGAGTTCAGCAAGGAGCAGCACATGCTGCCCTTCAACCAGTTCTTGAGGGCGCACTTCGAGGCTGGGCGCAAGTGAGAACTATATCCCATACTTCCAATATCATACATGTCGCATTTTGATTTTAGTTTCTTTTTTTCCTTGACGATCAACGCCATCTAGATAAAATTCTGGAAACTCGATACTTAGTGACTTTAACAGAATTAGTGGTGTCGTCAGTCCTCTTGAGGTATACTAATGGACTAGTAGAGACAAACGGGCAAGCACTTACTGACACTTCGAAGCTGGACGCAAGCACCATCCCACACTTACAATTATCTTCCATTTAGATAAGAAAATAGAAACTCTATGCTTAGTGACTGTTTGTATTTCTAAAACTGTTCTGTGGTAGCGTTATAAGGGAAGATATTAAAAATAGCTCAAAATGCGACCCCATCTAGTTTTATGTCTACTGCCAGTCCTCTTGAGGTATATTAGTTCACGTTGAAGACAAACAGACACACACTGACACATGCGGGCGCAAGTGAGGATATCATTATATACCTCCATAATCACAGCATAGATGTCGCATTTTTGATAATTGTCATTAAGGCTCATTTCTTACTTTTTACTTAACGATCAACGCCATCTACATAAAGTACTTGAAACTAAATTATAAATAAATAGCACACTCAAAATTATGTCATGTTAATTATATGAAACTTTCATTTTGAAATATGTCAAACCGTGTAACTGATTAGTCTAGTCAGACGATTTTGAATCAAGTTTTTGGATTTTTTTTTTGGGTATATTTGAAACACATTGTACCTATAAGTCTGATAATAAATAAAAATACCAGTGTTATTTACTTAAATGTTGTAACACCCTTTTTCATAACTGCGCCTTATAGAATCTTAACTCGATTCATAAAAAAGAATAACTTCATTTAGGCAAAAATATCTTTTCCAGATTCTTCATCCAAATCGCCTCAGACTGTGAAAGCGTAGAGCAGACTACATCGCACCAACTCTCATTCATATCCGACTCAAACGTGATAGCACTGCACAGACTACTATGGAATCATCAGGAGAGAATCGGGGACTATCTGTCCTGCAGTCGGGATCATAAGGCCGTGGGGAGACGGCCTTTTGATAAGGTAGGCTCTTATTATTTCCATCAACCTTTCAGTTTACCCTCTTAATTTGTGTCAAACGTGGCATCAAGTAGTTCGCTGGAACCACTGATACACTGCCTGCCCCGTTAGGGATTGTGGGCGTGACCGTATGTGTGTTTGACCGTATTTGTGTTTAAAAAATTTTAAGTTCTATTTGTTACAGTCTTTCTGAGTTTAACATTTATCCGAAGACTTGTTTATTGTATAAGGCCATGATGATTAAGTTTTTAAGACTAATTAAGGCCTTGGAGAGATGGCCTCTTGATAAAGTAGGCCCTTATGGGCATATGGCCATATGGGACTGGAACATGATTGGCCATTGCATAGGTTACTGTGGAATCACTTGTAGTTAGGATCATAAGGCCCTGAGGAGACGGCCTGTTGATAAGGTATACAATACAAACAATAAATTTTATTGCACAATAAGGTATGCTCTTGTTATTATGACGTCTCATCGATTCTTGTGTATTTTATAAGGCCGTGACTCTTAAGTTTGTAAGACTCATTAAGACCGTGGGGAGGTGGCCCTTTGATAAGGTAGGCCTTTATTATTACTACAAATTATCGGCTGTTATTCATATGAGACTCGAACAAGATAGCACTGCATAGATTACTGTGGAATCACTAGGAAAGAATCTGGGACTATCTTTCTTGCAGTCGGGATCATAAGGCCGTGGGGATACGGCCTTTTGATAAGGTAGACTATTATTATTATGACATCCCATCAATTCTTGTTTATTTTATGAGGCCGTCACTCTTAAGTTTGTAAGGTTCACTTAAAGCCGCGGGGAGTGGACCGTGTGTTAAACTATATATTATTTTGACTATAAAAATGTTGGAAAGATGACCCCGGATATCATTAACAAAAAAAACAAGGGAATTTAATGCGTATATAAAAATAATTAATGTCCTTTAGTTTTTATATAAATACTTAATTATTTTTTCCAGATGGCAACATTACTTGCGTATCTAGGGCCTCCGGAACATAAACCTGTTGAATCGTAAGTTATTTTAAACAAATTCTACAGTCATATGTAATCTATACATATTATAAATAGGAAATATTTGATTGTTTGTTTGTATTGAATAGCCTCCGAAACTACTGGACCGATTTGAAAAATTCTTTCACCATTAGAATCCGGGATGGACATAGGGCACATGATTTTCCCGAATTCCCACGAGAACGAAGTCCCGAGCGGAATGCTAGTTATATAATAAACTTAAACTATGTTTTTACTGCACTATGTATATTGTTTATTTATTATTCTTATTATTTCAGCTCATCATCCTCTTTATTCTCCGCGTACGCTCGCTGGTCGTCCATAGACATGTCTTGCACCAACTTCGAAGACTTCATAGTGAAACACAACATGCATGAGAAAGAGGAGTTCAAAAGCATTAAGAGTTTGAACATATTCTACCAAGCTGGGACCAGCAAGATGGGGAATCCGGTCTTCTATTTCATATCGAGGAGATATAAGTAAGTTATAGGGCGTCCCACTATGCCACAAGGAGGGAAAGTACCTTAATTATTGTATATGAGACATTTTACTGAAAGAAGACTTTATTTTAATTTTAAAAGTACTTTAAACTGCATTCATACATTTTTAAATAATTGCCTGGTTGAACCGGGAATCGAACCCAGTATATGAGAAAAAAACGCCTGCGGCTCGTGCTCACATACGTCAACTTGTTTACAATAACCTCCTCCTTGACGGCCGGTATGGTCGAGTGGTAGTAGCGCTGCCTCTTGATCAACGGGTCCTGGGTTCGATTCCTAGTCGGGGCAAATATTTGTGTAAAAAGCAGATGTTTGTTTTCGGGTCATGGGTGTTTGTGTCTGTCTTTATGTGTGTTCCGAGGGACCCACGACACAAGGGAAAACCTTAGTGTGGGCCTTTGAGTGTGTAGCGTTTATTTTTATTTTTTTTACACCCTCGTATCACAATGTACTGTTTCATAGCTTCTCAAACAGGCCTCTGTTGTATGAAAAATCGTGCATGTTGCATAGACTTTTTGATCAGTGTCCTTACACCCTGCATATTTTAATTTTTGCAGCATAGCCCCGCAAAGAGCGAACAAACCCAGCGAGTACCTAAACGATAGACCAGACGTGGGTCGAATGGGCGAAATAAACGCAGACCTATTGATATATCACGTGATCCTTACACTGAGGCCTTTCTGCCAGCAACCCTTCGAGCTTATCGTCGATTTTACTCATACCAACTCTGACAATAGATTTAGGTAAGTATCTTTCTGACAATAACCTTTGAGATTCTTTGTGGTAATAACCCTTCGAGTCTTTCTACCAATAACCCTCCGAGTCTTTCTGCCACCCTTCGAGCTTATCGTCAACTTCACACATACCAACTCTGAAAACATATTTAGGTAAGTATCTTTCTGACAATAACCTTTGGTGGTAATAACTCTTTGAGGCTTTCTTTCTGAGCTTACTGTCGACTTTAGTCATACGTTTATGTTTTTGTTAGTAACCTATCGAACTATTTTTCGAAAACCTTATGAGTCGTTCTACCTATGAACTTTCTTATGAAACCCTTCAAATATTTGTCAAAATTACCCTTTGATTCTTTCTAATGAAAACGGATCGATGGACTTTTAGTCAACAACCCTTTAGAGTCTGACGTTTATTAAAAGAATGCAGATCTCTTCCACTGAGGTCTTTCTCACAGTAACCCTAAGTTCGAGCTTATCGTGCGTCGACCTTACTTATACATGCTTATACCAATTTTGAGAACCGTTCTCAGTTCCTTGTTATTTATGTCTGTATGTCTCTTTGTTAACAACCATTCTGTCAATTCGGTTAATAAGCCTTCTATCCTATCTAATAACCCTTTGAGTATTTTTGCCGATAACCCTTTGACTAATTTCGCCAATAACCCTTCAATAGAATAGAATAGAAATAATATATTGTCTCCACACCATACACATAGTTACAAATAACATGCAAACAAAAAAATAAATTAAAAAATAACAAAATCAATATGTACTAAACCTATTTAACATAATGTGTCTTAATCTAGGTTGCGGATCACTATGTGCATGCCGCAGTGAGTCAAAAGGTTATAACTCAGTGCGGTCAAACATTGATTTTCAGTTATAACCCGAGGGGCGAGTACGAGATTTAATGAAAATAAAAATATGAAGAAATGATGGATGTATGAAATTTGTGTAAGTCCGTGAGTGATGTGTGTTGTGTGGTTCCTCTGAAATGCAAAAAATTAAATAAAACTGTAAATGTTGTACTTACGCATAGATATTAATTTTATATTAATATCTTCAAGTCAACATACTCTTATTATTTTTTATTTCCAGAACGGATTTCCTCCAGAAATGGTTCACAGTGCTGCCCGAAGTAGCCTACATCAACATCCAGGCGTGCTACATCTACAACTGCAACAGCTGGGTGCGGGAGTACACCAAGTTCCACGAGCAGATACTCGCTCCGTTGAGGGTAGGTTACAAATACACAATAGGGTAGATAACTATTTTTTATTAAGCTTTTTTTACCTTATAAATAGCCTGGTATAAATAGTTTTTATTATCTTTATAAATAAGAAAACTCTCATATGGATGTTCAAAACTCTCAGTTAGATAGAGAGAGAAATACAGAACGGTGACATCACAGTTGAGTACCTCCATATAAATTCCATACAAAATATCGATTTGTAAGAGACAAATTTTTTTTATTGGCTATAAGTTTTTTATTTATAGGCTAATCCTTACTATATCTACACTAATATTATAAAGAGGAAAGATTTGTACCTATTTTTGTATGTTTGTATTGAATAGGCTCGGAAACTACTGGACCGATTTGAAAAATTCTTTCACCATTAGAAAGCTACATTATCCCCGATGGACATAGGCTACATAATTTTCCCGAATTCCCACGGGAACGAAGTCCCGGGCGGAAAGCTAGTTAATATTATAATTGCGAAACTCTGTCTGTCTGTTCGTCTTTCGCGCGTAAACTGCTCAACAGATTTTGATGAAATTTGGTACAGAGATAGATTAGAGCCTGGGAAAGGACATAGGCTACATTTTATCCCACAGTTGGGCACGATATAACCTGTAATCCACGCGGGCGGAGCTGCGGGTGGAAAGCTAGTTTCAAATAATTGTAATTAGTATTTCAAATTTCATTGCGAATTCTGTGATTATATTATGTGTATTAATATATGCATTATCTTACTAAACATATAATATAGTATACAATATCCCCATTGGTCCAGCTGTTTCAGCGTGAAGAAGTAACAAACAAACAAACACACACTAACAAACCTTCGCTTTTTTTCTGTTATAGGGCAACAGAAAGCTAATCTTCATAGACAACCACCAGCGGCTGAGCGACTACGTCGAAGTAGAACAACAGAAGCTGCCCGGAGCGACGCTGGCTTTAGAAGAAGACCTTAAAGTGTTCAATAACGCACTCAAACTGTCGCATAAAGATACCAAAGTTGCTATCAAGGTTAGTTTAAAAAAATAAGCTAACGGAAAGCTAGCTTTTCTTCATCTTTTATATTGCGCACTGCCAAGTAATATAACATATATTTTTATATTTTAATTAAATAGCTTACATCGCTAAATAATCGTTAAAAAATATCTGTGATGAAAAGTAATTATAAGTATTTTCTTTTCGAAAGTTAAAAGTAGCTAACCGAAACGAGAACTTTGAAACGGCCACCATTTTGGCGCGATTAGCGTGACGTCACAGTTCACTTTTTCGTCACAGATTTTGATTTAATTTCACTGTTTTTTACTATATTTCGACTATAATTTCAACTTATTCATCATGGATCAACATTCTCCATCTATAGAACGGTCTAAATAACCAATATACAAGTATTGATTCATTTGAGTGATTTTGTTGTCATGAACTCTGACGTCATTATACACTCTGACAAACAGCAACGCGTTTCGGATATTTGAATTTTCTGCACTATTGGAATATTAATTTGTGACTCAAAAATAGATTATAATCAAAAATGTTCAAATAAACATAATCGTGAAGTGCTAAAGATTATTTTTTTTTAAATTGACCCATATTTGAATTATATACATATTCCTGCCCGAGTCTGTATTTTTGAGCTCATACAACCCGAATTTTAAAGTACGAGTGAATAGGCTTCTTCTGGGTGAGCTCGCTACATCCTCGACCACATCTTCGCCTTTGTGCTAAATTGTGATCAAGAACGAACACATCTTTACATAGTAGAAAATAAAGTCGCTTCCGCTGTCTGTTCGCTTAGATCTCTTAAACTACTTAACGGATTTAAATGCAGTGTTCAGCAATAGATAGAATGATTCAACAGGAAGGTTTATATGTATAACTCATTACCAAAATTTCCAATGGAACGAAGCCCCGGGCGGGAAGCTAGTTGTTAATAAAAAATAAAAATAAAATTGTTATCTATTTATTATGTATAACCTCAAAAATTCCCTAGACCAATAATCATTTTGTTTCTGTCCAGGTTGGCCCGACCGCCCTGCAAATAACATCAGTTGAAAAGACCAAAGTCCTGGGGTTGCCAGTGCTATTGAACGATGTTTACTACGCTTCTGAAATAGACGAGGTAAGAAAAATCTTAAGTCTCTTTCAGATGAACCGATCAGTGAGGTTAAGCAACGTATACAAAGGCAGGGAACCTGATGGGTGACCAAAGTGGCTATTCATCACGAGCGTTTCCATGCTTCGGAGGGCACGTTAAGGCGACTACAGCACCTAAATTACGATTTTATGATGCGTAGACAAGCATGACGTACTGCATTAAATCGAAGAAAAAAATACTACGGTAGTATTCAGGACATAAACTAGATAAGTAGTTTGCTGAAAACATGATTCAGCACTTTTGGTTCGATAGAAAAAGCTCGCAAAGTCACCTCTAAATACCAATATTGTGTATCTTTTAAGCTGTAAAAACGATAGTAAAATGCACACAGGAACTTGAATTTGCTATCAAAATGTTCGTGATTGAACACTCTCGATAAGTAGTTACGCATTTTTAGATTTAAGCTGTTACCTTTCCATAAATCTCATTTTTCTAACTTTCGAACATGTTTTTACGCACGCACGCTTTCATAGTCCGTAAACTTCGTGTATCGACACTGTTCGCACTGCCGGCCCAGGCCTGTTGAGAGACGGAGATGGCATTATTCCTATGTGTGCTGCCTTTATCGGGTGCTGTAGTCGCCTTAAGCTGTCAGTCCCGGCTGTTGTCGATTGACTACAGTCGTTAAAACCAAGTCAGAGTCCATTTGCCGGTTTGAAAACTCTGACACCAGGGTTAACTAAGTTCGCCACATACTTGACTATACCTACACGATAAGAAGAAGAAGAATTTCTTTGAAGTTCAAAGAAGCTTGCTACACCCTTGTCTACATCGTCGCCCCTGAGCTTGATTGTTGTCAAGAGCGAACCCATCTAAGAAGAAAAGTAACAAAATAATTGTTTAATTATTATTTACTAGATTCAAGATTCAAAACGTTTATTTGACATACACACTACAACACAACAAGGAAAATGAAACAAAGGAATAAACAACATAAAATAAAAATAATAACAACAAATTAAAAGAAATTAAAATATAAATTAAAATTAATGAAGTAGTGATGTGGTGCGATGACAAACAGGACTCACCTCAGCATGTGTTGTAGCAAAAGCCGCAACACTGGTTTTCAGTTGAGCCCCTAAAAGAGTGTATGTGTACTTACGTAGTACTTACGGAATAAAGAAAGTATATACAAGTTGAAAAAGAACCTCCTAGCTTTATTGAAAATCCTGAACCAGTATCACTTACTGAACACTTTTAATTTTTTTTTGTTTTTTATTTTTTTTATTATTTTTTTTGGGGGGGATTTTCTTTTTCCTTAACGTAGACACCACTCGGGCGCACCCCCCTCGCGCTACCCGCACCCCTCGCGTGCCTGGTGTAGGAGTAATGTCTACGTTTAGGCAAAAAATGAACTATTCCCATAAAAAAAATATCTAAAAAATTTTTTTTTTTCATAAATGTGTTCTTTGAGTGATACTGGTTCAGGATTTTGAATATAGCTAGGAGGTTCTTTTTCACCCAGTATATGTGTTATGTTTTGGATATACGTATATAATGATAAATGGATACTTAAATAAGTGAATTGTGTTTTCAAAATTTAATAAATATGTGTTGTGCAATAAGGTATCTGAGAGTTATCTATACATATAATAAAACTGTAGAGGTCGAATTTCTGTACATAGAAAAAAAATGCTAAAAACCGAGTCAGGGGGATGTAAGAAGAGAAATAAAACAAATCCCGATTTTTTTTTATTTTTTTGTTTCTCTGTTTGTCTGTTTGTCTGTTTGCACGGGCTAATCTCCGTAACTGTTGGACCGATTTAAATGAAATTTTGCATAGGGGTTCCTTATATCCCCGGTCAACATTTAGGTTACATAAAATCTCGAAATTTAGCCAGTAAATATATAACCAACAACAAAAACCCCCGAAAAAATTCAAAGCTAGGTGTTTTTCAGAACATTTTACTCATACCATAGAGATCAACGTATTTTTGACATATACATGGGCTAAAAGCAAGGACATGTTGTTTTTTAAATTTATCTCTTTCGAGAAAGGCAAAGGAATCTGCATCCATACAGCCAGGTCTTCAATATATGTATTTCTTAGCTATGTCTTCAATTTATATTTCTTTACTTCTCTCATTCTCCGTAAGCCGATAGTGTTTTGTTTACGAAGAACTATGGCGGCGAGAAGCACTGCCGCTGCATCGGAGCGGATACACTGTATCACTTGAATTACTTTTTAACCGACTTCCAAAAAGGAGGAGGTTTTATGTTCGACTGTATACAGGGTGGAATTTTGTAATGCCACCTGAAGGGAAAGTACTCTTAATACTGTAGATAGAAAATTGTACTCAAAGAAAACATTCCTTTATTTTTGAAAAGAAAGAAAACTGCATTCAAGAATTTTCGAAAATTCGCTTGCCACAACCGGGAATCGAACCGACTAAAATCTGTTAGAATACCCTGTACTTTTATTGCGTCGATCGTTAGGGTCAATTATAAGGATGAAATCTTTCTAACAAACTTGGTAAATTAAATGAAAGGAAAACTACGAAATCTTAAACCATTGTATATCTTTATTTTATGTATGTTCACCGATTTCTCCGCCATTTGGACCGATTTTCAAAATTCTTTTTTTTTGTTCGAAAGAGTATACTCCAGAAGTGGTCTTATTGTCACCAAGTCAGGATCTGACGGAATCCCATCAAAATCAAGGGCAACCCTTGAATGGAATAGGAACTTACAATGTTTCTCAAGTTCTTTCTATTATTTACGCCAAACATAGAAAAATATACACATCAATATTGCATGATTTTTCATACAAAAGAGGTCTGTTTCAGAAGCTATAATACCATACTCGAGATACACGGAGTGATATAATTTTCAGATGAGCAAGTGCTAAACATGAATTTTCATTTTTTATCAATGAATTTAATTTTTCTTGAAATTTGTGAAAACGTGACTAAAATGAAAAAAAAAATTGCGCTAATTCCACCATTTTCATACAAAAAGCAGAAAAAAGTGCATTTTTGTTTTCGTTTACGTCACGTTTAAAAAAACAATTTAAACAAAATTCATAGACGAGAATTGAAAATTCAGGTTTAACACTTGCTCATCTTAAAATTATATCCCTCCATGTGTCTCGAGTATGCTTTTATAGCTTCTCAAACACACCTTTTTGTATGAAAAATTAAGCAATATCCCTAGACAGTGTTGATATTTAACTTATTTTTTCTATGTCTATGAGTACGTAGCATTTGATAAAAGGACCGGATTGAGATTTATGAGATATTTTGTATAAAAGATCCTTTCTTAATTTTTTGTCGGAAGTTTGGTTGAGTAGTAGAGTTACACAGCCTGTGAATCGACGGTTTCTGGGTTCGATTTCCGGTTTGGGCAAACAAACCATACGAGGGAAACTTTAGTGCAGAAAGTTACAGTGTGAAGTGCTAATTAATTGATTTTATGATAGATAGATAGATAGATTGACACTTTATTCAATTGACATAAAACAGCACAACACAGCTAATAGAAAAATAACAAACATACAAGTAAACATGAATCAGCAAGCAAACAATGAAGTAAACAGAGTAAGAAACAGAAACAAATAATTTTATAAAACTATTTTACACCGTGTTATCTGTATCATGCCAATCAAATTGGCGCTGACTCAGCATATTGCTGCAGTACCAGACTGCAGCGCTGGTATTCTGCCATGATGCTACTTATTGAGTTTTTTTTGTAGGTAATAATAACCTTTTTCTAACTTCATAAATTCACTTTTAAAAAAGTACTTTATAAAGAAAATCTGAGGGTGCTGCTCTATAATTAGATAGATGTTATTTTTAAGAGCTATCGTCGAATATAAGTGAGTCGGAAGAAAATAAAATTATTGTAACTGACCCACAAATATCCAAAAATAAAACAAAAACTTCTGTGCTGAACTGGCACTGAACAAAAAATTTGGAATGTGCCAGCTGCCAACCAAATACATTGCATTGTTGGTACAGAGGCCAGCGCATCAGGTTACTCCATTTTCATTGCAAAACCGCTCTTATCACAACAGCACAGAGTGCACGCGTGTGGTAACCTGAGTTGGGGCCGTCCGTGCATTGCAAAATTTGGACAACGTATTATATACTCATAAACAATATGCCATTTTTTAAATTTTCATGACATGTAAAGTTATGTGACTTATGTTACCCCAACGAGGATTAAGAGGCGTATAATATCTAAAATATCGAAACTTTTGTCAGCTTCCCTATTAATAGTTCGGCTATTCTGCACTTTTTTAACGAACCAAAACTAAATACTTAATACAGTGTTAATAAGAACGAAGTTGATTAAGTATTTAGTCTTCAAATCTTAATTCGGCCCTAACTAATGACATTATTCAATCTTCAGGATATCACTTTTTGAAAACAATAAAACGGCTTATTTTTATTTTTAAGCAAAGGAATCTATGGCCGTACAGCCGGTGTTTTCAATGCATTTCTTATTTTTAAAGGCGGGAAACTCAATAGAAACTGACAATTGACATTTGTTTTATTAAAACCCTTTGAGTATGTAGTAAACCGTGATGTCCATTCAATACTGTTTAATTGTTTAATTTTCTTCCGCGTTCACTTGTAGTTTCCAACCTCGATATTGGCAAAATTGTCTTACCTTAAAAGGACAGAGCCATATATGCACAAGAATAGAATAGAATAGAGTATGTAGTATTTGTTTATATTAAAACCACTATGAATATGGTCTATATAGGTTTGATCTATGGCTTTGATGTAATAAGGGCTATTTATTGCTAATTTATTGATTTTTTGATTTTAGTTTACATCAAGCGTAGCATTGCGTATATAAGCCATGGATAAATATTATAATATTACTATTCTAATAAGTTTCTTAGTTGGGATCAAGCACTGACACCTTTGCTTATTTCTACAAATGTCCATTGAAGGGAAAAGCTTAGTCATAATTTTTTATTGAATCATTTTTACACAATTATCGCAAAGCACAATAAAAGCAGCGTGCTAGCTAAAATCTCAAATGCACGGGGGTTGTCTTAGATACTGACATAGGTGACCTGTTTCAGAAACTTCTATTCCACTGAAAATCAAAAATAAGTCTAAGGAATTCGTGTGCCATTTATTGTACTTACCTAAGTAATAGGTCTTTCAACATACAATTTTCGTAATTTTTTTACTCCACATACCTATTTTAATTTTATCAAAATTGATTTTTTATAAGTACAAAATCCTTACGTTTTTCACAGAAATGCGAAATACAATATTAATTAGGTAACCACTTTATTGTTAAGACAACAAGATGTTTTAGAGGCACCACTGACTCATGTCAACACTTAGTTGATTGTCTATCTCTCTCAGTATCAAAAAAACAAAAACGACTGCTACTTAAGTATAGATCAGAGTCTGAGTCGCGTTCTATAATACGGACCTTAACCCATCAAAAGCAGTAACAATGGTATAGAAAATATAAGCGATAGAGGAAACAAATATGTTTGACCTTTGTTTTCAGATCCAAAGTAATGTATTAAGTATCAATCTTATATGACATAGTTAGCCAAGTTTTCAAATAAAAAATATTTTTAGAAATTGCTTTTCCTTATATGAACGAAATAGTTGCTATTCGTTCATATAACGAAAATATGAACGAAATAGTTGCTTCAACAAAAAACGGCAATTCGTGTATCTGTAGTTGTGTCAAAGTACTTACAAACTCGGTCTATAAAAATACATACAACACGCAGACGAAGTTGTGGGCATCAGCTAGTCTAAATATATAAAAGGAGAAACTGACTGACTGACTGACATATCAACGCACAGCCTAAACGGCTAAACGTAGGCACTTGAAATTTGGAAGGGACGTAGCTTAGGTACCGTAGAGGTGCCCTAAGAAAGGAATTCCCGAAATTCCCACGGGAACGGGAATTAGCGGGAAAATCCTTTTGTATGAAAAATCTAAACCGCTTAAGTTAGACGCTTGAAATTTGGCATGCAGGTACCTTAGTAAACATAAAGCTTAGTTGCAACAGGATATTGCAAAATTCCCACGGGAACGGGAGTTAGCGGGAAAAAACTTTTGTAATCTGTTCAAAAGAAAAAATTAACACGCAAACGAAGTTGCGGGCATCAGCTAGTTAGTCATAAGATCTGAATAAAAAACGACCTTTATCCATATGGTTAATGGATGAAAAGTATTTTGAAATGAAAACTTCGTTTAAAAGAACTTTTCTATTCTACATAATAACAGGTATGCCTCGTCGATGACAACCAGTTCTCGCTGTCAATAATAAACGAGGCGACTCCGTTAAGCTTCATACACAATGACTGCGACAACATCGTACAGAGCATCATACACATCAGGAACAGATGGGAGCTGAGTCAGCCAGTGAGTTACTAGCCTTATTCCCCCCCCCCCCCTTAGCCCCCCCGTGAGTAAAGAAGGGGGTAGGGATATGGTAGCCCCCCTGAAAGAGGAAAGATTTGTATCTTTTCAAGTTTGTGTATACATATTATAAAAAGGAAAATTTTTATTGTTTGTTTGCATTGAATAGGCTTCGAAACTACTGGACCGATTTAAAAAATTCTTTCACCATTAGAAAGTTCCACTATCCCCGATGGACATAGGTTACATAATTTTCCGAATTCCCACGAGAACGAAGTCCCGGGAATGCTAGTAACAAATAAACTCAATACTAAATCATTTATTTGCATTTCCATATTGTGTACAAGGTCTTTCTAATATAATACAAGTTTCAAATACGAAACCCTGTGAGGGCACAGCTAATTTTTTCAAATTTTAATACAATTTGACTTAAACATAACTACTAGACCGATTTTATAATTTTTTCACCAATTGAAAGCTCTCTTATCAGAGAATGGCATAAGCTACATACTTTTTCCAATTTCTACGGGAACGAACTCCCGGGCAGAAAGCTAGAGTAATGTCTAAAAGAGAGAAGATTGTATTTTTGTGACTAATAAATAATAAACTCAAAACTACTGGATCAAATTCAAAAAATTTTTCACCATAAGAATCACTTTGTAACATAGGCTGCATCATTATCTTGAATTCCCACGGTAACAAAGTCCCGGGTGGAAAGCTAGTGTATACAAGGTGTTTCAAAAAAAACCAAAAAAAAAGATAATTCAAATTATATAATATTTAGCTTAGTGCGCAGCTCTATTACAAATATGATAAGTATGTCATATTAATTATATGAAACTTTCATTTTGAAAGATGTCAAACCGTGCAACTGATTACTAGAGTTGCGACTATTTCACTTTTAAAATTAAATTTTGGATTTTTTTTTGGTTTTTTTTGAAACACCTTGTATATTAATATAACTCAGTAGTTTCACTTTATATATAGACATTATATATAGACATAAGTAAATATAAAAACTTCGTTCCCGGGCAAATTATGTACTTTATGTTACTCAGGGATAATATAGCATTCTAATGGTGAAAGAATTTTTGAAATAGGTCCAGTAGTACGAGCCTATTCAATGCAAACAAACAAATAAACAATCAAATCTTTCCTCTTTATAATATTAATGTAGATAGTTTCGGGGGAGATTATTATTTTTATTTTTAGAGTTATTGAAAAAGGTAAACTTTTTTTGTTCTTATATTTGTATGACATGTTGTTACCGTGTCTATGTCTCACTAATGTCAACATGTTCCAGGACACAGTAACAGTCCACCAAAAGATCCGGCCCAAAGACGTCCCCGGCACTCTATTAAACATGGCCCTACTGAACCTGGGCTCCTGCGACCCCAACCTCCGCACCGCGGCCTACAACCAGCTCTGTGCCCTCACCGCCACCTTCCATCTCAAGATCGAGGGGCAGCTCTTGGAGACTTCGGGTATGTTGCTCCACTATGTTGCTTCAACATTTCTGGCTATGTTATACAGGTTGAAAAAGAACCTCCTAGCTTTATTGAAATTCCTGAACCAGTATCACTTACTGAACACTTTTTTTTTTTGGGGTTTTAATTGCCTAAACGTAGACACCACTCGGGCGCACCCCCCTCGCGCTCCCCGCACCCCTCGCGTGCCTGCTGTAGGAGTAATGTCTACGTTTAGACAATAAATGAACTATTCCCATTGAAAAAATATTAAAAAAAAATTTTTTTCATAAATGTGTTCTTTGAGTGATACTGGTTCAGGATTTTGAATATAGCTAGGAGGTTTTTTTTTACCCAGTATTTTTCTTGTTTAGGTTCAGAACTAAAAAACTTAGTCAAGATTAAGAGTTAACCCATCTTATTATAAATTAAAAACCCGTCATTTGTATCATTTAGCCATTGTATGTATATATCAGTGGAGCCCTAAGGCTCCCCAAGGCTTCTGTGGGGGCTTCGCGAGGCCTTGCAGATCGGCAAAAGGGATTAAATTAAAAAGATGTTTAATGCATGTAAGCATCTTTTTATTTTTCGATCTATTTAAGAGGAAATTGAGAGCTCTTCAACTTACAGCCTGGAGCTTGGCCAACAGGGTAACGCAACCAGTTTTTAATTACTGAAAGGCTCTACCAAATGTTCACATTTGTATAAGGGGTCCGTCATGAAAAAACTTTGAGAACCGCTGTCTTACACTAATATTATAATGAGATTTGTAATGAAGAGACTCCGAAACTATTGGAATGATTTAGAAAATTCAGAAACCGATGAAAAGCTCACTTTTTCAGTGTGTTTTGATCATGTTTTCCCATGAGAAGGTTCTGATGCGGGCAAGTTTATTATATATAACTCATTTATTTCAGACATAAATCCATATAAAATTAATAAAGGTAGAATAAAATGATATTAAAATACAACATAACATTAAATTAAATTAAAATCAGATTAAATCCAAATTAAAAATACAAAAATAGAATGAAAATTGTTAGTATATCTTAAAACTATGTTAGTAATTAGAAGCGATACTGAGTCAGTGGCTGGTGTAATGACAGCCAGTGACTCAGCATCGGTCCATCCCTCGCGGCGACGACCCAGAGCAGACTGTTGCTGCTGCCGCGCACAAATGAGACCTGCCTCCTAGTAATCCATCCCAGGCAACGACACTTCATTTTTTTTCTGAATCTGAGGTGTCGTCCTATGGTCTCATGCGGTGTGGAAGGCTCTGTAAAGGGCCGTCTGGTTCGCGACCACCCTCCTACCGAAGTCCGACGCCAAACAGCTTGCTGTGTTCCGTCGATGCCTGGGAGTACCAGTGCCTTTATAGGCATTTTCTGGTTTAACTCGCTCCATCGTCGACCTCATTTTTGATGTTTATGGTCAAGATTGAGGTCAATAGTTAACCCATCTTATAATAAAAAAAACCCGCTCTCAGCCGCATCGTACTATAAAAGCAATCTATACGAGCCTCGGCGCACATACCTGAGGCACTGCATTATAATCTTTGTTCCCAGGTCTGTGCATCCCATCAAACAACACAATCTTCATCAAGTCTGTGAGTGAGAAACTCGCTCATAATGAGCCACATCTCACGCTGGAGTTCTTAGAGGAGTGTATACAGGTTGGTTTACAAACAACCCTTGTGTGTAACAAAGTGTGTGAGTGATAGTGGCGCTGCCTCTTGATCGACGGGTCCTGTGTTCGAATCCCGGTCGGGGCAAATATTTGTCTAAAAAGCAGATGTTTGTTCTCGGGTCATAGGTGTCTGTATCCATGTGTTCCGTGGGACCCACGACACAAGGGAAAACCTTAGTGTGGGCCTTTGAGTGTTTGGCGTTTTTTTAAAATTATTAATTTTAATTAGCTAAAGTTTAGGATTTGTAATCAGCTCACTAAACCACTTTTTCCAAGGAAAAAAATTGTCTCCATACAATTCTTAATTAGGTTCCTTTCAATCAGTAGATTGCTTTAGAATAGAATAGAATAGAATAGAAAAATATTTATTTTATAGGACATTCAGGATGTCACTTAAAACAAGTCAAGATTACAATGAAATACATACAAACATACATTAAACGATTTAAATACATACATTAAACGATTTAAATACATACATACGCATTCGTACCTCTGATCCTACTGACTCTACGCCTATTCGCAAAGGTGCAGTCTTCCTCAGAGAAGAACAGGCAAGAAACTCTGAGGTTGCTCTTTTAAATCGCATTTAGTCTTACCAGCCCATATACGTCCCCACCGAGGGGCACGGGCCTCCTTACGAAACATGACGGGGCTTTAGGCCATAGTGCACCACGCTGGCCCAATGCGGGTTGGTGGACCGCTCGTCGAGCGAAAATGAATTTTGTTGGACGGGCGGGTTTCATCACGATGTTTTCCTTCACCGTTGAGCAAGTGATAATTAGAAATCCGTACATAAATCCGAATAGACGAATTTAGTGGTACAGGCCCGCACCAGGATTTGAACCCACGACCTTCGGATTACAAGTCTGGCTCATTACCAACTGGGCTATCACCGCAGTTTTAGTATGAGAATTGCTTTAGTATGAGAAGTCAAACATTTTTTTGAGAATTTCATTAGATTTTTTGATTTTGTGTAGGAAACACAACGAAACTGAAAATAGTACCTACAGCTTAGTATTTTTAAAACGTTTATCCGCGTGAGGGATATTCATAAACTTTTTTTAGAGAAAGAAAAATGTTCAGCGCGAATGGAACTTGAACCCACGGCCCAGGATTAGATCTCCTGGTGTTCTAACCATCTGAGCTATCGTGCCTTCAAGACAAGCGGCTCATACACAATAAAGAGTGTAGGCTTCCGAATCAACGCAAGAAAAATAGACTCTATTTCGATTCAGAGAAGTTTTCATTTCTCTTGCGTTTTGATTTGGACATCGTCCTTTTAGCAACTTAAGATCACGTGTCAACGTCAGTTGAATGCGATAGAAATGCAACCGTCTCTTCATATATTTAAGGTTATGTTTTCCGTGGCAATCAACTGTCATGGGAGTGAAGTCTCATTGCTTATGCTAGGACAGCTGAAAACTGACAAGTAATTGCAACTAATTTGTTTTTTTATACTCAGGGCTTCCGGGTCTCAACTATAGAGCTGAAGCATTTATGCCTAGAATACATGACGCCATGGCTGGCCAATCTAGTCAGGTAAGTAAAAAGAGAATTTTCGTCTTTTCTATTATGCAGTAGATAGCTATTTTTGCATTAGTTTTTAAATTGAAGTTTTTTTACCTCATAAATAGTTTTTATGTAATGTCGTCCTTGTTTACCTCAACAAGATAAAAAGTGACAGTATGATATTTAAAGTAGCATTAACTTTAATGGACGTATCTGCATTATTAATAGATTTTGCAAGCCAGCCGACGAAAACCGCCGCCAAACGAAACAAGTGGCGACAATCCTGGAGAAGCTGATAACTCTCACCATCGAGGAGACGGAGATGTACCCCTCAGTGCAGGCCAAGATCTGGGGCTCCATCGGCCATGTGCCCGAACTTATCGATATGGTGCTGGATAGCTTTATGCAGAGGAGTGTCAAGTCAGGTGAATATTTTATTTATTTATTTAATAATGATAAACTATACACACAAACGAAGTTATCCTTTTACAGGAGTATCCCCAAACCGATAACAAAAAAAACAAAACGCGACACACTCAAAGGCCCACACTAAGGTTTTCCCTTGTGTCGTGGGTCCGTTGGAATACACATAAAGACCGACAAACACCCATGACCCGAGAACAAACATCTGCTTTTTACATAAATATTTTCCCTGACTGAGAATCTAACTTAGGACCCGTAGATAAAGAGGCAGCGCCGCCAAACCGGCTGTTAAATTATGCTATACTTCAACTCTACCAAGTAATGCTTAATTTGCGTAGGAATCATACATACTTCAGCGATATAATTTAAAATGTTGATCGCCGAAACACACAAAAAATAAAGAAGACAAGATTTTTGAAAAAGAATAAAAGGATTTAACTAAACAAAAAATTACAAAAAATTTGACTTGGACCCAGAAAAAATAAAGTTTGAAGATTTTGAACATTTACATTAAATTTTAAGGTGTTACATAAAGGTTAAACTAACACGCAAAACAATTTTCAACGTATAGATATTTTGTTTGGAAATGAAGTGTTGGATTATTTTGAACTGTTACAATTTCAAACATAAAATTTAAACACGAGACCTAACTAAAATAAATTATTATCAGTAGCAAATAGGAAGAATATATTCAGCGCCGAATAAATACTCCACCTACTTGATAGATAAAACTAAAACTGTTACAATTGGCACATATTGACAAAAATAAATTAAGAGTTTTTAAAGGTATGGTTAAAACACTTAGCTACTGGTCTTCCAGAGGCCGCAGGTGGAACCGCTGTAGAATGGTGGCAGGATCTGGTGGTTTAGGTGGCCCAAATTGGGTTCTCGTCTATCAGAACTCCCAGGGATAAATTGTCGTTCCAACTTTTAAAATCGTTTCTTAATTACACTGAAACTACAAAAATTCCAAATTGGACTAAGATACCTAAAAGGTCACGAAACCCGAAAGGGCCCAAAGAAAGAAAAAATAGAGATATATGAGTATTTATTAGAATAGTAAGGATGTCTAGCTAGTGTAACCTATACAAGAAGGATATTCTCCTCTTGCAGGTCGTGAAGTAATCCCCCCAGGTCAAATGATAACCAGATTTGATTTAAACCATAAGACTCAGGATTCTCGTAACTGTTGCAAGAACAGCCTGATAGAGTATTTGTCTGAGCGTGAAGAAGATGTTGTAAAAGTGTACTGTATAGCGTAGCTAGGGTAGAGTAGGCGTGTGAGTACAAAAAAAATAGAAATGGTGAAAAACTTACATTTTGATTAACACTATTGGATAATAAAAAAATCTTTATATATATAACACAAATAAATCTTTAAACTCTCTGTTGACCGACATTAGTAATGATGTATTTAATAACAAAAAAAATCAATTATAGCATTCACTTTCACCGAAAAAAACAGGCGTTTCTCTGAAAATTTTTTGTCGAATGCCTCTGTCAACTTCAATCCCAAACAAAATCCAAAAATCAAGCAAATTCTAAAATTTTGAAATATATTGAATTAAAAAGAAAACTAGACCGGAAAGAACATAAAAAAGATCGCAAGCAGAAATGCTGCAATACATTATACAACATGTTTCAAAAATACTAAATAAAAATAAAATCCAAAATTTAATTCAAAGGAGAAATGGTCGTAACTCCAGTAATCAGTTGCACGGTTTGACATCTTTCAAAATTAAAATATCATAAAATTAACATGACATACTTGACTTCATTTGAAATAGAACAACGCAGTGGACGCTACACACCCCATATTAAGGTTTTCCCTTGCGTCGTGGGTCCCTTGGAGCTTACACAAAGGCACTCAATTACACTTAATACGGACACTCAGTTTAATTTAAATTATTAAAGAAAGAAAGAAAGAAAATACATTTATTGCACTACACTGTACAAAACATACATTTAAAACATTCACAAGTTACAATAGAGGTAACTTGCTCGCCCGCCCCGCGCGATGCCCCGCCGCGGCTCGCGACGCCGGTGACTGCCGCTACCACCACGCGAGCGTCCAAGACGTTCGCTAAGGTCGTCACGGCCAGCAAAACACCAGTTGCTGTGACCCGACCTCCTCCAAAAGTGGGACACCGTGACGAAGATGGCTTCGTCAAGGTGCAGAAAAAGCGCAAGCGATCGGGTAACAAGAATCGCTGCGGGACGGCGGCGACGGACCCGGAAGTGAGTCTGCGGGCTAAAGCTCCGAGCACGCCTGTGTACTTGTCGCGACTGCACTACAGCACTGAGGTACGAGACGTCGTCGAGTACATACGGCAGAAGACAAAAGTTCCCTTAGGTCTCCAGAGAGTGAAACCGTTGGAATCGCATCACCATGCTAGTTTCAAAGCATTCGTGGTGCGGTTCCCGACGTTCATGCTGGAGACAGTCATGAAGGAGAGCTTTTGGCCGGAGGGCGTGGTGTTCCGCCGTTTCCGAGGCAGATTCCCGGTTGCAGACACCCCCGGAAAAACACCCGGGAAATAGTGTTAGCTAGTTTTATTTTATTTTGTTTAATTATAATTCATATGTATGTTAGTCTGTTAGGTATTTATATATGGGCCTTAGATGCCTGATATTAAATGATTTGATTGATTGATTGATTGAGAGGTATATACAGCGCAGTGACGTAGGGTGCAAAACAGCATGGTGTCTGCGCTAAAAAGCACAGACGCTGGTATTCTGCTGCTCCCTTCATTATTATTAATATAATAATACCTTTAATCATTATAGCATAGACTTTGGCCTAAATCCCCTTCGAAGAGTGGCCCGTCCCCCTCGGTGGGGACGTTATTGGGCTGACAAAAAAAAAAGTTTTTTGACTATTTTTGAAACACGTATATTCTCGCATACAGGTTTAGGGTCTCCAATGGTGGAGATAATGGCGGACACTGCGGTGGCGTTAGCATCAGCTAATGTACAACTGGTGTCCAAGAAAGTCATCGGCAGGATGTGTAGGGTAAGCTTTAGTTCTTTTTAAAACATATATGGGGTGACTTTAGGGAGTCTTCTTATCGTGTAGGTATAGTCAAGTGTGTGGCAAAATTGACTAACCCTGGTGTCAGAGTTTTCAAACCGAACAATGGCCTCTGACTTGGTTTTAACGACTGTAGTCAATCGAAAACAGCCAGGAACTCAACGATATCGAAATTATGAAATCCTGGCAAGTATCAAAATGGTTATTTTTGTTTTAATTTTACAGTTTTCTTTGCGTCTTCCTGCTTATGTGACTGTTTTCGATGTCGAAATTCGAATGTTTACGAAACAAGTATTGTATTGTACATTCTCACTTTTATGTGGACGACATCTTATCATGTTGAGCTGTTTGAAATAACTGAAAATTGAGGATCTACACGAGTCCATTAAACTGAACAACTTTGCCCTATGTTGAAATCGAAATATTTACAAAAGGGTGATATTAAATAAAGTGAAAAGTTACCTCAATAATTTGAAATTAGGTTTCACAATAAATTGGCTGGTGACTAATATCAAGAGTCAAATAAAACAAAAACCAGCACCTATAAAATTTAGTTTTAGGTGACGTTTTACTTAAAACTAGCAGCGAGATTTGTATTTTGGCGACAAAATTCATTTTTAGGCTACAAAACTAAACTTTTGGCTTTTAAAAATAGCGAAAACGGGATTTATTTTAATTTTAATAGCATACATGAGCTATGACAAAACGCGCTCAACATACAAAAATCTTTTTTTTTGCGAATTTCAGAAGAATTGCTTAGGGAAGTTGTTAAGTTTCGTGAACTGATTCATATTCATGAATTTCTCCAACTAAGAAGTCATACTGTCACCTACATTCAACGCTTGTTTTTTTAAATGTTTTCTTTTACCTTTCCAAAATAAATGTAGAAGAGCGAAGTCTCCTCGCACAGGCGTATTACATGCTTAAAAGGAGGCTTCAGCGACTTTATGTTAAGTATATCTGAGTTAAGTATGTCTTTATGTTATGTATGTCTTTATGTTAAGTATGTCTGTGTAAACATTTTTTATTTTGTTTTTGTAATAGAATTCCTCGTATAGTGATTATTTTTTCACTGTCCGTTTCTACCCGCAGGCCCTTTCCAAACTATCAAATAACGTTCTGGGCCCTGTCACCCCGGCAACTGTGAGTCCATCCGCTTCTTTATTATTTTATTTTTATCATCATCAAACAATAAGGCGGTTTCTGAGAGTCCATTAAGGGTTTTTAAAAGTTACTATTTATTATAAAATTAAATTACAAAAGGTCATATGTCATATAATTACTTAGTCTAGCTTAAATATTCAAAATTAATAAAATCAATACATTTTTTTATTAGTTTCATGTTGGATCAATAGATGGTGCTGTTGTTGAATTAAAAATTCGTCGTTTAATGTCTATTTCCGTTCAATTTTAATTGACTGTCGGAAACACCTTTATTTTATTGATTGAACTTTATTTGTTTTGTTATTTTATTTGTGGAATTAAAAATGAGAAGTGTTTTTAAAAACTTTTACTTTTAAAGCAAATTTTTCATCATTGTCTGTTTTGTTGCTTTTGATTTTGAGTTAAACGATTGGCCGGGACAAACCAAATTTATTTTTAGCTTAGAGGCTTAAGCACAATGGATTTTTATACGCACGGGTCTATACAAGAATTGTATTACTAACTTTTAAGATAAAAGCTGTGATATAGATCGACGCTTCAAAACTTAGGAACTAGGGTATTAGCCATATTTAAAATATTATATATTTATTTAGATAAGCAACATATTCATATGTACGTACGGACGGCCGCACATCAGGTTACCACACGCGTGCATTCTGTGCTATTGTGATAAGAGCGGTTTTGCAATGAAAATGGAGTAACCTGATACGCTGGCCTCTGTACGTACCAGAATCTAAAATAAAATGTGAAATTGATCAGAAAGTGAAAAACTTACAGCTTATCAAACTTTTTGTCTGCCTCTTTCTTAAAAAACAAAATTTAGTATGTAATTTATATACAGGCACTGAACTGTGACGTCACAGTTTAATATTTCCCTCTCTGTCTAACTGAGAGTTTTAAATATCCATAACTTTCTTAAAGATATTAAATCTTTTTATACCTATTTATGCCACTTCTATATCTCTCTCGCAAGCAAGATAGGAAACGTGTCCCCCCCTCCTTACTTCAGCTATTGATGAGAGTTTATTTATGACACCTCTACCGGGTAAGCGATTGGTGTATTATTTACATTAATGTATTATTATCTAAATAAATATACAATATTTAATATCAATCTAATACTTGCTGAAGATAACAAGAAGTGAAAGGATTGTAGGATCTTATAGCTAAAAAAATTTAATATCAGTTAGGTAATAAATAATAAAATAACACTTTTCAGGTGGTAGACAAAACATGCCACTCGCCGACCGCCATGTTGGAACAGCACGCTATGTGGGGTGATATCGCTATACTCGCCAGATATTTGGTAAGTAACAAGTTCCTTTTAATACTCGTTCAATCTTGATTGTGTTGCGGAGGAAGATTACTTCTATCCAGACTTGTTGCGGAGTATCACCCTTATCATATTTTTATTATTTACTAGAGGATTTTAGAATTTCCGTGGATTTGGGTTGGGCGTTGATGAGTCAGTGAGTCAGGACCAGTTTTATATATTAACTAGAAGATGTCCAGGATTTCTACGTTACAAAAAAAAACGGTGCCAATACATTTTATTCAAAAATAGCATCTTATACAAATAACATTTTGAGCTTACGTAACAAAATCGTACAAAACTATATCTGTTTTACGTGACCACTTTGGTCTGAATTCAGCATACATTTGCAGTTGATGCTGTCATTCAACAACTGCCTGGATGTGGCTCGCCACCTGCCTCATCAGTTTCACGTTGTCACAATGTTTCACGAGGTCACATCGGTCTGAATGCAACGTATACTTGCAGTTGATGCTGTCATTCAACAACTTCCCGGACGTGGCTCGCCACCGGCTTCATCTGTTTCATGTTGTCACAATGTTTCACGTGGTCACATCGGTCGGAATGCAACGTATACTTGCAGTTGATGCTGTCATTCAACAACTCCCGGACGTGGCTCGCCACCTACTTAATCTGTTTCATGTTGTCACAATGTTTCACGTGGTCGCATCGGTCTGAATGCAACGTATACTTGCAGTTGATGCTGCCCGGACGTGGCTCGCCACGTGCCCTATCTGTTTCACGTGGTCACATCAGTCTAAATGCAGCGTACACTTTCAGTTGATGCTGTCGTTCAACAACTTGTACATGATGACAGGATTTGTACAACAGGATTTGTACATGATGAACCAGAACACACATCTAAGAGGCCATTCCCTAAAGTTAACCAAACCTCCATGTGCTAGCAACCCTAGAACACACTTCTTGCCATTTCGAGTGATGAACTTGTGGAACTCTCTCCCAGAAACCGTAATAAGTGCCCCAACTGTGAACTGTTTTAAAAATAGACTTGATAAACATTTAAAAAAATGAAAGAACACGAGTGCAGTGAGATACACGCATCAGCTCTTGGAGCTGCTAGTGTATCAACTAATAATAATAATAATAACTGCCTGGATGTGGCCCGCGACATGCCCTTTCTGTTTCACGAGGTCACATCGGCCTAAATACATTGTATACTTATAGTTGATGCTGTCGTTCAACAACTGCCTGGACGTGGCCCGCCACCTGCCTTATCTGTTTCACGTGGTCACATTCCTGGTGTGCTCCGGAGCTGTTTCAATGCGAGCCGCCACGCATGGGCTCGTCATCAATATCATACACTCGCTCTGCACTTGTACTACGCCGAGTTTCTCTGGTAAGTAGATTTCATATTTTTATTTATTTAAGTTGCTAATGAAAAAAAAATTAATAAGAATTGCACCAAAAAATAATTTGAGTTTTTTTTTATCTCAGGGTTTTAGTTTATCTTACGTTATCTTCCTACTTTTGCGCTACGCAATTTGCCGCCCCGGGCCCATTCCCCCGCGCCGCGCCGCTGTCGAATGCGATGTACATTGCTGGTTTTCGTGTTTTACACTGTTATCATTGCTTTTTATTAGAAAACGGAGTATATTAGAATAAATAATTTAATTTTAAAGCAGAAAATATTGAAAAACATGAAAAATAATTGTAAATTTTCCTGAAGAAAATTCCATTCGATAATTATTCTGAATGATGGTCTGAACTCAGGGTTTCAGTTTTTGCTAAGCTGTCCCTTACACCCTGTATATACGCGAATTTAGACTCGTTTTAGAATTAAGTTATGTGGTCAAATTACGAACGTTTAAAAGTGTTATACTGTTTTTCTATCCCCACAGAGGACACCCAACGCCTCCTAATGCTGTCCCTGGATGAGTTCGCTCTTCCGAAGTTCTACCAGATGTTCGGCATCTCGAAGGTTAAGTCCGCGGCGGTGACCGCCTTCCGCAGCCGACACACTGAGTGGTAAGCTACTTATACTAATGCCTCGATCAGCAATCGAACACAGAAGCAGAAATTTTCGTCTTAGGCGCCTGTTTATACACAAGTGACGTGGTGCGGCGGTCAAAGCTACGTAAAATGTATCTTACTAGCTACGGAGCAAAGGTTTTGAAACCGCACAATTTCCTCTATATTGATTTTAACTACTGTGGTCAATCGATAACAACCGGAACCGATTCGCACGGAAACGCTTGTGATAAAAAAAACATGAAAAATATTAATTCTATTAATATTCTATTGCAAAAAATGATGGTCTGAGTTCAGGGTTTCAGTTTTTGCTAACCTGTCCCTTACACCTTGTACACAGTATACTCAGTATACATCATGTGGTAACTTATAAGGCTGCCATTGCACTCTGTTTCAAAATATTAATATCTACTGATTTAATTATTGCCTACGTTGTTTAATCTTTGTATATATAAATGAATCTCTATTTCCCTAGTCATCGCATCACGCGTGAACGGATGGAACAATTTAACTAATTCTTTTTTTGTTGTGTTAATTATTGTCAGGAGAATTTTCTTATGAAAGAAAAAATAAGAAAGTGAGCGGAACATTGGTTCTGTCTTATATTTAAAAAAGTAAGGTACGCCAAAACCATTGTCCGTAATTTTTTATTAAATTACGGTCAATGGTTTTGGCGTAAATTAAAATAAACCTCGTAATCAGAAAGAAAGAAAGAAAGAAAAAGAATTTTATTAAACCCGTTAAATCATACCAGTTTGATGTGTTTTTTTAATTGACATTAAAAAAGAGTGTGTCCCAACAGGGTGGCCCAAGAAGGCCAAACGTCCCCCTTGCCCGAGGCTTCCGCACTAGTCCCGGGGGCTCCTCCCATAGTGTCCGTGGCCCCCCCGGCCCCTACGGACCGGGAGCGTCTGCCCCTACAGTCGCTAGAGATCATTACCGACGCACTACTAGAGATCATGGAGGCTTGCATGAGGGATATTCCTAATTGTGACTGGCTGAACACTTGGTGAGTAACATAGTACATAGAACCCCTCCCATAGCTTCCGTGGCCCCCCATAGTGTCCGTGACCCCAACCATAGTGTCCGTGGCCCCCCATAGTGTCCGTAACCCCAACCATAGTGTCCGTGGCCCCCCATAGTGTCCTTGACCCCAATCATAGTGTCCGTGACCCCAACCATAGTGTCCGTGACCCCAACCATAGTGTCCGTGACCCCAACCATAGTGTCCGTGACCCCAACCATAGTGTCCGTGAACCCAACCATAGTGTCCGTGGCCCCCCATAGTGTCCGTGACCCCAACCATAGTGTCCGTGACCCCAACCATAGTGTCCGTGACCCCAACCATAGTGTCCGTGACCCCCAACCATAGTGTCCGTGGCCCCCCATAGTGTCCGTGACCCCAACCATAGTGTCCGTGACCCCAACCATAGTGTCCGTGGCCCCCCATAGTGTCCGTGGTTCCACCCGTAGTGTCCGTGGCCCCACCCGTAGTGTCCGTGGCCCCACCCATAAAGTCCGTGGCCCCCTATAGTGTCCATGGCCACACCCGTAGTGTCCGTGGCCCCCCCATAGTGTCCGTGGCCCCAACCATAGGGTCCGTGGCCCCCCATAGTGTCCGTGACCCCAACTATAGTGTCCGTGACCCCAACCATAGTGTCCGTGACCCCAACCATAGTATCCGTGACCCCAACCATAGTGTCCGTGGCCCCCCATAGTGTCCGTGGCTCCACCCGTAGTGTCCGTGGCCCCACCCGTAGTGTCCGAGGCCCCACCCATAAAGTCCGTGGCCCCCCATAGTGTCCATGGCCACACCCGTAGTGTCCGTGGCCCCCCAATAGTGTCCGTGGCCCTACACATAGTGTCCGTGGCCCCAACCATAGGGTCCGTGGCTCCACCCGTAGTGTCCGTGGCCCCACCCTTAGTGTCCGTGGCCGCCCTATAATATCCATGGCCACCGGCCCCTACGGACCGGGAGCGTCTGCCCCTACAGTCACTAGAGATCATCACCGATGCATTACTACAGATCATGGAGGCTTACATGAGGGATATACCTAATTGTGACTGGCTGAACACTTGGTGAGTAACATAATAAGGTCAAAAAGGTTGGTAAGGGTTTTTAACTAATTGATTAGTCAAAAACCCGCCCCTTGTCATACTTAGTACAGAGGTCCATTATTAATTCAACGTAGTAATGCCGCAAGTGTTATGGGCACTTTTACACCAGGGATGACAAGGGGCAGGTTATTTGACTGATTTAATTTGACATATATAATTTTTATATAAAATTACTGCAGTGAGGAAAAAAGGCCTGGGCTCAGTGATTCATGCCAGACTGATTAGCAGACTGGCAACACTGTTTTTCAGCCCTCGCCAGAGTGAGACACGAGATGTTTGTTCTCGGGTCATGGGTGTTCGTATTTGTCTTTGTGTATATTCCAAGGGACCCACGACACAAGGAAGGACCTTAGTGTGGGCCTTTGAGTGTGTAGCGTCTAGCATCTAAACTCTTATTCTATTCTTGTTCAGGACGAATCTGGCGAAGAGTTTCGCGTTCTGCTTCAACCCGGCACTACAGCCGCGAGCGCTCATCGTGTTTGGATGCATTAGTAAGTACTTTTAGTAATAAAAAAAATATATAGTTTTATTTCAGGCATGGCCCATAAATGGTTAGTAACAAAGGAAACTTACAACTATGTTAGTACTTACTATTTAGAATAAAATAAAATTAAAATTAAAAAAAAATAACTAATCTAGAAGAAGACTTCATATGCCAACATAGGCAGATTTTATCTACCTATTTTAGCATATGAAATCTTAGTATCTTTTGTAAGCTGGAAACGTGTCCAGTGCTGCATAATAGCACTGTCCACGTCCAGCCTACCTGCAATAACTTTCAGGAAACTGTTGGAGCTGCTCCTCACGCAATGAATCAGGGATTCCTATGCGTTTCCTAACGATTGCTGAAAAGCTGCTTTTTGCACTTGTGTTATTATTTTCTTCTGTTTTTGTTTAGCTTACGTTTTCAATAAAGAATTTATTAATATATGTCCCCACCGATGGGGAAATAGGCCATAGTCCACCACGCTGGCCAAATGCGGGTTGGTGGATCGATCACGTGCCGAGCGAAAACTTAATTTTCCCAGACGTGCGGGTTTCATCACGATGTTTCCCTTCACCGCTGAGCAAGTGATTAATTAATGAAAAAATAAATTTACGATTTTAACCCGCAACCTCCTGAAAAAACTGGTTCCTTAAACAACTGGGCTATAACCGCATTGTATAGGTATAATCAACGCCATTGTTACTTTAGTAATGGTCTCGTGTCAGAGTTTTCGAATCTTCAAATTACCTGTGACTTGGCTTAACGCTTGTACTGAATCTACAACAGCCATGACCTGTTTAATAATAGTAGTAATAGTAATACTTTATTTGCTCAAAAATGTACAGATAATAGTATGCCCTTTGGGAGTTTTTTTGTTTGAAAGCTGACGTAATCGAAATGGTTTTTAACTAATATTTTATCAAAATAAGTTTAGCCATTAATATACGAAGATCCGATGGCCGCCAGACCTTACTTATTTTCTCATAAACCAAATGTGTGGGAAATAGCATTGCTATTACGTACTAGTGTATGAATACCAGCTAACCTTGGCCGACTGCCAATTTTCAGCTACCAGGTTCTGAAGGTACTTCCAAAAATTGCTCACTTGTCTTGAAGTCTGGGTGCTATAAAATGTATTTTTATAGTCCCTAAACATCATAATACAAAAATCACGGCTCAGATTGCAGGTATAATCGCATAATGTACTTGCGAACTGTAAAGCGTCTGGCAGAAATTACAGCCGACGGAGAGTGTCTGGTGGTGTTGAACTTCAATTTTTATATTTAATTAATTATATTCTATAAGACATCAGCAGCCAGACTTCAAGACAAGTGAGTAATTTTTGGAAGTACCTTCAGAACCTGATAGCTGAAAATTGGCCGCTGGCCCAGATTAGTTGGTATCCATACATTACTAGTACGTACTAGCACTACTATTTCCCACACATTTGGTTTATTAGAAAATAAATAAGGTGGCCCTGGGATCTCCGTCTATAAAGAATACTGTATGCGATAAGTGTTGGGGTTGTACAAAATTTTGGAGTTTGGTTTTAGTTTTGTATGATCGTGAAAAATCCTAAGTTTTTACTTATGTGACATTTCACTGTATAATGAATGACTACAGCGTTTTAAAAATACTAAGTTAAAAATTGTTAATTGGTTTCGCTCTTGTAATAATCTACTCCGAATAAGTGGTATGAGTCTGTAGTCCTCCGTACGAGACACAGATGGCGCTAACCGACACGTACGACGTAATGTGCTTAGTAAGGGAATGAGAAATTTCGCCGCTTGACTTGAAGACACGATAGCTCAGTTGGTTAGAGCACCAGGAGATTGATCCTGGGGTCGTGGATTCGCGCCGAAAATTTATCTTTCCCTAAAATTATCTAATCTTATCCAAACATCATTGGTTTCAGGTAAAAATGTGACAGACGATGACATGAAGCAACTCCTCCGGATATTAGTGAAGGCTTTGGAGAGGTTCAATGACCTCGCGCTTCTAGAGGCGATCATCATGTGTCTAACGCGGTTGCAGCCTTTGTTACATAATGTAAGTTATTTTAACATGGGGCCGTTCAAGTATTACGTAAGCAGATTTATTACAATTAATTCATCATCATCATATCAGCCTATTGCAGTCCACTGCTGAACATAGGCCTCCCCCAAGGTGCGCCACTTTGCACGATCCTCCGCTGTTTTCATCCAGCCACTACCCGCTATCTTCTTTAGGTCATCTGACCATCTGGCTGGGGGGCGTCCTACACTACGTTTGCCAAGACGTGGTCTCCATTCGAGAACCTGTCTACTCCAACGCTCGTCGGTTCTGCGACAGACATGGCCAGCCCACTGCCACTTCAGCTTGCTACACTTTTGGATAATATCCATCACTCCGGTTTTCTGTCGGATGACCTCGTTTCGGATTCTATCCCTTAGCGAGATCCCGAGCATGGAGCGTTCCATTGCTCGCTGAGCGACGTGCAATCGGTGGGCCAACCTCACTGTCATGTTCCACGTTTCGGCTCCGTAGGTCATGACTGGTAGGACGCATTGATTGAAGACCTTGGTCTTTAGACACTGCGGGAGTGGCGACGAAAAGATATGACGCAGCTTCCCAAACGCTGCCCAGCCAAGCTGCACTCTTCTGGTGATTTCCCGCTCGAAGTTGTCTCTACCTAACTGCAACGCTTGCCCGAGGTATATGTATTCCTGAACAACATCGAGCGTAACACCGTCAACAGAGATCGGCCTGGATACGACATTATCATTGAACATGACCTTGGTCTTGTCCAAGTTCATCCCAAGGCCGACACGTCTCGAGGCAGCGTTAAGGCTGTGCAGCATTTCTTGCAGGACTTGTGGTGTTTCTGCCAATATTATTATGTCGTCTGCGAAGTGGAGGTGCGAAAGAAATTAATTACTCCCACTCAACACAAATGAGGCCTGCCTCCTAGTAATCCATCCCAGGCAACGACACTTCATTTTTTTCTGAATCTGAGGTGTCGTCCTATGGTCTCATGCGGTGTGGTAGGCTCTGTAAAGGGCCGTCTGGTTCGCGACCACCCTCCTACCGAAGTCCGACGCCAAACAGCTTGCTGTGTTCCGTCGGTGCGTGGGAGTACCAGTGCCTTTATAGGCATTTTCTGGGTTAACTCGCTCCATCGTCGACCTCATCTTTGACCTTTATGGTCAAGAGTTAACCCATCTTATAATAAAAAATAAAAAACTCCCCCTTGTCAGCAAAAGTAAGCAAAGCTCTTAACCTCCCCCTCCTATGCTTATGTAAACATTGGTATATGCATTTATATGCAGTAAACCATAAACATTAACTTAAAACACGTCAAATCGTCAATCGCATCGTAACGAAACAATAGATTAACGGAAGAAATTTAGACAAGTGAATTACGCGTAGTACACCCCCGTCCCCCTTTAGTGCTTACGTAATACTTGAATGGCCCTTATACATACATATGCTTTTTTTATAGTTTACTAGCTTTCCGCCCGCGTGGACTACAGGCTATATCGTGCCCAGCCGTGGGATTAAATGTAGCCTACGTCCTTTCCCAACGTATGATCTATCTCTGTACCAAATTTCATTTTTTTTTAAATAGCCAGTGCTGTCCCACTGCAGGGTAAAGGTCTCCCTCCCCTTTTTTTAAATTATTTGAAAACTAGCTTTCTGCCCACGGCTCCGCCCGCGTGGACTACAGGTTATATCGTGCCCAGCAGAAAATATAGTCTATGTCCTTTCCCAGGCTCTAATCTATCTCTGCACCAAATTTCATCAAAAGTTTAGGCGTGAAAGATGGACAGACAGACAGAGTTACTTTCGCATTTATAATGAAAAATGAAATGAAATGAAAAAAATAAAAATGAAAATCAAAGTGTGTGCAGATGTGTATGTGTGTACGTGCATGTGTGTGGGTGTGTGTGTATGTGTGTGTGTATGTGCGCAGGTGTGTATGTATGTGTGTGTGCGTTAGCCCTACGATGTGATCTTGGGATCGGAAGTTGTGCCAACGACAACTTCCACTAACGAATGTGTAAGATAAATATATAGAAATAGAAATAAAACTACATGTAAAGTTATCGCCGATAGGAGAAAGTGTGGAGACTATTCCACTCGTTTCAAAAGGTTTTCGATCTCTTCGTATGTTAGACCCTTCAGCCATTCCACTATAGCCTTCTTGCAGGCATACTTCAACATTGTATTTATTTTTAGCACCCTATTTAGAGTATTATACAAATAGATAGATTGATTGTTATATTGACGTCTAGCAAATGATGTTCTAATAGATTGTGAATACGGGATAACCTCTTTCCTTCTTTTTCTATTTTGAGCTTGCTGAGTCGGTAAACTTTTGTGTTTATAAAGAGTCATATTAAGTATATACACACATCAAAAAAAGTTTGCGATCACTTGGAAAAGTGCTAATATTTTTTATAGTAGAAGAATAAAACTTAATCACTTTTTATCTTTTGATTCCTTATTTAAAAATATGAAATTTAAATATAAAATAATTTCGTAATTCAAATGTTTTTTCATTTAAAAAGACAATCAACCCTTGCTTGCTTTCATTCAGAAATCTGACATAGTCGCAACTTATCAATATTTTCAATTTATTCAAAAAAAATTAAGTTGGTAACGATGCCGAGAGGATTAACTGCAGTTTTACGAGCCAGAATTCTAACTTTAAGTGGAGAAGGCTATTCCACGAGGGAAATATCACGCAGAGTTCATGTATCCCAATCCTGCGTGGTGACCACGTTGGAGAGGTATCAGGGCATGGAAGATTTAGCTGATCGACCTCGCAGTGGTCGCCCAACTGTTCTTACTGCAATTCAGAAGCGATATATCAGATTACTGGCTGCCCGTGACCCAACAATGAACGCTACTAAAATGAAAGCAGAGCTGCGAGCTGTCACCGGCCGCGAAGTTAGCACCCAAACGATTAGAAATTGCTTACACCAAGCTGGATTACGAGCAAGGGACCCTGGCGAGCACCTCTGAACTCACAGCAACGGAAGCGGCGCAGATTGCAATGGGCTAGGCTCCGTCAAAATGAAGAAATTGATGACGAAAGCATCTGGCAGAACTGCTTCTTCGTTGACGAAACGCGGATCAGTACACATCCAGATAACCGACGTGTCCGTGTCTGGAGAAGACCTGGCGACTCTGAAAGGCAGAGAACTGCCACTGGAACCGTTCAGCAGGGCGGGAAATCAGTGTCCTTTTGGGCCGGGATAATGATTGGGGCTAGGACGCCCTTAATCCCGTATCAAGGCACCATGACCGGAGCCATGTACAAAACGATTGCAATCGATGGATACGTCAGACCATTCCGCATCAACCACGGGCGCCAATTCATAATGGTAGATGATAATGCGCCCGCACATCGAAACGGACGTGTTGATGCTGCTCTCCAGCAATACGACATCACCAGGTTAGACTGGCCTGCCGGCTCGCCTGACTTAAACCCGATCGAGCATGCGTGGGATGCTCTTAAGCGAGCTGTTTGGAACCGTCAGCCACCTCCGCGAACAGTGTCAGAAATCAGGGCAGCTGCTATTGAAGAGTGGGACAGGTTACCACAAGAAATGCTAGATAACTTAATTCTTAGCATGCCCAGAAGGGTTTCCGCATGTGTGCGAGCCAGGGGAGGAGTCATTTTATACTAACTATTAATTTTTTCGTAATAAATTTTGTTTGTTTTTTCATTAATTCAAATTTTTCATTACATTACATTTAAGCCAAAATTGCATTTCCTAGCTTTTGTTAATAAAAAGTAAATAATTAATAATGATTCTTTTATTTACTTAGTGCATTTTCATTATAAAATCATAAAACGTAAACAGTTTCTTTAAATAATTTATATTTTAAAGAATACACCTGATTTTGCTACTGATCGTAAACTTTTTTTGATGTGTGTATAGTTTTCGTACTGACATAAGGTCACTGAGTGTATATAGAGCGTTTGTCGAGAACCGAAATGGTTTAAAATAAGTACATAACTTTTATCATTGGGCTCTCTCAACATCAAGGAATTTTGTAGTAGCAGCGCCACCCCATACAGGTATGCAATAAGTGATAACTGATTGAGCAAGAGCAATATAGACTCTGTTTAAAAGTTTAGCATCCATTACATGTCTAAGAGTTTTAAAGATCCAGATCAATTTTCTTATTCGACTTATAATCTGATCAAGATGGGTGTACCAGGACAATCTTTGGTCGACAACAACTCCCAAGTACTTAGTAGAAATAAGCTTATTAATAGGTTCACAAGTACAGCCCTGTTGTTCGAATTTTTATCTCAAAGTTATTTTTAGGTTGAGAACTAATATTGGTATGGATGTAAAGTAATAATAATAAAACGTTTATTTTACTATGCAGCTCACAGATACAAACATTTAGACGATCACAAATGACATAAAAAACACACATTTAAAATAAACAAAAATACTGATTAATTTGCGTATGGATGCTGCAGTGGGTAGAAAGGCCTGGACTCAGCGATTTTTTGTCAGTTTGTATTTCAGACTGGCAACACTGATTTTAGCCCGAATGTGTTTGTGTCTATAGGAATCCCCGATCCACCGCTCGTTGTTCTGGGTGGCGCTGTCGGTGCTGAAGCTGGACGAGCCCACGCTGTACGCGGCCGGGCTGGCGCTCATGGAGCAGAACCTGCACACGCTCGAGTCGCAGGGGCAGTTCGACGACAAGGTATTACTTGTGAATATCCCTCACGCTTACCCATTTTAAAATACTAAAATATAATCGTTAACAGGTTTCGCCCTTGTCATAATCTACTTTGCAACAAGTAATATGAGTCTGTAGTTCTCCGTACGAGACACAGATGGCGCTAACCTATAAGCACAACGTATGTGCTTAGTAAGGGAATGAGAAATTTCGCCGCTTGACTTGAAGGCACGATAGCTCAGTTGGTTAGAGCATCAGGAGATCTGATCCTGGGGTCGTGGGTTCAAGTCCCATTCGCGCCGAATATTTTTCTTACCCTAAAAATTATTTGTTAAGGTATTACTTCATCAATCATTGGTCTAAAACAGTCGTTCATATTCAGGAGACGTATTTTTGAAACTGTAGGAATGAATCTTGAATTCGTACGCGAAAGTAATTCGTCTACGAAATGAAATTCTACTTCTCTTGTTTTTAAGCATTTTTGAATCACTCGAATGGGTGTTGCCATAAAGTTAGAAAACTTAAAAAGGTTTCGTTCCACGCAGAAAAATAAAAAACCGGTAATCGATTATACGAATCGGTAACGCCTTTTTTGAAGAAAAAAACGTTAAAAAAAAACTACCTACTCAATGTTTTTTCACAATACACAATAGATTTATGAAGGACGGGAGGAGCTTATGCAGGGAAAATACATTGAAGACTTGGCAGTATGTCTTCATAAATTCCTTTGCCTCCCCGGAAAGAGATGAATTTAACAAAAAAAAATGTGTGTAACTGTCAATGTCACTTTGCACGCTTTCTACAAGTAGAAAAATGGTAGAAAATACAAAACGAGTGGTCGGACCCACTCGCTGCAGAATTCACGGAAATTTCAAAAATAGTAATTTAGCGGATTCGCATGCGCATCTTGACCATTCGTATGCGAATTGAAATTCTCTTGTTTCAAAAATACGTCTCCATATCCACTTGTTTTTTTTCTGTTTACTTAATTGTTTGCTTGATTCATGTTTACTTGTATGTTTGTTGTTTGGCTATTACCTTTTGTGCTGTTTCATGTCAATTGATTAAAGTGTCAATCTATCTATCTATATATTTACATACAGTGACATATCCTGAGGGTCGTGACCTCCTCGGGGGTCGTGAAGCCTTACTAGGGGTCCCCGGTAAAAGGAAAAGACAATTTATTTATAGGTCCTACGCTACAATAACACACTACAATTTGAATAAACGCTTTAAAAGTTATTCTTTGCCTTTTCTGGTCTCCATCTGTCGATTCCCGATACCATCTCCCTAAGAGCTACACTACCACAGACCTATATCGAGATAGACGGTAAAAGTTAACCTACCTTGCGTGTAAAAAGTGTGATCTACGGTCACAGTTTTGTCCGACTTAAGTCAGTCCGCTTGAGACCTATGCCGTAAATGATAATCGATTTTAACCTTTTCACCGCCAAAGTCTGATATATCAGACGTTTAAGTTTCGTGCCCTCGCCGCCAAAGTCTGATATATCAGAAAAAATTTTTTTACTTTTATATCGTTCACCAAGCGTTCGCCATACGCCACGACATTATTTTTTTTTTAATTTATTGATGTCGTGGCGTGTGGTGGGCGTTTTTGAGGAAAACTCTTGACGCTAAAAGGGTTAACCGGATTAACATTATTATTTTACTTAATTAAGCGCCTTTGAATCGTTTCCGCGCGGTCTTGATTTCCCACCACTAAATCTCGCTCGTGACGTCATTTTAGGTTCGAAAAATTCGACACGCTATACAGTTTGAAGCGCTCTTTTCGTCTATCTCGATATAGGTCTGTGTACGCTACGGTACATAATGTGTTATATCCTTATGTCCAGACGTTGGAGCAAGTGATGTTGGAGACGAGGGAGCCGCTGGAGTGGCACTTCAGGCAACTCGACAGCGTCGTCGGACTCAGGTTAGATGGCTTACTGTTTTATTTATTATTTTCTATTTTTGCTCAGAGAAAAAGACGCTGAATGAGTACAATTTCGAAGAACTTAAAGACGATAAGGGTTACCCTAAATTGTGTGTGCGTACTTGTGTAGGCGAGTGCGTACGAGTGTGTATACGTGTAGGCGAGTGCGTACGTGTGTGTATGCGTGTAGGCGAGGGATCTATATTTAGTCGCATAGCAAGTTTTGCAATTATTTAATTAGGAATAACGTTTATAGGACTTATAATATTTTACCATAACAACTAAACGCATAACTGTTTTCGTATAATTTTTACTAATATAAGCTAACCGAATCACAAATTCAAATTATTTTATTTGCAAGATTAACGTTATGCTTAAAAATCATTGTGCCAACAAACAATTTAGCAAGTTTCATTATGAAAGTGTAACTTATGCTACATTAATTATGTCAAAGTAAATTAGGAAGAAGATATTTTTCGAGTAAAATGAAACCGGTAGGCGAGTGCGTGTATTCCTGCGTGTATGAAAGCGTGCGTGTGTGTATGCGTGCGTTCTTGTGAGTGACTGTGTGTATGGGAAAACTTTGCGAAGTGTTTCGTTTATTTTTGACAAAGTAAATTAGTGACACAAAATAACGTTAACTTATGTAGTGTTATGTGTTTGTTTACAGCTGTCGCAATAACTTCCATTTCGCTCTCGTCGGACATCTTATCAAAGGTATATTTTAAAATAATACCAGAATATAATATTTATCCCTTTAGTACTGTTATAGTGTGACATACTCCTAAAAAACAAAACCAAGACAATATTTTTGACGGCCGGTTTGGTCGAGTGGTAGTGACGCTGCCTCTTGATCGGCGGGTCCTGGGTTCGATTCCCAGTCGGGGCAAATATTTGTGTAAAAAGCAAATGTTTGTTCTCGGGTCATGGGTGTTTGTGTCTGTCTTTGTGTGTTCCAAGGGACCCACGTCACAAGGGAAAACCTTAATGTGGGCCTTTGAGTGTGAAACGTTTATTTTAATTTTTTTATTTTATTTATTTTATTTTAATAATAATAATACGTTTATAACACCATTCCACCATTTTATAAAAAAGATTGGAATTTCATTTCAGATTTGTTGCGAATGTCCTCTTTAGAATTAAAAGAATTTCATCTTTTGGAAAAAGGTCGCTTGGAAAAAGTTCAGTTTTGTGGATGGAATCACAAACTTTAAAGTTTCGCTAACTTATTTAAAGACACTCCTTACTACGTGTTTTCAAAATACAAAAAAAATCAATTTTATTAATCAGTTGCACGGTTTGACATCTTTAAAGTGAAAGTTTCATATAATTAACTTGACTTACAGGGTGTAAGCTTAACAAAAACTGAAATCCTTAATTCAGATCATCATTCTAAATTATTTTCGAGTGAAAATTTCCTCCGGAAAGTTTTTTGATATTTTCTATTTAAATATTAAGTTAACACAATCTCTACCTTGCATTTAAAAACAACAACAACAGCGTGAAACACGTAAGCAGCAATGAATATCGCATCGCGGGGTGAGGTTTCACGATACGTTGCGTAGGTAACGCCAAAGTGGGTAAATAAAAATTCCTTAACTTTTCCGAGATAAAATAAATAATTGTCATAGTTATGGGGAGATTCCACCATTTAAGTATTGCTAAGCTGTCCCTTACACCCTGTATGTACTTGTGTAACTATCCACCGTCTTTAGCTTAGATTATTCCGGCGATATTATTTCCTAACCTTCTTATGGCGAAGATTTTTTGTTTTAATTTGGTATTTTCTTTATTGTGTATTTTAAACACATTGTATAACTTTACCTCCCCCTAGGGTACCGACACCCGCAGGCGGCTACAGTGTCCCGCACGTGCCGCGTGCTGGCTGCCCTGTTAGGGATATGTGCGCGCAGGGATAGAGACAAGTTCCAGGTCACACATCACACTGTGGCCTACCTTACTGGTGAGTCGTAGTGGGTAGTACATACATACATACATACAGTGACCCGCACATGTCGCGTGCTGGCTGCCCTGTTAGGGATATGTGCGCGCAGGGATAGAGACAAGTTCCAGGTCACACATCACACTGTGGCCTACCTTACTGGTGAGTAGTAGTGGGTAGTACACACATACATACATACAGTGTCCCGCACGTGCCGCGTGCTGGCTGCCCTGTTAGGGATATGTGCGCGCAGGGATAGAGACAAGTTCCAGGTCACACATCACACTGTGGCCTACCTTACTGGTGAGTAGTAGTGGGTAGTACATACATACATACATACATACAGTGTCCCGCACATGCCGCGTGCTGGCTGCCCTGTTAGGGATATGTGCGCGCAGGGATAGAGACAAGTTCCAGGTCACACATCACACTGTGGCCTACCTTACTGGTGAGTAGTAGTGGGTAGTACATACATACATACATACATACAGTGTCCCGCACATGCCGCGTGCTGGCTGCCCTGTTAGGGATATGTGCGCGCAGGGATAGAGACAAGTTCCAGGTCACACATCACACTGTGGCCTACCTTACTGGTGAGTAGTAGTGGGTAGTACATACATACATACATACATACAGTGTCCCGCACATGCCGCGTGCTGGCTGCCCTGTTAGGGATATGTGCGCGCAGGGATAGAGACAAGTTCCAGGTCACACATCACACTGTGGCCTACCTTACTGGTGAGTAGTAGTGGGTAGTACATACATACATACATACATACATACAGTGTCCCGCACATGCCGCGTGCTGGCTGCCCTGTTAGGGATATGTGCGCGCAGGGATAGAGACAAGTTCCAGGTCACACATCACACTGTGGCCTACCTTACTGGTGAGTAGTAGTGGGTAGTACATACATACATACATACATACATACAGTGTCCCGCACATGCCGCGTGCTGGCTGCCCTGTTAGGGATATGTGCGCGCAGGGATAGAGACAAGTTCCAGGTCACACATCACACTGTGGCCTACCTTACTGGTGAGTAGTAGTGGGTAGTACATACATACATTCATACAGTGTCCCGCACGTGCCGCGTGCTGGCTGCCCTGTTAGGGATATGTGCGCGCTATTGGTTCGCCATTCCTGTCCCATGTTACCTTTCCATGCTGGACTGGGAGTGAAAGAAAAACTTAGAATGTGCCAGCTACCTACTCTTCCCAGGTATACAGTGAAAGTCTGTAAGTGGGATGTGAGGGTTTTGCTGTATAATGGGTGAAAGGCTGACCACCTCTCACCATTATACAACTTGTTCCATTTGATAACCCTCACAATTTGTGTCAAACGTGGTATCTATTAGTTCCAAAGCCCTGATGCTCTGTGTACCCTGTTAGGGATTAAAGGCGTGAGCGTATTATACTTATATTAAGGAAAAATAGTGAATTACAATTTTTTTTTGTTTAATCATTATTTTCAAATGGCGGAAAAAACAATGGCGAGCAAAATATTTTTCAATAAATGTGAGCAGCCCCGGATCTATGATTTTTTTCGAACTGGGGCAAACATAGTGGCACCCCCTCCATTCAATGTTTGAGAAAAACTGTTAAAACTGATTCCCCGCCGTGTGAGTCCCCGGCAGAGTAGAATAGGACCACCCTCTTTCTTACCGAGGTGTCGTACAAGGCGACTAAGGTAAATATGCAAGCAATTTCATCTGCACACAGAGAAGGAAAACTCTGCAATTATATCAAAACCCTCGCCAACCCGTCTGCCAAGCGTGGTGAGTATAGCATTTACCCCTCATGTTATTGAGGGAGGCCCGTGCCCTAGCAGTGGGGACGTATATGGGCTGATGAAGATGAAGGGAAAACTGATAAATGAGTAGCATTTTTGTGACCATTTGTGAAAATAATAATCCCTTAATAAATTTAAACTTTTTATTATCTACTAGCATCCCGCTCGGGACTTTGTTTCCGTGGGAATTCGGGAAAATTATGTAGCCCATGTTACTCAGGGATAATGTAGCATCCTAATGATAAAACAATTTTTGAAATCGGTCCAGTAGTTTTTAAGTTTATTCGTTATATACAAAAATACAAATCTTTCCATTCTCTTAATAATATTAGTATAGATTACCTTAACTTTCATTTGTGACATAAAACATGAACACAGAAAAAATATGTGTTCAAAAACTGTGCGTATGGAAATACAAAAGTTTGGTATATTAACTGCCGAACTCAGAGACGTCATTAAAGTTAAGTACTGTTAAACTCTGATGTTGTCTCTTTCACTCTTGTTGATATAAACAAGGATAGCATGACATTTAATTACTTCTTAACTTTAATTGACGTCTCTGAGTATGGCAGTTAGATTCGATTACTTCAGGGGTTCCCAACGTTTTAACCTATGCGCCTCACCTAACGTTGAGCTAAAATCCTACGCCCCCTCTAGGGGCTGAAATTGGGAGTTTATATAAGAAAATTAAACAAACAATGATAAAGTGATAACAATGAGGGTGTTTATTTTTATTCATATGACAATAGAATAGAATCTATTCAATAGATAATCAACTATAAAAAAGAAAAAAAAATTATAGGCAGAAATCAGGGACCTCTGCGCCCCCCTTGGAACCGCTCGACGCCCCCCAAGGGGGGCGCGCCGCACTGGTTGGGAAACCCTGGATTACTTGATAAAAACCTATGAGATTGTAGGAAAAGAGGCTTCAGTTCAGTTGTTCGATATTTCGAGTTCTTGTCTCAAAAATTTGGCGCCCCCATGAAACTGCTGCCCGGGGCGAGTGCCCCGGTTTGCCCTCCCTTAGATCCGGGGCTGAATGTGAGGTAAAGGCTTAGCAATTGAAATGCCAGTTTTACGTACAGAAAGTTGCAAATATTTCATTTATTTATGAAAAATAACAATTGTTGTATTAAACATAACTTAAAATTTTCGTCAAAAATAATTATTTGATCAAAATGATGGAGCTAGTTTACATTCTTATATTTTCTCTGTCTCAATGTTCATATGTATGTTAGTCTGTAAGGTATTTATCTATGGGCCTTAGATGCCTGATAATAAATGATTTTATTATTATTATTTATTATTATTGTAACATATGGATTATGTTTATTTCAGCATTGGTCGGAGTGAGTGAAGAGGTGCGGTCCCGGTGCCACGTGAAGCACATGGTACCCCAGTGGGTACACCAGACCACCGACTACTGTACTACTGAACAACAGGTATGTACATGATAATTATAAAGAAACGCTCAAATATACTTTGTTAAGCGATAAATCGGCCAGTTAACGCTCATACTTACTTTAAAAAAAAAAAGTTAAAACCCATTAAAAGAAAAACATTTGTTAATACAGGGTAAAAGGGACAAAAAGATATTACTGTTAGCCAATTGTGAGTAGGGTTGATTCCACTATTTAAGTATTTGCTAAGTTGTCCCTTACACCCTGTATTTCCTTATTTTCTGATTTTAATTGACATAATATCTTAATAACTCTGGAGCTGAGCTCATTGTTGATCGAAGTCGTGTATAAACCGTGTGTAACCGTGTATAAGTCGTGTATAACCTGGCTGTTGTTGTAAGTCGTTGTCGTTGTTCAGTCGGCGCTGGGCGGCGGCGCGGCTCGGCGGCAGAAGTCGTGGGACGTGTTGCCGCACGCCGCGCTCAGTGCCGCGCACGGAGGTCAGATTATTTACCACTATACTTATTTATTTATTAACTAGCTGATGCCCGCAACTTCGTTTGCGTGTTAATTTAGATTTTTACATACAAGTTTTTTCCCGCTAATTCCCGTTCCCGTGGGAATTTTGCAATATCCTGTTGCAACTAAGCTTTAAGTTTACTAAGGTACCTGCATGCCAAATTTCAAGCGTCTAACTTAAGCGGTTAAGATTTTTCATACAAAAGAATTTTCCCGCTAATTCCCGTTCCCGTGGGAATTTCGAGAATTCCTTTCTTAGTGCACCTCTACGGTACCTAAGCTACGTCCCTTCCAAATTTCAAGTGCCTACGTTTAGCCGTGTAGGCTGTGCGTTGATATGTCAGTCAATCAGTCAGTCAGTCAGTCAGTTTCTCCTTTTATATATTTAGATTATTTGTGAAACCAACAGCCTTGGAAACAAAGTTAATACAAAAACAAAAATAGCGCTAGAGGGCCAATTACAGATATTTGCCAATAGAACCAAAATATACCATTATATTTATTTACCACTATACTTATCCACCACTATACTTATCCACCACTATACTTATTTACCAATATACTATACCACTATACTTGTTTACCGCTATATTTATTTACCACTATACTTATTTACCACTGTTATTATTTACCACTATACTTATTTACCACTATACATACTTATTTACCAGTACACTTATTTACCCCTATACTACGCGTCAGATAGAAAATTAAGAAGGCCAAAGACACAATGGATTTTATAATTGTCCACATCAAAAACGTAACCATGTTTACTAGTAGATAACCACAAACAAAAACGTTAGTATATTTAGTTGATGTTTTGGTTTGTAAGTATTTATTTAATTTATTTTACATCGAATGGGTTCTATCCCAAGGGACGAAGATGCGATATTTTTTGTTTCTGTTGATTTTTAAAAAGCACTGAATTAGTTTCGATAAAATTTATATGGGACCACCTCAAGAGATCGTCGGTCCACCTTAGATATAAATAATAATAATATCCCTCTATAGCAAAAAGGCCGCCGGATTGTACACTACATCATGAAAATTTGTATTTGTTTAATGTTATGTTTAATGTTTTTTTTTGTGTGCAATAAAGAGTATTGTATTGTATTGTGTTGTATTGTATCCCTAGTAAACAAAATAATCAATTTTACTATCTTACGCGCAGGCAAATCACCAACACTCCACCAATCCGGTAGCGGCGCGCATAGCCCACATCTTCCTACAGTACCGCACCAGGTAAACTATGCAATTCGAACCTTAAGTTATTTGTAATAAAGTCGAAATTGATTTAAGGAAAATCTAAAAGTCAGCTGTAGTTTTAAAAAAAATATTGCAATTTCAAAAGTTAATTTGTCGGTGTTAGTTAAAGGAATGGCGGCATTTTTGAAATTGGAACTTTTGTTTTTCAAAACGTTTTATGTGTTGGAAAGAGGGCATATAAAAAATATTGTTTACGTCTTCATTCAAACTTATGAACTCGCATATTTTAGTGAACAAAATAGTATCCCTGTAACCAGTAATCAATTAATAGACGAGGATTTTTCCGATTTAGAATATCTTTTGTGTCTTCTTAATTTTATGTTGACCTGATCTTGTTATTGTAAATAAACAAATACTTAAGTGGAAATTAATTATCTTTGATTATTAAAATATCAATCATGAAATACAAGCAAGAAAGAAATGAAATGAAATCATGTTTATTGCTAATGTAAATCAAATTTTATGACGTCACAGTTCAGTATTGTTTTGAGATTTTAAGCCGTTCACACACTGTGTCGTAACGTAGGCGTATCGTAATACGCGCGTAGTCCGAGAGCACTACGAGTACGTACATATTCAAACAAGTACGCACACGAAGCGGCGTGGCAGCGTATCATACGCCGTGCTCTTGTAGTACAAGAGCACGTACTACGTAAGCTTACGCTACAACGCCGTGTGTGGGTTAAATAAGCTCATATAATAAGTCATCTTAGCGTCTCTTTCCAACACAATATTTGAATTGGCTTTTTTAGCAAATAAAAAATTCTACGATTTACTGATTGAACAAACAGTATTAGAAAAAAAAAACCGGAGGTATTCTTTTTACAAAACTACTTACAGTATTATGTTGACAAAATCAAAAGTTAGAATTATTTCAGCATTTTTTAAACTTGTTTTTGTAACTTACATCTTAACTTCTAACTTACCTTATGTTACTTGTAGTTTTGTAAACAGTCCTCAGCTACCCTTGCATAAGCAATGAGACTTCACATTCATAACATTCGATAGCCAAGGAAAACATAACCTTAAATATTTGAGTAGAAGGTTGCATTTCTTTTGCATTCAATTGACATTGACACATGATATTGAATTCTGTTTGTCTGACGTCTGTTTGCGTATGCTAAGGCAACTGGTGTTGTAAAGGTCTATTAAGGGATTTAAGACCAGAGAATAATTAAAATAAATCTCTTCAAATATTCAACCAGTACAAAATTAAAGGGTATCCGCCAAAAATGCCCCAGGCCCGGCGCAAAAAAATTGTATCTCAGATTTTAAGTAAAAATTAGTAGAAACAATTTGAAGTGTCGCTTTTTCAATATTCGGTGGCTAATATAGTTTTATTTTATGGAGAAAAAAAAATTAAAAAAAATTGCCGCAGGCCTGACGCTAAAGAATGGTATCTCAGGTTTTAGACAAATAATAGTAGAAACAATGTGAAGTGTCGCTATTCCAAAATTCGGTGGCTAACATGGTTTTTTCCCAGAGAAAAAAATTAAAAAATAGAAATGGTTTATATTCATATTTTGCAGAGTGATATATGATCTTAAAGAGTTAATTAATACAGTAGGATGAAGTTTTTCTTAGAAAGTGTCATTTTTACATCTAACGTTTTTTTTTTCTCCGGAAAAAAACCATTTTAGTCACCGAACTTTGAAGTAGCAACACTTCACATTATTTCTACTTTTGTTTTTTTTTGTTTTTTTTTCTAAAATCTGAGATACGATTCTATAGCGCCGGGCCTGCGGATTTTTTTAAAAAAATTTTTTTCGGAAAAATAAAACCAAGTTAGCCACCGAATTTTGAAATAGCGACACTTCACATTGCTTCTACTATTATTTGTCTAAAAACTGAGATACTTACTATTTTTTATCAACGGGCCTGGTGTTTTTCCTATGGGATTTGGCGGATACCCTTTCCACCAAATTGTTAGGGCAAGTTCCTTGTTTAGCAGTGGGAACAAATAACAATAAAAATAATTAAAAACAAAAACAACGTATCAAAACTTTATTGAAAATGTTCTATCAGTAAATTTATTACTAAATGCTTACTTGAGATCGTCATTCATTACATTGAATCAAACTTTCTGTTATTATAGTTAGAATCAATATATTTTTGAGTAATTTAATAATTTATCATGAATTTGCTAAGGAATTCCTTAGACTGATTATCAAAATTAGTTTTTTCAAAATCTTCTTAGCCTTTCGCCTTATTCATAAACGTTACTTAGTTTAGTGACAAAGGCTTGCGGGAGCGTTTAAAAATATTTCTTAAGGCGACTACAGCACCCGATAAAGGCAGCACACATAGGAATAGTGCCATCTCCGTCTCTCAACAGGCCTGGACCGGCAGTGCGAACAGTGTCGATACACGAAGTTTACGGACTATGAAAGCGTGCGTGCGTAAAAACATGTTCGAAAGTTAGAAAAATGAGATTTATGGAAAGGTAACAGCTTAAATCGAAAAATGCGTTAACTACTTATCGAGAGTGTTCAATCACGAACATTTTGATAGCAAATTCAAGTTCCTGTGTGCATTTTACTATCGTTTTTACAGCTTAAAAAATACACAATATTGGTATTTAGAGGTGACTTCGTGAGCTTTTTCTATCGAACCAAAAGTGCTGAATTATGTTTTCAGCAAACTACTTATCTAGTTTATGTCCTGAATATTACCGTAGTATTTTTTTCTTCGATTTAATGCGTCATGCTTATCTACGCATCATAAAATCGAAATTTAGGTGCTGTAGTCGCCTTAAGACTACAGGTTATATCGTGCCCGGCTGTGGGATAAAATTTAGCCTACGTCCTTTCCCAAGGTCTAATCTATCTCTGTACCTTTCAACAAAATCAATTCAGTAGTTTAGGCGTGAAAGCATAACAAAGTTACTTTCACATTTATAATATTAGTAGGGATAAGTAAGACATGTTTATACACTGCTCTTAACCGTCACTTAAGCTTTGAATTACGTTTATGAATAAGGCAGTAAGTCTAAAAAAAAAAAAAAATTACATATTACTCAAAAACCCAAACAGTAGAAAAAAGTAGGTATTCTGATCTGTTCTGTATTCTTTTCAGCGTTGGATAAAATGGGTTCGGAATAATTGTTCGTAATGCAAAAAAATATATTTTTGTCTTACATGTGACGTATATTGTAGACCATCTTGTGCGTTACAAAATTCCTTGATACTATAAATGTTCTATGATTAGATCAAATGTTTCATTTGAAAATTCAACTGTGAGGGTACTTTAAAAATGGGGTCACCTACAGAAGGCCAATACCACAAAAAAAACTGTCAAATCGTGGTAAAGAGCGAACCCATATATTACTGGTATTGACCTGCAGGATACTTTTTGTGGAATAATAATAATGTCCCTTTGCACTACTCATGCTCGGAAAGTGCTTGATTGTGCAGCTTATAGGCTGCATAAAATCGATTTTTGTGTTCTAGAGCACAAAACGATCTACTATAGGCTGCACAAAATCGTATTTTTGTGTTCTAGAGCACAAAACGATCTACTATAGGCTGCACAAAATCGCATTTTGTGCTCTAGTGCACAAAGTGATCTACTCATAAATGGGTCTATAGTAAGGCATAGAAAACTCCATACAGCCAAAATAATCAAAGTTTAAAGATAAAATTTGTTATTATATGTTATTTTATTATTTCCTCGCAATCGAAGTGAAAAGCAGAGTTTATAACTCGTCCACAAAACCATTTTTATCCGAGACTTATAGCAGCACGAGCCGAAGGCGAACTCGTTTTGTGCACTTGTTGTAAAATCTACTATTTACAACTGATTTACAAATACAAATATTAAGCAAATTTCATTTTCCCAGTGAAAGAGCCCATTCTATCCACGGACCATATAACAATACTTATCTTTCAGTATCTATAACCACTTCTAACCATTCTGTACCAAATTCTTTCACACGCCTCTTGGACCTTGGTTACAATCGTATCGTTTGTATTTTGTATCTGTCTGTATTCGTATAACACCACCCTGTGCCATGCGTTGGTATTCGTTATTTTATATACTTCAATAAATAACTATGTATATTCGTCGAAATATACACGTTTTCGTGGAATTATTTGTCATGTTTGTGGAATATTTCGTCTTTTTTATTGAATAATTAATTGATCAATTTTTGTTTTGTAAATTTTATACGACTGTCTTTCAATTTTGCGGATGACTCGTTACTTTCTTGGAAATTAATCATCTTTTATTTTAATATTTTGGTGGAAATTGTCTGAAATTATTGGTTTTTGACGAATAATTTACATATTTGTGTAATTATTTATCTTTGCGCTTTCGTAAACTGCAATAAAAAAACGATTACCACTATCCTCATCACTAAACTGCGAAAACTGTTTTCTATGTTCGCTTTCTCTACCCACACATGGCCTATGCACTGCTTATCATATAGACTTCTGCTAGAATGCTTTTCAAAACTCAGAGGTCCTTCTCTGTGCCTACCTCCAAGGAGACCATTGGACCTCCCAGGGTAACCCTAAATATAAGCTTTTTTTGTTAAATTGTTGTGAGATGTGTGCAATAAAGATTGCACAGATAGTTTAGAACCAGGGTTAGCCAAGTTCGTCACATACTTGACTATGCCTACACGATAAGAAGAAGAAGAAGATGAATAAAATATCTGTGCCGGATTACTATTATACAATATTAAAAAAATATACATAATTTTTTTTAAAGTCTGGTTTCCAGTGCTGCCACCAATACCCTGCCCAAAAATGTGGACTTAAGAATTCCCTATTTAATGTATACAAGGACAATACGAAGTCCTACGCCAAATAGCTTATTGTGTCCCGTCGGTGCGTTGGAGCCTTAATGGCATTCTCCGGCTTAACTATCGCTCCATCGTCGACCTATCTCTAAATAAATAAAAAGTTTTACCAATTAATTTAAAATCACCGCTAATGAAACAATATCGTCACATAGGACTAATAATATCAAATATTGGCGACAATTTACACAGCGCCATCTAACCCCAAAGTAAGGCTAGGTGACTGATATAACTATTTGGTAGGTTCGATTTCCCGGTCGTGTCAAATATTTGTATAAAAAGCTGATGTTTGTTCTCGGGTCATGGGTGTTCACGTGTCTGTATCTTCCAAAAGACCCACGACACAAGGGAAAACCTTAGTGTAGGTCTTTGAGTGTGTGGCGTCATAACTTTTTTTTAAATCAATAAGTAGTTAAAACCCTTAAGTAGATGGTCCTTTGTCAGCCCTGCCGAACCCGCATGGTATTACCTACCAACATCACACGTACAACATCATATTAAACGATCTAATAAATACTATACTATAAATACATAGCAGTATTTAAATGTCTAACTGTTATGCTATGAAACTGCGGAAATAAATTAATGTTCAGAGGCCAACGCATCATGTTACCCCGTCTTCATTCCAAAATTGTTCTTATTACAACAACACAGTGCACGCGTGTGGTAACCTAATGTTCGGCCCTCTGTACGTTATAGAAGATTATGCTATTATACTACATGCTAAGTATACAAATTAATTGAAATTTATACCTAATTAGCAAGTAGCCGTTCTTTAGGTGAAGAAAATACGTGTAAAAAGCACAATGTCACGAGATAGTGTTTCACATAAACGCAAGCGACCCTTTACAATGAAGAGTAGTTGATTTGACCTATTGTTTTTATAGAACACTGTAATTCAAAATAGCACTGTTTTTAAAACTGCTTAGCAATTTCACTACAAGAATATGTCGCTACAGATTTGAATTTAAGCAATAACCACAAACAAATACACTTAGGGTCAGTGCACACCACGCGACGCGACGCGACGTTGCGAATGGAGTCACTCAAAATTGAATTTTATTTACTACATGAAAAGAAAAACATTTCAATGTGAGAACGCGAGGCGCGGCGCTGCGTGGTGCGACGTATTCTAAATTCTCACTTGTAATAAATAAAATTCAATTTTGAGTGGCTATTTCGCAACGTCGCGTCGCGGTGTGTATTGACCCCTAGGTCCGTATTACAGAACGCGACTCAGACTCTGATCTATACTTCAGTAGCAGTTGTCATTTTGATATTGAGAGAAAGAAACAATCAATACTTAAGTATAGATCAAGACTTGAGATTCCTTCTGTAATACGAGTCCTATTGTTTTAGCTAGCAAAGCAAAACACAAAAACACTAACAAACTGGCTTTTAGTCACCCCTAGCCACCTTTTAGCGTATAAATAAATAACAAAATAAATAAAATTACTTTCAAGAATATTTAAACTAGAAAAAATAAATAAACAACTTTTAAATAGAACCCCAAAATGCTTTAAGTTTGTTAAACATAGTTTTGCTCTTATTCAAAAACTAATGTCCCTTTTTTACGTGTGGTTTCGAATATGAATCTTAAAATTTTAAAAAAAATGCTAAGCCCTAACTTACTGATTCATCAACGCCCAGCTCAAAACCGTTGGACCTAGAAAGCTATTTGACACAAAGGTAACGTAGGCAAAGAATACGAAATTCCCATGGGAAAGAAGTCTTGGATTCACGATAAAAATAAGTTTTGGGTTAGCAGAAAAAAACCTTAACTGTTTATTAATTTAGTCATGTTTAACAATTGTGTTTGTGTTTATTAAAATGTACAACTTTCAGCGTAGTCAATAAGAGCTATTTACAATAGCTCATCACACTAATTGTAAACCTTAACGACTATCCTCAACGACACAAATGTTGTACTGAAAAATACTAAACATGTTTTGTTTGAGAATCTCATATAGATTGTTTGAGATTCTCATATAAAATTTTTGGGGGAAATTTTTAATTTCATGAGATAATTCCCATGCTGCAGTTTCGCTTACTTAGTTTACTAATAATCTGAAATTAAAATACGTTTACTTTGTAATAAATAAAACATACCATGTTTATTTTCTCGAATACTGCAAATACATGATAATTTCTAAAATAATTGATTGAGAACAATATGAACCTTTATGTGAGACTGAAAGTCTGTGCTAGGTAGAAGAAACCTGTGTTACAGCTCCCCCGGCCCCGATTCTTGGAGCAATCAAAAAAAAGCTCAATCTCAATGATTTTACCATTATAGAATTTTGGGAAAAATTTCTGGGTGAGCAATTTCTAAGTGTCTGTATAAAATCTCCTTCAAAATGAATTCGAAACCACACGCTTATTTTTCCAATGTCACCCCTTTCCCCCATTTTAAGTCCCAAAATATCAACTTCTCTTACTAACACATATTCTAATGTTGGTATTACTTATGTAGGACAGCGAGGGAAGAGCTCATAGCATGCAGCACGGCCCGGTAGGAGATGCCGCGAGAGATATAGATGACACTGGATTGGATGTAAGTTTTATTAACCCCCGACAAAAAAGGAAAGGTGTTATAAGACTTCCACGCTGGACTGGGACTGAAAGAAAAACTTAGAATGTGCCAGCTACCTACTCTTCCCAGGTATACAGTAAAAGTCTGGAAGAGGGATGCGAGGGTCTTGCTGTACAGTGGGCGAAAGGCTGACAACCTCTCACAATTATGCAACTGGTTCCATCTGATAACCTTCACAATTTGTGTCAAGCGTGGCATCTAGTGGTTCTAGAAACAGTGATGCTCTGCCTATCCCGTTAGGGATTATAGGCGTGAGAGTATGTATTTAGTATTAAATATGTACAACTTTTGTTATATGAGAAAAATAAAACATATTTATTATTGACTATAGGGCGTTGAAGATGAAGGTCGAGGGTCACCAGGCAGCACTGATGAGGGCATGGAGCGACCCTCGTCCACCAAGTCAGGAGACAGTGACTACCCGGAGACTTCTACTAAGGTTTGTTTAAAAAAAATTGCGTCAGGTTTGAATATTTTTTTTAAATATGAGATGGGTTAACTCTTGACCTCAATCTTGTCCAATGTCATAGATGAGATGGACGATGGAGAGAGTTCACCCAGACAATGCCTAATAAGGCACTGGTACTCATTGCTAGGCTCTAGAGTTATTCAGATTTATTTAAAATTAGAAAATAAGGAATTAAAAGGATCACCCTCGGAGTTTCTTGCGTAAAGGCGTAAAGACTCTAGAGCCAAAAGAACAAATATGTATCTATGTGTTTAAATCCTTGTAACATCCTGAATGAATTAATATATTTGTATATGTTTAATGTTACTTTGCCTTATTTTAAGTGACATCCTGAATGTTCTATGAAAAGCTATTTTTATTAAAACGTAACAAAATTTAAAAGTGGCGGCCAAAAAAGTAAAGTTATTATTTCAAAAAGACACATTATTCTTAATTTATTTTATTATGACAGCTAAGCTGTACGACCTTTACGAATTTTCCTTTTTTTAAGCTTCAAAATCTAGAGTTTCAAGTTAAAATGCATTTTCAAAACAAGCATTTAAACCTTTAACCTAATACGAAAAATGTTTTGTATCACATTCTATTGAAACACTATTTTATACGTCCGGAACATTTAAAATCCAGATTTATAAGTGTCAAGAACAAATCTAGTAATGGTCAGCTTATCTATCATACTAAAAAATGTTTAGAATAATATGTTCTTTCGAAATAATAACTTTAACTTTTTTGCCTGGCGGCCAAGTTATTGAAAATTTTGGTATTTTTTGTATGGGCCGTGAATGATGTCCTTTGAATTTGGTACTGAACTAAAAAACATTATTTGTTGAAGATTTTCTTTCAATTTTCATTCCCACGGGAAAGTTTACGCGCGGGAAACTAAAATATTCTGTCCTATTCTAGCAAGCGTCAACCGACAAAGACACGACGAGTCCCGAGAGCAACAGCCTGCTAGACCCATCGGTGGTGTCAGACGTAACCACCCAGGCCCTTGTGCTCACTGTATTAGCTACCCTCGTAAAATATACCACAGGTAAATACAATTTCTGCTTGACAATCTTTATTTCTAATGTGCGTTTTCTTGTAGTTCTATTCATGTTTGATAGATGGCGCTATAATATATTTACAGAATATTTGGTATAAACAAAAACTCAAAAACTACCGAACGGATTTTCATGATTATTGAAGATGTTTGAAAAAATTTTGTCGATTTTAAGCTTCACAATAAGATACACAACACAAGACATATATCACAGTGTAAGGTGGCCTTATTGCTTAAAAGCACTGCCTAATTCTACCCGAGCGAAGCCGGGATGGGTCACTAGTACTAAAATAGATACATAAATAAATTACACATATCTACAAAGTTTTTTTCCGGAAGGTTAAGCAGCTTTTTTTGTAAACATTTGGCATCCTGACTCTGGAAATACAAACCATTTTTATCAGCTTTAGTTTTCAAGATATGGCGTATGCGTAATTAAGCAAAAAAAAACACAAAAAATAAATAAACGCTACACACTCAAAGGCCCACACTAAGGTTTTCCCTTGTGTCGTGGGTCCCTTGGAAAACACATAAAGACAAACACAAACACCCATGACCCGAGAACAAACATCTACAGGACCCGCCGATCAAGAGGCAGCGTCACTACCACTCGACCAAACCGGCCGTCAGCCGGCCTCTTGATCGGCCATTCACTAAAAAATGAAGCCAAGTATCGAAATCGGCCAAAAATATTTTTTTCTAAAATTTTCGTAAATAAGGAACTCCACAGAAAAGCTATGTATGAACAGTAAATGCTGATAGAAAGAAACGGCTGCTAGATTCGGATTCGCCGTATTAAAATATAGCGGAAAAATGAAGAAAACTCTCGGAAAATTTTAAAACTGAAAATTTTGTAAATATGTGATATCGTTGCTTTCATGGGTTGATTCACTTCCTCGTTTCGCTTAAATTAATTAACATTACTACTATTTTCTTAACGTCTCTCGCTGTTTGAAAATCAACTTATTTATTCGAAATACGAAACTTGCCGAACCACTGTAATAAAATAGAAGCAATTTACGATTGAGTAAATTAATTTACAGCATAACTCTTTTTTAGATGAAGACGAAATTCGGATATTGTACCAATACCTAGCAGAAGGATCGGTGGTGTTCCACAAAGTGTTTCCAGTCATGTAAGTATGAACACTAATTTAAGGGATCGTTCATTAATTGCTTGAGGCTCGAAATGGGGGGGGGGCTCAACAGTTCCCGTGGCATCTTTCATTGTCTTTTTGGAACTAATGTTTCTTTTTTTACTAAAAAAATAATAATAATAAATAAATACAATAAAAGTCGTTTATTTTGTTTTTCCACATGACCTTATTCTATAAATGAAAATGAAAATATTTTTATTTGACAAACCTTATCACACAGCTGTTGCTTACGAATATAAATGCCACGGTAAATACCTATGGTAATTTAATCACAGTCTGTTCTGGAAATTATCCATATATGTGAGACAATAGGCAAATTTATTACAAAACTGGGTACATTTTATATCAGTTAGAAATTAGGCAACAGCTAAACGATATTCGGATATCAAATCAAATCAAATTAAAATCAAAGTCGTTTATTTGCAAGAAACATGGTAGTACAGCGCTAATATAATAGTTATCCGTCATGCTCTGCCCTTTACTATGGCGTGCAAATATTTAATACATTAATAATTATATCTATTAAAAAATAATTTTAATGTCCCAATAAAATAATTAAATTTTACAACCATTCTCAAATTCTCAATGTCAAACACAAAAATAAAAATCAAAACATGTCAAGAGTTGAATGAAAAAAAAAATGAAAAAACAATAATTGTCAAGCATAACACAAAATAACATTAATATAATTTGGTCAATATAATTAAAATTACCACTACGATAGATTAGTACATACATTGAATATTATCCTCATTCAGAAATTCATTTATGTCATAATAGCATTTATCTGTAAAGAAATTTATCACTATCTACCCTCCGCGCTAGTTAAAAAACTGTGTTGCGGCAGAATAAGTGCAACAATATGTATTTTTTCGTACATGGGTAAGGTACGTGTGGAGACTGGTGCCTGAAATAGACTAATCTATGCTTCAGGTCGCCAGTGCCCCAGTTGTACGTCTCCGATAACAATTATTACAAATTAATTTGCAATTTTTTGGTAATAAACTATGTTATGTCGACTTTTTGACCCAAAATACTTCTAAGTTGTGAATTTCATCAAAATCGTTAATCGTTTTCGAGAAACCGATTACATACAGGGCTTTAGGTATCTCTCTTTCAACCTCTCGGGTGGTTAATCAGTCTATAAAACTGAATAACTTTCCCAAGGAACAAAGGTCAAAATACGAAAAAAAAAAATATTTTATCTCCCATACAAAATGCGCTATATGCTGATGAAGTGTGTATGGGAACTCAAAATTTTTTTTCGTATTTTGACCATGTTCCTTGGGAAAGTTATTCAGTTTCATATACAACTGAATAACCCGAGATGGTGGTTACCCGGGAGGTTGAAAGAGAGATACCTAAAGCCCTGTATAAATAAATATACACATAAGATTAGCTAGTTGAATAGTACTCTCGCCTATGACGTGAACGCTACTTCAATATCATTGATTGTATTGCAGTCACAGCCTGTTGGACATGAAGATAAACCATGTTCTCATGCACTGCAACGACCAAGTCATACTGAGCGCGGTACAGAGCATTATACAGGTATGTACTACATTTAAACTGTAAGAAATCACATTAACATAGAAATAAAGGGGTTTGAGTCTTTTTGTTTAAATCTACCTTTTTTTTCTAAAATTGTGGCCAACTTTGAAACTTGCATCAATCGATAGCTCAAATCATTACAGACATGAGCCGTTAAGACGATATACGACTAAATTGTTACGTTTCCGAGATATGAGCTGTCGAAGTCGTACCAGTGGTGCGACGGTAGGCAGATTATACACTAAAATTATTAAAATAATCGTATGAAATGACTGTAATAAACAGTTTATGATCATCCGAGTCTAAATCAAATGATAAAAGAATAATAATATATAAAAATGTATTCAAATATGTTTTAAATGTACGCAATAACGTAATATTATAATAGGATTTGATAGGGTGCTAGGAGGATTAAAACCTTTGACAGTATTTAATTTTAGTTTGTACAGTCTTATTGGTAGTAAAATTATCTATCGATAGATACTAGGTACTTTCAAACGTTGCCGCGATTCGGAAAATAAAAAATTAAACTCCTTTTTGCTACATAGATTGTGTTCAAAACGAACCTATTATAAATAAATAAGGGAATCAACTTTATCAAAATCATCATCATGAATCAATATCAAAATCATTATTATGATCTTTAGCATTCCGCTCGGGACTTCGTTCCCGTGGGAATTCGGGAAAATGATGTAGCCTTTGTTACTCAAGGATAGTGTAGCATCCTAATGGTGAAAGAATTTTTGAAATCGGTCCAGTAGTTTTTAAAGTTTATTCATTACATACAAAAATAAAATACACATCTTTCCTCTTTATAAAATATTAATACTAATACTAATAAGTGCAGATTGAAATTATGAAAATCTGTTCAGAATATGATAGCGTCGGAAGACGCTAACCAGCAGCAGCTACACTTCATGCAGAGCTGCGGCTTCGGGGGGCTGTGGCGGTTCGCGGGGCCCTTCACTAAGGTAGGTACATAGATACATAAAACATTTACATACATCCAGGGTGACTTTTTAATCAGTACGCAAATTTTTCTTACGGTATCAGTAACGTTTTTTTCCAAAATTTTCAGATTTTGATACCTTTTTTCGTCTTAGAGGATGAATTTTGTAAAAAGCAGAAACACGGGTGTCACGAATTATGTTGAAGAGTAGTATTACCAAGTTTCAAGTCAATCGGACGATTTTTTTTCCATACAAAAAATTTGATATATTTCCATGCTTCAGACGATCTAGCTTGAAATGTTTATAAAAAAAATACGGGTTTGTTAAATTTTAATAAAGTTTACGTACAAAAAAATTGGGTACTGATTAAAAAAAAAAGTGGTATACATTATGCCTATAAATATAGCTTAAGAAAAAAATCTTTTATTACTCCTTATTAAATACTTAAAAAATCCCTTTAATGTAGACAAGGAGAATGGCAAATTTTTTTGAAACCCCCCCGGGAACAAATCGATTGTGACCACTTTCCTATCGAAGTCTAATGCCAAACATCTTGGGTTCCATCGGTGCGTGGGAGTACCAGTGCCTTAATAAGCATTTTCTGGGTTATCTCGCTCCATCGTCGACATCTTCTACGACCTTGGTCAAGATTGAGGTCAAAAATTAACCCATTTTACAATAAATAAGTTCATGTTTTTTAATTATTTTCGTTTTCTAGAACCACGCAGAAGTAAGCCAGTTATTCGTGAACGTACTGGAAGCAATGGTAGAAACCTGCTTGCCTGGAGCCGACGAAATAGAGCGAAACCCACCGCCGGACCCCGACGCGCACGAGCCGGAGCTTAGAGGTACATACAGACAGACATACATAGAGAAACACACAGACAGAAATATAGTGACAAGCATACAGACAGAAATAGAGGCAAACGTCAGACGTACAAACAGAAATACAGACAAACAGGGAGATTAATACAGAAAAACAGAAATGCCGATAGAAATACATATACAGGGCTTTAGGTAAATCACTTTCAACCTTTTGGGTGGTAAATCAGTCCATGAAACTGAACAACTTTTCCAAGGAACAAAGGTCGGAATACGAATTTTTTTTTAGTTTCCATACAAACTGCGTCAGCTGATAGCGCATTTTGTATGGGAAGTCAAATTTTTTTTTTCATATTTCGACCTTTGTTCCTTGAGAAAGTTGTTCAGTTTCATGGACTGATTTACCACCCGAGAGGTTGAAAGTGATTTACCTAAAGCCCTGTATACAGACCGAAATACAAAGAGAAAGACGATGTAGACAGATATAGTGACAAGGATACAGACAGAAATAGAGACAACATACCTACCGACAGGAATAGAAGCAGACGTCAGACATACAGATAGAAATACAGACAGGCAGGCAAATTAATACAGAAAGACAGAAATGTCGACAGAAATATATAAGACAGAAAAAGAGACACACATGACAGACATTTAGATAGAAATAATGACAAGTATACAGACAGACATAGAGACAACATACTGACTTGCAGAAATAGAGACAGACGTCAGACATACAGACAAACAGGCAGATTAATACAGAAAGACAAATGCAAGCAGACAGACAGAGAGAAAGACAGACACACATACATACATAAAGCATTCAAACACATACAGATAGTCACATTTAGGCAGACAGAAAAACATCGGTAAAAAAATGATGACGTAGATTTACGAGCGTCTTCTTTATTCTAAACTTATCTTCCTTATTCTATGATCTCAGTCTTTAGCCTTTAGGGGGATGGGACACCATAGGCTTTCCTTTACGTGTCCTCTTTACTTATTATTATAAATGAGAAAATTTGTTTATTTGTCCTTCGTTCACATCGAAACGAAGCTAAAGATCGATGTGATTTTTTCCCACAGATATAGCTGGAAGGCTAGAGTGACATAGGCTACTTTTCTGCATGAATGAATTCGCGGGCACAAACCTAGATTATTAATATTTAAGAAAGAGTTTCTATTATCTACAGGATGTAAAGCAGCTTAGCAAATACTCAAATGGTAAAATCTACACAAAGTATTTAATTCCACTAGAAAGTTATTCAAATTATGGTCAGAATTTATGGTTTCAGTTTTTACTAAGCTGTTTTACACCCTGTATACTTTTATTAAGGCCCGTATTACACAAGGAAACTCAAATCTTGATCAATACTTAAGTATTGCTTGTCTCTTTCTCTCACTATCAAAATGAAAAAGACGACTTCTACGTAAGTATAGATCTGAGTCTGAGAGTATCACATAATTATAATTGATATTAGTTTCCATGCCTATGTTAGAGTTATCAATCTATTTTTTTAAAGGTAAGTGTACTTATTAAAATAGTATATTTATTTCCCCAGCAGTGCACCGTTCATCGTGTCTCTACCTACCCGGTTCGGACCCGTAGCACACAAAGCACGCACACTTACGTGCGTACACTACTCTATAATGCGTATTGTACGCATTTCACTACACTGTAGTACAGCCAGCTGTTTAATTAACTCACCCCTCTATGAAAAAAGGATGAAGTTATTTCGCAAAATGTTTTAGGTATTTCAATGATATTTGTATATTCATATAGTTTTGTCAACTAAACAATAACGCTCAATCACGATTAGGAGATTGACAGATGCATTCCGATACTGCTGTGTTTTTATTTTATTGTTTAGCTTGCATACATTGTGATGGCTAATAGCATGAAAGCGTAGACTATTAAAATTTTATGTGTTTTCATAGACAAATTCATCTTTTGGTCAGGTATCTCTGCAGCTGTCTGTACGTAGTGTACGCATTATACTACACTGTAGTACGTAGTGTGCTCTGTAGTGCGTGCGTAGTGTAAGAGTTTTACTACTCCATAATGCGTAATAGAGGACTATCGGACCGATAGTATCGGTGACACGTATGTACGCCAGATATAACAAGATAAGGACACAACGACAAAGGATTACACCAAATTTTACAGTGACAAATACATTGTTGATTAAAATTTAAAGTCACTATTCCCATAAATGGTTAGACAGAATTGTGAACATTAGCTAATATGAATTGGTTAAAGGTTTAGACAAGTTGGCAAGTTTGTACTTAGACAGTACAAACTTAAAAGAAATTAAGTCGGAGCACAAAGAAGTAAATGTTATTATGAAATAGTGTTAAAATATACGCGTATGTTATATAACATGTTGCCGTGTGGTAATCGGTTTCCGTGGGTGTCGTAAGAGGCGACTAAGGAAACACAAATGAGACCTGCCTCCTAGTAATCCATCCCAGGCAACGACACTTCATTTTTTTCTGAATCTGAGGTGTCGTCCTATGTACCAGTGCCTTTATAGGCATTTTCTGGGTTAACTCGACTTTTTTTTATTATAAGATGGGTTAATTAAGAGTTAACCCATCTTATAATTAAAAAAACAATGTTTTTATTATCAAAACTTGCAATTAACTCGACATCTTGTATTAGTTGGCGACAACTTTATAGGCTGATTCTCCCCAAGAAACTGAGCGACTTTCCCCAAAGCCAAGGACCCTATAAGAAATTCTCAAACAAAAATTGTTGGCTTCTCATGCTAAGGCATTCAGCGGATTTTTTTTATTATAAGATGGGTTAATTCTTGACCTCAATCTTAACCATAAAGTCAAAGATGAGGTCGACAATGGAGCGAGTTAACCCAAGAAATGCCTATAAAGGCACTGGTACTCCCACGCACCGACGGAACACAGCAAGCTGTTTGGCGTCGGACTTCGGTAGGAGGGTGGTCGCGAACCAGACGGCCCTTTACAGAGCCTACCACACCGCATGAGACCATAGGACGACACCTCAGATTCAGAAAAAAATGAAGTGTCGTTTCCTGGGATGGATTACTAGGAGGCAGGTCTCATTTGTGTTTCCTTAGTCGCTTCTCACGACACCCACGGAAAGAGATGGGGTGGTGTTATTCTGAACCGATCACCACACGGTTAAGTTATGAATTTTTTGTTGTTTAAGTTGGATAGATAAGCGATTTCTTTTTTCATCTTACGACCTATATTTCTTGGGAAAAATTATTCAGTTTAGCGAGCTTTTCACATTCTGAATTTTAACTAACTAATCATTTAGAGTCACCCAAGATTTTAAACTATCATTGTACTATGTCACAGTAACTATTTGACTATCATTCAGTTGCCGAAACCTTCACTAAAGTTGAAGCTTCTTTAAGAAAGAAAGAAAGAAAAGAAAGTTATTTCACTACACTGTTTACAAGTAGATTGGTAGGTACTTATAACTAATTAGGTGACGTTGGGTACAGCGTAGTGTCATAGGGTGCAGCTCAGCATAGTGTCTGCGCTAAATAAATAGCACAGACGCTGGTATTCTGCTGCTCCCTAGGTCGTCCCAGATCTAAATAGTGCGACATCGAAATAAAAAATAAATCTACTAAATAAAACATTAAATGTAATGCCGTCCTTGTCTATGTGACAAGTGACAGTACGATATTTAAGGTAGCATTAATTTTAATGGATGTTTCTGCAGCTGGGTGTGTGAAAAAGTTAATTTATAGTATTTTTTAAAACGCTTACCGTGCGGGATATTTACAAATAATTTTTAGGGACAGAAATAAATATGAGTCTGTAGTTCTTCGTCGGAGACACAGATGGCGCTAACTTACATGCACGACGTTATGTACTTAGTAAGGGAATGAGAAATGTCGCCGCTTGACTTGAAGGTACGATAGCTCAGTTGGTTAGAGCACCAGGAGATCTATCCTGGGGTCGTGGGTTCAAGTCCCATTCGCTCCGAACATTTTTCTTTCGGCGCCGTTTGCATTGTTCGTTTTCGGCAACTAATAGCGCTTTGTTCAGATCATTAAAGGCGGGTTGAAAAAACTATTCCTTTCTTGTTAATTGTTTTTTGTTCACCAAAAAAACGAGAAGTTCCTTTGTTTAGCAATAAAACAAAATGTCCAGTTCTGTGATTGCTCAATTTAAGATGAGGGCGGGGCTTGTCTTGCTCTTCGCTTGCAAGGGATAAACATTTGAAACTGGTCAGGCGGAACTGGGGTTGATAGTACGTGCTTTTTTATTATTATAATATTTACATTTGAATGTTTTGTCTTAGAAAAAAACAGGGTTATTTTTTTATCATTCGAAATCTTAATCTGTGATTTTAACATACTTCAAAAAGTATTTTTTAACATTGCATCAATTTTCCATGATTCAGTGGCAATATTTATTATCAATAAATTTTCCGTCGAAAAATTCACGTGTTGACTTATGACTTGGATACAAAAGCGATCGGTAAGTGAGATGTGACATTATACCAATGCCACATTATGGAAATTAGATTGCTTACATATACAGTTTATTTATTTATATATATATGTATATATACATATATATACATACACATCTACCAAACGAAAGTACCATGCAGTTTCTTTTTCTTTATATATATATATATATTTACGTTTTCCATTGTAATTAGACAACTTAAAGTCACGGTCGGACACTGTCTACCAAGATACAGGTTTTTACCTAGTTTGGTGCGACAGGGAACTATGTTTATGTAAACTGTCTAAAACAATAAAGAGTTTTTTTATTTTATTATTTGATTGCAAACTCCACAGCTTCAGTTACATCATATTGCGCTTACATTAAAACATTATAAAGTATAGCTTTAATGGGCAGCTTCAGACATATGCACCTCTTATTATTTTTTATAATATTTATATAATTATAGTTTTTAGTTACAATCAGTTATTTACCTATAAAATACCGTATCAGATCCATGTTGCTATTATGGGTTTTTGAAAAGTGAAAACCTAGGTTTTTTATGCTTAAATACAACTACAAAAGGTTGTTAGAATCACAGACTGACGTTGTACCAATGAAAGAATAAAGTAAGGTTAAATATGTCAATTCTACTGCGCGAGAAATTAGATCATTGCTCCTCTACTTGTCACAAAATCAAACTTCTTTATTTACAAACAAGGGCATAAAGGGTCTAACATTATTCGAAGGGTTTGTTTCTATTACAAAGGGCCTTATTTATTTATTATTTTTTCACAAAGAAAGTGTAGCATAATTTTATTTTTCGCGCTGCAGAATCGATGTCATTGGCTCAATATAACCATGGACTAATATACCACAAAAGTCCTGACAGTCGCCATACTAAACATCATAACTAATTGCGCAGTTCCATAATGACAGGATAGATGTCACTAATCTCTTACAATTCCCTTGACAAACAACGCCATCTAGATAAAATAGTCGAAATTAAATGCTTAGTATTTTACTTTGTTAGTTCTAAAACAGTCCGCCGGGTGGCGTTTTAAGTGAAGATATTTTAAATAGCTTAAAATGCAACGCCATCTAGTTTAAGTCAGTTTGAGAGTTACTATCTATAGTTAGTTATTCAGGTTATTCTTCACTGTACACAAAAAGATTATACATACATTTTAAAGAGAACAGGGTACACAATGGCGAGCTCAAGTCAGAATGAGTTCTTTTCCAGCTAACCTAAGTGACTAGAGAAATAGTATTGAAGCAGGCAAAAGTGTCCAAAACGGGGAACAAAGCATACTGATCGTCAGTCGTCTTGCGGTACATTAATTAGTCCATGGTATAACTAACTTTACATTTACTATTTTATAATTTTTTACTGCCTGTAAATAATGCCGTAGATATATCTTAGCCGAAATTGATGAGAATAATCCACTTAGCTGAATAACTTTCCTCAAGGAACATGAAAAAGTCCCTTCGTTTATTTACTAAAGCCAAGTTTTGTAACCAGCTACGAAAGAAGAGTTTTTTGTCGGTTTCGTAACCGGTTGCGAAATTAGAATTTGTGTATACGACTTGTTGGTGATAACTGCTGATATCCGTAGTAATAAAGTGGAATTTTTTAAATGATTTTATTTGTGTTCCTTAGGGAAAAGTTATTCAGTTTGATGGTAAGGTCTGTGGTAAGATAAGTGTCATCGCATGTAATTAAAAATCTCATTGCCTATTTTACAAATAAGTGTTCGTCTAAGATTTATATGTTGTGTCGATAAGGTCGATGGCCATATAGGTAGTATAACAAAAAATATCTAAACTCATTAGTTTTTAAAAGAATTCATCAATATATCTTTGGTATTAAATTGACTAGAATATTATATACAAAACAAAATAGAGCTTTATATTATATTTATATTTCGTTTTATTGTAATAAGAGATTTTTCAACCCCACACTTGCCTTTAAGAACTACCTAATCAATATTTGTTTTTAAACATGGTTGCTGAATATTTAAAAAAGTGTAAGTTAAAATATCTCAATAGCGTATTTTAAGTGTTTTTTAATCAAATGTATAAATCAATTAAGTATATAGATTTCTGGTTTTTGTAAATAAGTATAGATTCAATGTTTTTATCAAATTCTAAGACTTTTTGTAACAGTTTTTATATTCTATTTTAAATAGAGTATTATTGTTATTATATAACAAATTGAAACGAAAACGGTGCAGCACAAAATATATACCTATATGGCAGCAATATTTTTTTTAGATTCAATGATTATAAAAACAAGCTCTCTAACCACAAAAATTTTTTTTAGATGCGTGTTTAAAAAAATGTTGACTAATTGTTAAACAAGAAATTATACATTACTTAATAGTTATCTTTATTACTGCGACTAATTTCCTTTAATATAGCTAACATAGCAATAGTGGAAATTTCTTTTTTATTCTAATTTCTAGAACAAAATTGTGCAAAAAAAATTGTAACCGAGTGAATAACGTTTTAATAGCATTTTTCATATAAGTACCTTTCTCTCTTGCATATTTTATTTTAATGATTTAAATTATTTCCTGATGTAAATAAAAAATAGGACATGCTTATTTATGTTTAGATAGATAGATAACAGCTTCAAATCTTTTTTTTTTCCTATGTATTTTTTCAAATAAAAATTTAACGATTTCTCTAAGTAAGTGATGATATGAGCACACTTTAATATCCTCATACACCTAGTTACAGAAAGCTTCATTAAAGTTAAAGCTTTTTTAAATGTAATGCCGTCCTTGTTTACGTCAACAAGACTGAAAGTGACAGTATGATATTTAAAGTAGCATTAACTTAAATGAACATTTTTATTTTTTTAAAAATTTTAATTGTGTTTCAAAAACTGTACTCAGTGATTTCAAATCTTGCAATTAAAATTAGTTAATTTGTGCAAGCGAGACAGGTACCTATAGTAAAAAATTCTCGTACGTTTAAACAGTATTATAGTTAAGTGATCCATTAGTCGTAAGAATATTGGTGTTAAAAATAAATGTGTACCTATTTATGTATCTAGTAAAAAAAATGAATTATATTTTTTGTTTTATTTATAGTGAAACATTAAGGGCCGTATTACAGAAGGAGACTCAAACCTTGATCTATACTTAAGTATTGATCGTATCTTTCTCTCACTATTAAAATGACAAAGACGACTGCTACTTAAGTATGGATCAGAGTCCGAGTCGCGTTCTGTAATACGGACGTAAGATGCATAAGATGCATGCAGCGTCGTCAAATTTCGTATTATTCACTAGCTTTCCGCCCGCGTGGACTACAGGTTATATCGTGCCCAACTGTGGGATAAAATGTAGCCTATGTCTTTTCCCAGACTTTAATCTATCTCTGTATCAAATTTCATCAAAATCGGTTCAGTAGTTTAGGCGTGAAGACGGACTGACAGACAGATAGACTTACTTTCGCATTTATAATATTAGTACCTATGGATTACAAATCAACAATGCTGTTCAAAAAACTTGCTTACTATCTTCTGTCCATTGAAAACTATACGTATTAACTGCAATAATAAGTTTGTAAAACCAACTTGTTTTTGCGGCCCGTTCAATGCCAATCAATGTAAAAATGTATGCAGAACTAATTTCTTGTCCGCAAAGTAGGTGGGTTCTTAACATTATACATATTCACTGGGCAAACTTGACTTGCCTTAATTCCCCACTGACTTACCTATAGTCATGGTAAGCCCAAAGGTTACTCCTAATATGGTGCTTACGACTCAGGCACGTATTACAGGAGACTCAAGTCATGATCTATACTTAAGTATTGATTGTATTTTTCTCTCACTATTAAAATGACAAAGAAGACTGCTACTTAAGTATCCAAGACACTATTAAAATGACAAAGAAGACTGTACTTCAGTCAGAGTTGTACAGCTTGACCAAATAGAGTAGAATCAATAACTAACAACATCATCGTGTCGTCCCTTTCAAATCAATACGGTTTAAAGGGGACGACACGATGTTTTTTTTTTTTTTTTTACTAAGAATGGGTTCGCTCTTGACCACAACCTAGCTCAGGGTAAAGATTGTAGCGAGCTCACCCAGATGTTGCTTATTATTAATTTCTACTCTTGATCAAGCTGTAAAAGCGTCCCTTATTTCGGCACTGCCCAGGTGTCAGATCTTAATTATAACGAGCTATAAGGATTTTTGGGGCAATGCCGAAATCCTTAATAGCTCATTAACGGGAGGGGTACAAATTGTCTCCTTTGGTGACAAATTAAGTACTAATTTTCTGTCTAGTTAAAATCAAGATCTGAGACCTGTTCAGTGCCGAAATAAGGGACGCGTTGTAAAAGGACCTTATGGTTAGGAGTAAAAAAAAAGAAAAAAATATTTCGCAAAACTTTTATTTATCATTTCCATAATAAAATAAATACCGGCAGATATCCCAAAAAAATAATCGCCTACGACCTAAAGTACCAATAACAGTAGTTACTATAATTAATATTATTGTTTTCAATTAAAACTCCGATTTTAAATTATAAGGATTTTTTCTCGTTATAAACTTCGATCATCAATACACCAATAGATATCGGGTCGGCGCAAAAAAACCACTCTGTAAATAATAGCTCACTTGAGACGTGAACTCATGTTTTTTAATTAATTTATTTGTGACTTTATTTTATTACAAGGTGTCATGGTTTTAATTAGGTTGAATTAAAAAACTTATAAAATCAAAGCATTTAGCTTTGATTTTATGCGTGACCCGTTTATCTTGTTTAGGGGCGTCCATTAATTACGTGAGGCGTTTTTGGCGATTTTTCGACCCCTCCACCCCCTCTGGTGAGATGTCGTGAGATTCGGCTCGACACCCCCCTCCCCCCTTTATCTCACGTGAGTTTTATGAAAATGCTTAGTTTTAGTGTAAATACGTTAATTGGTAATTTATTTAGAAAACTTACATAACTTACATTTACCAACTTAAATTTTAAAAAAAAATGTTCTAATTCAGCCCACGGGAACTCATGAGTAGTCTTATCATCAACATGGTTTAGTTGGTTTAACTTAACTTTCCCGCAATTTAACACTATTTCTTTAGGGGGAAAATATTACGTGATATTTGTAGAGACCCCCCTCACCCCCACGTGAGATCCGGCCCGACCCCCTCCCCCCCCCAAAACGCCTCACGTAATTGGACGCCCCCTTACAGTATGTTTCTAAAGGACACTTTTTTCTAGACTTACAATTCCATGTAATTTAAAATTGGGGTTTAATTTTATTTATTATTTTATTTATATTTCGAGAATTACGGAGATTGTGGAAAAAAAATAGCTATAAAACTATAAGTAAATTAAATTGATTTTAACTTGGGTAACGATACTTTTGAATTTGCCCCAGAAACTGAACTCTCTTGGTCTAAGGGCTGGATGTTAATGAAGGAATAGGGAAGGTGACATACTTTGTTGATATTTTTAAAATGTTTTTATCTAAAATTTAGGGTTTAAGTATGTAGTAATTTTTTTATCATATTTTAAAGTTCAGTGTCACGCTTGACCGCACTTTAACGGCTCTTTGTAAAATTTTCCTTTGCCTGAACAATAAAACAATAAATAAGTAAATTGAAAATTACTAAACAAAATAAAATAATCTGACTGCTGTTTGTAAGGCTTTAAATTGTTAGATAAAAATGTTACCTTCCCCAAACGAAAGAAAAAGTACAAAAATAGACAGCTGTAAACAAAATATTAATACTTACAAAATCTGTGCATTTTTGGCAATTGGGCAAATCAACATCCACGTTTTTCGCTATCTAATTTAAAATCACATAATAATGTCAATAAAGTAGATAAGTATACAAAATGTCAAGTACATAAGTTCATTAAGTATGTCCTTTTTCTATATATCAGTAAGGTCGAGAGAAGCCGGGATGTTTAGTAGTAGACAGTTGTCTAACCGACGATTCATTTCTTTTTTTTTTTGTTTATGGCTCTCCTTGTGATTTGGCCAATTTCGAGCGGGAATATTTTTTTTTCTTGTGAGATTCTGAATGCCAGACTCTGCTTTATCTGCGTATGAGCGCACAAGAGCTTAGTAATAAAAATGTTCTAAAGAGGATCGTCTCAGTGTTTTTTTCCCATACAAACGGCGTCAATGGATTCCACCCCCTAAACGTCAACGGATCCCTGTGAAATTTTGGTATAGTGTCAGGAACACCAAAAACTAGGTCCGTACGTTTTGATTTTTTTGATATTTTTTTGTAGACAAAAAGATATTTGAGACTAAAAGTCAGCATTTTTGGCCAAAAAAATTCTCAACATTTAGGAGGTGACTGTTGAAAAACTCAGAACAATTTTGGAAAAAACAAAACGTACGAACCTCGTTCACGCGTTTACGAATCGATAGAGATCAAAACCGTACGATTTTATTAAGTTTTTAGGGTAGGAATTCATTGACGCCTAAACTCATAATTTTTGAAATAAACTCAGCATTTCGCCGGAAAGCTGCAATTGTCCCTTTCGCACAAGTCTGAGGCGGGTGGTCGACATCGAGACAGCATGAAAAACAACTGAGACGCTAGTCCAAACTGAGACGCTCCTCTTAACTAGCGAGTTGTTTTGCCTTTGACAACTCTTGTCGCTGCGACAAACTAGTGCAGAGCGAGTTCTTAGGTAGTAGGAACAGACAGCATCAACTGTTAGTTTATGTATATACCTATATATTATTTACATGGCATCTACAGCTACTGTACGTTTGTTGAGCGAAAAGATAGTCGATAGCTTGTCGGCGGCGAGACAACTGTCTTAGGCTGGTTTCACAGCTGTACAGAAGACCTGTACATACCCCTCCGGAGTTGCTAAGCTGGACAGACTAACAATTGAACAGATTCTCAGCAGGACAGATCAGCAATTGGACAAAATATAGTCGTAATAAAAAGTTAAAATAATCTATGAAACATACCTATGTTTGAACCACTGGCTATTCTCAACTGGACAGTTTTGCAACTGGAATATTCTCAGATGGACAGTGGACAGATCCGCAAATGGTCCATTCTCAGCTCGACAGTTTAGCCACTGGACAGAGCATTGTCGCGATAAACTGTTAAAATAAATCTATGAAACAGCTAATAGCAGCCGTGATACGGGCGAACAGCACAAGCAGTGCTCTGAAACGAGTGTTCAGTACGACATACATTTTGACACTGTATAAGCTAGTTGTACGAGTTTCTTATTTTGACTATATCTTGTTTTGGGGACGGAACGATCCGCGACGCTATGGAACGATGATCACGTGAGTCTCCACTCCGGCCCGTATTACAGAAGGAGACTCAAATCTCGATCGTATTGATTGTCTATTTATTATACTATCAAAACGACAAAGATGACTGCTACTTAAGTATAAATCAGAGTCTGAGTCGCGTTCTGTAATGCGGACCTAATAGACTACAGGCCCATGTTCAAAAATGGATGGGTCATATGAACCACCAGATGACGTATATAGTAGGATATAAGACCATGCAATAATAAGATTCAGCACTATGCCGTCACTTGTAAGGTGTCCAACTGAGTGCTGGTGAAAATTCAAAAGTGCAGGTAGGAGTGAGTAGATTTTGTTCACATATTTTTGTACGGCATTTTTACCATCGTTAGATTTATGAAAAATAATAAGAAAACACGCAGTGCCGTAAAAAAATGGTGCGCCACAAAGTAGGGATTTTTTTTTTATTTTCTGGCATTTTCCAAGGTACATTTGGTCACTTTACTCTGTACGGCATCAGTTTCATACTGTTTCAATACAGCTTTTAATTTATTATTCCGCAACCCCGTACAAAAATCGTGCGACAAAGAGAAAAATCAAGGGTTGCAACCCCCTTTCTTTCCGTGCTCCGGGGGGTGATTTGAAACAACATAAAATTAATTTATTTTGAAAGTATTTTATACATAGATAATATTTTTTTACATGCCGTACATTTTCGTTGGTCCAAAGGTTTGTAGGGGAAAAAAAACTCAAGGAAAAATCCATAGAACGAAATGTAAGACAATTCCATATAACGAAATGTAAAGTGAAATTTATGACGATATTTTTTTATACGGCATTTAGATAGTTTATTTGTACTTAATGCAATAATTTATAAAAAGTTAATGCCGTACAAATCTAAAAGTTCATATAGATAAATCTATATTTTATTTTATTTTATTATATTTGGGGAGCTTACAGCAACGTTTACAACACAGAAACTTAATTAAATAACTAGGAGCTAATAACAAGCTTCCAACAAGCTTCCAACAATAACAAGCTTCAAGCTTTTGAAAGAAAATAAATACTAGGTTCATATACTATACGTTAATAAATAAGAAGACAGATTTGAACAACTCAGTACTTTCACAAATTGATCAACAAGGATTCAAATTAAAGTCGGCTGCGAGCGCATTCTTCATGCCACATATGCTACCAGAAAATAAGTCAAATCTACTGTCGTCATTTAGTTGGTTAAATGAGTTCATGCTACGTAAAAGAAAGCTATTTCGTCTGTACTGTGTGCGAGATAGAGGAACATGTAGTAGTACCTTTTTTCTCAGTGTGCGTGTTGGGATTTGGATGTTAATTTTGCTGAGCAGTAATGAGCTATCAACGATACTCTGGGCAATTTTGGCTAGGAAACTAATGTCAGCAATATGTCTACGTTTATATAAAGGTAATAAATGAAAACTAGTACACCGTTGTAAATAGTCACGCTTAGGTAGATTAAATTTAAATGTTAGGAACCTTGTAAACTTTTTTTGTATTTTTTCTATGTTTTTAGAATATTTGTCATAACAGGGATTCCAAATTTCAGACGCATACTCTAAGTGACTTCGTACATATGCACAGAAAATAATTTTTATGGTTTTCATATTTCGGAAGTCTTTAGAGGAGCGAATGACAAATCCCAATGCCCTGTACGCCTTATCAACGATAGCATCGATGTGCTGATCAAAGATTAATTTACTGTCGTGTAAAACTCCCAAGTCTCTGACACTAGTGACTTTATCAATCCTCTGATCTTTTAGTTTGTAATTGAAATCTACTAATTTCTTTTTACGCGAGAAGTTTATGTAGAAACATTTAGATACATTTAGGTCCAATTTATTACGCTCACAGTAATGGTCCAATCTTTCAAGATCCTCTTGCAGTTGAAGAGCGTCAGATAATGAATTCACAGCTTTATATACCTTCATATCATCAGCGAACAGGACAAATTCTGAATTACGGAAACATGAATTGATATCATTTATAAAAATTACAAATAACAAAGGCCCCAATAAGGACCCTTGCGGGACTCCTGACGGGACGTTTACCCAGGAGGAAGTGAACCCATTTATTGCAACCGCTTGAGACCTATTCTCAACATAGGATGAGAACCATCTATACAGGTCACCGTGAATACCTAAAGCGGCTAATTTATAAAGTAGAATATTATGATCTATGCGGTCAAACGCCTTACTATAGTCAGTGTAGATGGTGTCCACTTGAAATCCACTGTCCATTTTGCTTGTAAGGTAATCATTAAAAACAACCAAGTTAGACACCGTTGATCTACCCCTGAGAAAACCATGTTGTTGCGGAATAAAAACGGATTTGATTGTATCATAAAGTTGGTTAAAGACAAGTCGCTCTAAAACTTTTGCTAGTAAACATAATTTAGAAATAGGCCTAAAATTTTCTACATTTTGTTTCGAACCTTTTTTATGAATGGGAGTGATTAATGCTGACTTCCACAGAGTGGGCATTATACCTTCTCTCAGAGATCGACCAAACAAAATACTAATTATATTTACTATAAATAGTCTATTCACAAATGATTTCTAATAAATTCTTATAACATTCTTCGTAAACAAGTGTTCAAACGTTATTTGCAACAAAAAGTCAAATCATTACTCTTTACTTTAAATCAACAATAAATATCACGTAAAAAATACAAATTGACTTCAAATTAATTGAATGAATTTAATTTCTCTTATAATCTATTACGCTCGCTCACACATAGTTCGATTAGTATGAGTGTACTGTTCTTTCTATAGTTGTGAGAGACGAACGTTTCGGAGTCGATGCGGAGATTCAAAGCAGCTGTTGTTTACGTGTTGCGAGCACTCCGATCATGTCAGACCTCGAGGAGAATGAAAACATTAGTGAAAGTGAAAAAAATGTTCAAGAAAAAGAGCAAGAACGTGTTTGTTTTATTTGTGATTTGCCAGGTGATCCGATTGCTAACCGGATAAAATGTTTGTCAAGCGTAATTTTAAAAAATTGCATCGAAGCAATTGAGGTTAGGAGTAAGCAACAGTCTAACGCCTCCAGGAGATCTATGGATGTTGCTTCAATTCAATTACCCAAAAATCTTGAGGAAAAAGGATACCATCAAAAGTGTTATAAACAATTGACAAACTTATCCGGCAAACGAAAAATAGAAGAAATTGTTGATCTCGACGCCAACGAAAATAATCCAAGGTATTAATTCCAATTTATTATAAAAAAATTACTCTATACTCTAAACTTGGTTTATCTGGTTTATCTATATACTCTTCGAGACATACCTTCTACCTTTGGCGCTATAAGTTATAATTGTTAAAAAAATTGGAAAAATTCGCAACATGTAAATTGTATATCTATATATGTATACAGAGAAATCCAAATCAATTAAAATTATTTAAAAAAAATTCAAATCTCCTAGTAGTGAATTTATTTTTTAAATATTTTTAAACAGGGAATACAACAAATACTTTATTGACAATTATATTTTAAAAATGTTTTTTGTTGTTCTATTAACTACAATTACATGTATTGTGACAATCTGACTATGAATAACCAGAATAAATAATTTTTTTCAGCGGAAATAACGAAGAACCTGAAGAGCACGTATCTTTTCAACAAGGTCCAACTGCTTGTGTATTTTGTGCGCAAGTACGCAAACGACATAACCGCCAGCTCATGGCATGTAGCTTTACTAAAGCGAACAAAAATTACGAACCATTTCGTATTATTGCAGATTTAGCTACTAGAACGGGACCCAAGGAGAATGAGTTCATTTCCGTGGGACTTACCTCCGCCATACGAACTACTGGTATGTACTTATTTGGCATATGTTCCTGAACACAAAAAGTGCGGTAGTCACTTTCTAAGGGTATGGAGGGGGTAGCTACGACGTAACAAAGATGGCGGCCGGGCCTATTTTATTTACGCTATATTTAGATAACTACTGGACAGATTTACTTAAATAGGATCTCAAATGAAAGATAATTTAATATACATTGTTTTATTCAAAAGATGCATTAGTGTAAAGCTAGTAACAAAATAAATATTTTCAAAAAACTACATTTTGCAAAATTAAACTTTTTTTACTGTGTGAAAAGAACAGAAACCGTTAGGATTACAGTAATTTAGCTTATTATAAAAAAATAGCTACACTTATCAGTATTCTAATGAACCTAAAAACGTTTAAATCGAGCTATAAACAACGGAACTGCAGTCGTCTAAGTGAGCGTGGGTAGCGCCGAACTGACTACGGTACTTAGATTTTGGTACGAATAATCTTGAAAATAACGTAACAAAACGGGTAGAATCACAGCAAAATGAAAAATTTTTATGAACAAGCATCATTTTTTTTAACAGGCATCATTTTTTTTGTCAAAAAATTTTTCTTAATTTTTTTACGAACTATTTTTAAAAATTCTCGTAACAAAAATAACGCTTCGTATCATATCGAAATAAAACTCTTCATACTTGCACGTACTTGCGTTATATTTCAAAACAAAGGACTCAATTTCTATATTTCAAAACGAGACAGAAGCAGGTCGCTGACGTGTGAGAGTGTAAAGCCGCCGTTATATTTTTTACATCGGCAACACTGAGATTCATTCCGAGGAATCCCTGCACCGTGCTGCGCCGTGAACTTTGGCACTTGTGGCTTCATTCATTTGAAATCATTTGGTCAGGCCTATGACACTGTTAGTACCAATAACTGCGAAATGGCGCTGCTATCACCTTTTAAAACTAAAAAAATAGTTCATGTTTGATATGGGTTCCTTTTAAAAAAGTTCTTTAGCTTCATGAGGAGCTCTAAATTTTGCTAGTTTAAAAGCATTAATAAAGCTTTTTTTATTTGAATATTTGGCCCATTTTAATAAATCATACATAAGTTGAAACAGACTCTTGAGTAGCTGTTGCCTTTATGTTGTTGCTACGTAATAGCTACTAGGTTGGTGCCCTCTAAGTTTAATTTTTTGTCTGTTCTTTGAGGATGATTACACTTTAAAAAGACAGATAAAAATTCAAATGCAATCTAAATAAAAATGCAAAGCATCTCCTTTTCAGATAACTAGATTATGTAATATGACATGCTATGGTTAAAGTTACATTACACGAATCAAATGTTTTTGACCCTGATTGATTTTTAGATACATAGTTTCATTAAATAATAAATATACGTACCAGCCCTTCCAATCACCAAAGTCATTTCTGGGTTATCATCCTCGATACCTCTCGAAAATAATTGTAAATAAACAAATAAATAAACGCTACACACTCAAAGGCCCACACTAAGGTTTTCCCTTGTGTCGTGGCGTGGGTCCCTTGAAACACACATAAAAAAAAACAAACACCCATAACCCGAGAACAAACAAATAAATCTTTGACATGCTGCTGGGTAGTAATAACTAACATAAGGTACTTAAATACTTAAAAGCAGTAGGTACAGTTGAATCGTTTATTTGAGAAAGCCCATAAGTCAGAATCGTCGGATGATTTGAAAAACATAAAAAATCATTTTTTGAAAAAACTGAGCATATTTATTATTCAAAAATCCTATAAAATAGTAATGTCAGTATCGGTTAAAATGATTACATGTGAAAAAATTCAATTATTCAACTTGTACCATTAAAAAAATCAACCTCGTTGAAAAAGTGACTTATGGAATTTCTCAAATAAACGATTCAGTTTTAAAGTACAGTGGGTAATAAATATGCCTATTGGTTTTCTTCATGGGACAGACTGTCAGCCGACTCACCCTGCACTAGGAATAAATCTGTATTGCAGTGGTAAGACATCTAGTCAGTTCACGAGAGGCGAGGCTATGGTACTTATAGTTGAGTTGTTGTACAACTGAATAGGTACTTCGCTAAAGGCTTAACCAATTTCCAGAACTAGTAAATAAAAGTGAATAGATAGATTCTCAAATATAGACCCATATGTGTTGCCACAATTTCTTCAATATCATGTAGCGCAGAACACTTCACTTTATATAAATGGCAATCAGCCATTTTGTGAAAAAATTGTGGATAAGAACTTTTTTGAGTGACACCCAGGTGACACCTTTAACACTCACATGTTTTCAAAATGGTTCAATGATAATCTATGGAAAAGTAAAAGAAAAAATAAAAATTTTCAATGTCTATCAATCAACGTCTGACCTTTTTGGCGGGAGCTGTCAGGCAACTTGAAAAACTACTATAATTATTGAATTGTTATCTTTTTTGGTGACCCCAGTGTCATTACACGGTTACACATTACTCTCTCTGCTCTTTGTAGCTGACCCAGGTGATGGAAAGTTTTGAATTTGAAAATCAAAATAATAGGTATAGTGTGTCCAATTAAGAATAATACGTAACAGATTTTATGGACTTACCTACTTTACTCAGTGGTTCACCCAGAGCAATTCCGTTTTCAGTGAAGAGACATGTGTAAGAAAAGCGAATTCTCTTGCCTTCTTCATCTAATTGGGTTTTGTCAAAATGTTTTTGACTAACGCGTTGTTTCAACTATTGCTCTTCAGAGAGTTCAAGGAGTATAGGATTTGTTGGCGCGAGAAAAGACATATCCACAAACTTCTTAGATAACTGTTTCTCGGGAAACAAAAAAACCGTAGCGTTTCACCTGTTGCAGTGCAACCACCAACACAACACTTAAGCGTTTCCATGTAAAAGCAGGTTGCAAAAAAAACCTAAGATGAAAAAATCGTCGACGGAGGAGGATTTGTGACAAGGATCTCAACTTCAAACTCAACATAAAATACACGAGCACTCAACTTGAGCTCGCAAGGGTTCATAGAATTACTCTTGAACGATATAATTGTATATAAAAATCACTGTTCGCCGACCATCGGCTGAAAGAAAAAATCTTCAGCCGATACCTTGTTGTGCTGACATCTCAATTCGCCGAAAGGACGTTCTAAATAAATGTTTTTTGCCGATGGCACAATTTGCAGATAAGCCGGTTCACTGAAAGCTCGACTGAGCGAATTAGCTATTTATCAATAGAAAGAATTGCAGAAAGCACTGTTCATATTTTCATTTACTAATACTTACTACGCCATTTGTTGAAACATAAGGTTTAGTTTTTTTAGACTAAAAAGTAGCTTATTTATTAATCTAGAGCAGCTCATTCCATCAAAATCAGTCCGTTAGTTTTAGGCATTTAATAAATAAGGTGTAATTCACATTTGTTTGTTTAGATTTATTATAAAGTAGTCATAAAAAAACTAATATAATTTGCAAAACAAATGTATTTATTTTAGATATAAAATTGTTACCAAATGTTGTTGATAGTTTTGACACTCGAAAATATTTTTTTTCACGTACCTACATAATAAATAACAAAATTTTATATGGAGTCAAAGCTAAATGGTAGGTAATAATACGGGTTACACATGGCAAAAGATGCTTATGAAAATCATAAAATAAAATAAATATATATGCATTTTAGTTATTTCCAATGCACTTCAGTAAACGCCTGTGCGAACCATGAGATCAATCATACATAATACTGTACTTGTACTTAATCAGTGACAAGACGCCATCATGACAGTTTTAGGTTATCTTGACATAGAGCATGACGTCACAAGATGGCGAATATAAGGCGATAGCAGCGCCATTTCGCAGCTATTAGTACCAACAGTGTCATAGGCCTGACCAAATGATTTCAAATGAATGAAGCGACAAGTGCGAAAGTTCACTGCGCAGCACGGTGCAGGGATTCCTCGGAATGAATCTCAGTGTTGCTGATGTAAAAAATATAACGGCGGTCAGCGACCTGCCTCTGCCTCGAGTGCGTACGTTTACACTCTCATGTCCATCAGTACAGACCAGTACCATTGAGTCCTTTGTTTTGAAATATAACGCAAGTACGTGCAAGTATGAAGAGTTTTATTTCGATATGATACGAAGCGTTATTTTTGTTACGAGAATTTTTGAAAATAGTTCGTAAAAATAATGAAGAAAATTTTTTGACAAAAAAAATGATACCTTTAAAAAAAATTATGTCTGTTCATAATACTTTTTAATTTTGCTGTGATTCTACTCGTTTTATCACGTTATTTTCAAGATTATTCGTACCAAAATCTAAGTACCGTAGTTCGGTTCGGCGCTACCCACGCTCACTTAGACGACTGCAGTTCCGTTGTTTACAGCTCGATTTAAACGTTTTTAGATTCATTAGAATGCTGATAAGTGTAGCTATTTTTTATAATAAGCTAAATTACCGTAATCCTAATGGTTTCTGTTCTTTTCACACAGTAAAAAAAGTTTAATATTACAAAATGTCGTTTTTTGAAAATATTTATTTTGTTACTAGCTTTACACTAATGCATCTTTAGAATAAAACAATGTTTATTAAATTATCTTTCATTTGAGACCCTATTTAAGTAAATCTGCCCAGTAGTTATCTTAATATAGCGTAAATCAAATAGGACCGGCCGCCATCTTTGATACGTCATAGCTACCCCCTCCATACCCTTAGAAAGTGACTACCGCACTTTTTGTGTTCAGAAAAACATGCCAAATAAGTACATACCAGTACTTCGTATGGCGGAGGTGAGTCCCACGAAAATCGTTATTTGAAGACTTTCTTACGAATGGGTCCCGCTCTATACTCAAAAATATGATTTAGAGATTTTACAAAGGATTGACCAATGTCAAGAGATGTCAGTACCCATACCATATCATAGGGTTTGTAAAACTCAATATTTAAATAACTGTAGGCAAAAAAAAGAAAATACTGATTGGCACTTCAGGAGACAAAAACACGAGCGAGCTCGTAAGAATCTGTTTACGTTTATTCAGGAAGAAATTGTCGAAAATATGCGCATTTTCCAATATTCCTTCTTGCTCAATTTATTCAGACAATTTTTATTGGAAGAGTATGATAATGAGAAGTTACCTAAGTGTTTTGACACCTCCAATATACAGAGTGAAATTTTAGAAAATTTCAAGGATGCTGTCATCATTATTTACAATCGTGGATGCAAACACGTTGTCTCTGCTAGTGCAACTCTAGAAAATATTGATATGACGTACGTGAATGAAGAAAACACCATTAATACTTCAGCGTTATTCCTGCGGAAGATTGTTCTAGGAGTTGAAAAAAATCCAATCAGTGATAATGTAACTGCGCCAAAACTCATCAAAGGTGAATGTGAAATTCCATATGCTCTATTACGTTTTTATACTCTTTTGTTAACTGGAGGTGACGTGGATAAAATAAAAGACCCGAAAAAGTTGGTCTTCGCCAAGTCTTTTGCTTCTGATGTTATTTATGCTATTCACAGAGGAAGAGTTAAGACATCCAAACATATAACTCTTGGAATAACAGTCAAAAGTTTGAGTAGTAGTGAAAAGCTTCTACGCCTCTTACATTCCTACGGACATTGCATTTCGTACTCGAAAGTATTAGAATTGGAGACAGAAGCAACCTATGATATATCGGAAACAGATAAGGTATGCCCTGCTGGTATGGTATTGCAACCATCTCTCAATAGTGGTTTTGCTTTCGATAATTTCGATCGATATGTAGAAACATGTGATGGTAAAGACACTATGCACGATACGGTGGGAATTTCGTTTCAAGATCATGCTCCACAAGTTGACATATCTCCTGAAGAAAGTAACGATGGTATTGACAGTAACCAGCCTCGTAGAAAACGATTCCGCAGACACTACGAAGCCGATACTCTCGTTATTCAACCACTTACAGAAACTCCAAAGTTTGAAGGCACTCTCCAATTGCCGGCAAACGATAATGCACCTACTAATTTGGAAGAAGCTAAAAGGTTAGATAGAGTATGGATGATAAGCCATGCTTTGAATATATCTACACCAATGTGGGTGGGATTTAACGCTCTAATTGCCAATGACAAAAGTATTACTCAAGATGTATTTTATTTAACCCCTATCAATGAATCACCTACCAAAGATTACGTGGTACATGAAACTATGATGCGGAGTATCCAAGGTGCTGAAGAATGCGGACAACAGTACGCGCAGGTACATTATGATTTGGCCATAGCTAGTAAATCATTGAAAATACAAAATTCTGAGCTCAGAAGAAATAAGGACTCAACATTGAAACGCATTTTTGTTCACTTGGGACCTTTCCACATAGCAATGTCGCAGTTTAAAGCGATTGGTAAATACATTGAAAATTGTGGTTTATCGGAAATTTTAATTGACTCTGGTTTATTGGCAAGCGGATCTGTAAACTCATTTCTTATGGGGAAGCACTTCAACAGATGTAAACGCTTACATCCTGTTATGTCTGTTGCTATTGAAATAATGCATTTCAAATTTTTCATAGAGAAAGAAAATGTAATAGTAAGCGATGAGTGTTTAGACTTCTTGAAAGCTTTTCAAAATAGGAAAGGTGAAGACATTAATGGAAAATTAGTTACATACCCTACAGTAGATAATGTTGATTTTATAAATATATTATATAAATATGACGACTTCCGTAGAAAAACGTTAAATGGTGATCATGGATGTACACCTAAATTCTATCTTACTTATGTTGAAATGGTTAACAACTACTTTCTTTTTGACCGAAGTATTCGCACAGATGATATTGATTTGTACAAATATACTCTGCCACTCATTGCCAATCTGTTCTTTGTCTTCAATCATCAAAACTATGCTAGGTACCTCACTTTATATCATTGCAACTTGGAAAATGTCGAGCGATCGCATCCTGGATTGAATATCGTTGTAGGGATAAAAAGAACTAAGAAGCCTTTTTCCAAGCGAGAAGTAGACTTTACTGTTGAAAGTACGATCAACGCTGATGCTGCTAAAAACTCATGCTAATGAAGCTTTCAAAAAGAAAGCTATGAAATTGGAAGCAACGTCGTTTCCCCCTTGTTTCCGGGAGTTAAAACAACATATGAAGAGAAGTACCTACATAGCACAGATTTGGTGTAATGCCTACAAACAAATACCGTCGACCTTGTTACCAATAAGATATGGATGGATGTTCAATGACGGTCGGTACGATTTCGACTGGTTCCACGGCGAGGAATGCCCCCAAAAAGTCAGTGACATAACGGAACCGGATGAGGAATCAGGCGAAGAAATTGATGACGTCATAGGTGAATAAATATATCTTTACATCTTCAATCTGTACGTAAGACTTTAATTTTGACAAAAACTTATTCATGTTTCAGAAAATGATAGAGAAGATAATTCGGACGTCGATGAAGACGTTGACTCCGATAACAACTCAGCGGCTGATTCCGATACTGATTAATTTAAATAAAAACCTTAGTTTGTAATATCATCTTTAAATATATCGAATTTATCGAAAAAATAGTTGTTTCATTTTCATCAGCCTAAAAGATATGGACTGCATTAAAATGTACGGCATCATTTTTTCCTAATTCATTTATCTTAATACTATTTAAAACAAGGGGAGAATGAAGAAAATTGCTATATTTTATTAATCTATGAATATTTAAACTTTTTCAATAGTTTAAAAAATTACAGTTTTTATATTTCTCTATAATTTTTTTTTGAACAGTTTCTTTTGAACGGCAATACTATATAACAGTTGTATTTTACAATATCATGTTAAAAAAAAAGTTGCCGTACAGAGTTAAATGATTTTACAGCTTTATAAATCAAGTATACCATGAAATTAAGATAATTATTAATGTACATTCAAATGAACAATAATTATTTGATGGCATTTTTTTTAATAGTACTTTTGAGTGCTAGGTAATGTTTTGGAACCAAAGCCGTACTTTTTCAAATCACCCCCCGGAGCACGGAAAGAAAGGGGGTTGCAACCCTTGATTTTTCTCTTTGTCGCACGATTTTTGTACGGGGTTGCGGAATAATAAATTAAAAGCTGTATTGAAACAGTATGAAACTGATGCCGTACAGAGTAAAGTGACCAAATGTACCTTGGAAAATGCCAGAAAATAAAATAAAAATCCCTACTTTGTGGCGCACCATTTTTTTACGGCACTGCGTGTTTTCTTATTATTTTTCATAAATCTAACGATGGTAAAAATGCCGTACAAAAATATGTGAACAAAATCTACTCACTCCTACCTGCACTTTTGAATTTTCACCAGCACTCAGTTGGACACCTTACAAGTGACGGCATAGTGCTGAATCTTATTATTGCATGGTCTTATATCCTACTATATACGTCATCTGGTGGTTCATATGACCCATCCATTTTTGAACATGGGCCTGTAGTCTATAAGTATTAACAACGTTTTTTTTAAAATACAAATCACCAGTTTTATATAGTCAACACTATATTTTATATTTTGATTGTATTTTTACATTTGTGCAACATAACAAGTGATTAATATTATTAACACTATAGGGTGACCGCAGCTTCTTCCTCGTGGGAATTTCATAAATCTACATCCTGCCTACCCTGAAAGGGATTATAGACGTGAGCGTATAGATACATAAATCTACTTAAAAGGTAGATTGTAACTGTGCGTAATTTGGAAGATTCTAGATTTATCTTAGTCATTGCTACCTGACCAGAAAAACAGATGGCGCCACTTAAACATATGCTCTTTAGCCTGTGCTTCACTATTCTAATTGTTTGTTTCTTTTGCGAACAAAAAAAGAAAGTTTTTTTAGTAAATGTCGACATAGTTTTCTGGCCAACAGCGGCAGTTTTTTTTTTCTTTTTTTTTCTTGTATTTATTTGCGTGGATTCTTTTAATTTTAGAACTAATTGCTCGAAAGGAAGAGATGAGACCTAATCGTTACAGTGGAGGTACTCAAATGTTAAGAGTGAATAAAAAAGGAAATCAAAACAAAAACAAAGGAATCCATTCAAATTAATACAAGTGCCTTTTATTTCTAGTGGAAGAACGTTAGTCATAAAAACGTAAAAACCTTGGGACCCGGTTCCAGTGAACGAATTATTGTATAAGCTTTTTCAACGTATTCCTAAGACTAAATACCAAAACGTTGTCTTTGAAAACAGAATATGAATTAAAAAGTGGCAACACCGTAGTGTTGTCCCGTTTTTCTTAGATTGATTTGAAAGGGACGACGCTACAGTGTTGCCACTTTTTAATTCATATTCTTTTTTTCCAGACTGTACCTATTTATTTTAGGCAATCTTAATTTTTTATTGGCCAGTTTTTTGTATTTTAGATAAGAGTAGGGCTTGTTTTGCCTATTCTTCGAAAGGCGCAAAGTTAAAAATGCTTTTTACTTACTTTAAGTAACACAAATTGTTCTATGAAAGTTTTTTTTTACTTTGACACAACCAATAATTTTTAACAGTCTACATTTGTTGGTTTTGAAGACAGAAATCATTCGAAAATAATTAAAACACTGATATTTTTACTTATAAAAAACTAACATTCCGCCCGGGACTTCGTTCCCGTGGGAATTAGGGAAAATTATGTAGCTTATGTCCATCGGGGATAATGAAGCTTTCTAATGGTGAAAGAATTTTTCAAATCGGTCCAGTAGTTTCGGAGCCTATTCAATGCAAACAAACAAACAATCAAATCTTTCCTCTTTATAATAACTAGTATTTTTCTCTACCTCACTTAAAAATTTAAAAAAATGAGACAAGCTAAACATTTTAGTTTTTAGTCTTAGAAACGCGTTGAAAAAGGTTTCGTAACAACCGTTCACTGGCCCCGGGTTACAAGCTAACCTTTTTGCCACTTTTTACATTAATTGCATTTTTCTAAAATCCAGTCAAACATTAAGACTAGTTCACGTTGCTTTAAATTAAACTCAACAAAAATACCAAAAGATTCGTGACAGTAAAAAAATTGCATTGTAGTTTTCTTATCAAAAAGGAAGTCGTTTTCCAATCGCCATATAACTGTAAGGAACTATATGCCTCATTATAATTTGTTTAATAAAAAAACATGAACAAGAAAGCTGGACTCTGAACTCGACCCTCGGGTTGTCTCAATGTTGTTTGTGTATTTAAATACAAATATTTGAATGAGCAACCCTCGGAAACGCTAGTAGCCCAGTGAGTCAACAAATCAGTGAGGTTAAGCAACGTGCACAGAGGCAGGGAACCTGATTCGGAGGGCACGTTAAACTGTCAGTCCCGGCTGTTGTCGACTGACTACAGTCGTTAAAACCAAGTCAGAGGCCATTGTGCGGTTTGAAAACTCTGACACCAGGGTTAGCCAAGTTTGCCACACAGTTGACTATACCTACACGATAAGAAGAAGAGAAGCAACCGTTTCACAGATTGAGAACTAATGCCTCGTATTCTGACAATCCTAGTATAGACCCCTGACTAACAAAAGAAGCTTGAGAAGCTTAAATGGAAGCGTGACGCTCACTCTTTTTTTAAATATAAGGTCCTAATTTATTAGTGACTTTCCTTTTAACACGTTATTGTGTAGGTCAAAATATATCATTTGAGTCAAAAAACAAAGGCATAATATTAAATTGAAAAGGTCTTGAAAAATTTTATTATGATATTTTTTCATTACTATGATGAATAAACCCATCCATTCAAACGTAAATAATAATGGCAGTAGTAGAGCGGGCGAGCGGGGAGTGGCCGGCTTCAAGTGATAGAGAACCATTCCTTTATCTTTTTTGCTAAATTTTATTTTAAGATAATTAAATTATATGTTGTTTTTTGGAATACTATTAACCTATACAATAACGTCTTTGAAGGAAAGTCACTAATAAATTAGAACCTTATATAACGAATGGGTTGGCTCTTGACCATAATACACCCCAGGGGCGAAAATGTGGTCAAGGGTGTATCTCACCCAGAAGATGCCTATTCACTTGAACTTTAAAGAGACTTGGGTTATATGAGCCTGGAAATACAGACGCAGGCAGAGAACCCAATACTTCTGTGACTTGCAATAAGGGACCATCCATAAATTCCGTCACACGTTAAGGGGGGGGGAGGGGGTCAACAAAGTGTGACATTGTGTGACAAGGGGGTGGGAGGGGTCATCAGTTTCGTGACGTCACATTTCAAAATGTGTTATGAGTATCAAAACGTTAACAATTAACGACAAACTTAACCTCTTCAGTCGCAAGCACTATTTTGAAGTTTATTATTTTGGTGAGACAACGGTTTTTGAGTTCCCAAAAAAAATAATTTATTAAGTACTGCTTTTGTGACGTCACATTAGGGAGGGGGAACTCTTATAAATGTGACAAGCTGTGACAAGGATCATGAAATTCGTGTGACATAATTTATGGATGGCCCCTAAAGAATATTGAATTCTATTCCTTAGCAGTGCGTAATATAAAAGATGAAGAGAAACGCTCAGTACGGATTCAAGGAATCTTGACAAGGTAAAGAGTGGTATACCATGCAGTGCGTCTGGTAGAAGGGGGCTGGCGGAATGAGCTCGTGCAGCCTGCTTAGGAGTTGCTGTGTCGCTCACGGTTCAGAATCGATCGGCAACGCAGATGGGTAGTACACCTTGATGTCTGACCGTAATGGCAACATGTCACGAGCAGTTCCATGCTTCGGAGGGAACAAGCATAAGTCGAGCAGTCCCCAACATAATCTTAGAGAAAAATAAACCCTAGTTGGCAACACTGGACACTAGTGACTATAAATAGACCGCCGTAAAAGAAAAAAAAGAAAAAATACGACAACATCATTAAACAGAATATGTAACAAGCCGGGGGGCAACTTTTTGAGCAAAAAGCCTGAGTAAAAAGGCCGTTTTTTTTAAATAGATTTTTTTAAATGGATTTACTCTTGACTACAATCTAGCCCAGAGGCGAAGATGTGGTCGAGGATGTAGCAAGCTCACCCAGAAGATGTCGAAAGAAGATGCTCTTCCTAAGATTCTACATTTGACTGTATTCACCAAGGCATGAGCTACTTGCTCACGCATAGCTAGCACAGCCCGCGACAAACTTGCGCGGCACATTGGCGTTGTCATACACACACTTTTGGCGGCACTTTTTTGATATTTAACCGCGAAGCATTTTACATCTAGGACATTCACTTGACAACACCCATTATGCTAAGAAAGTAGATTTTTAACAGTCACTATGATTTTTATAACTAACGTTGACAGAATACATTTTTAAAAACCTCTATTCTAGTTCATTCTTTTATTACACGATTGTCTATTATTATTTTCATAGCACCGCTACATTTCTAAGTTTAGAAAAATAAAGTATACTTAGTCTGAATGTAAAGCGAGCGAAAAAATTAATGGGAAAGTTTTTTTAAGAGATGGCAACACTGGAATAATATGCAGGGCGCAACAAAATACTTCGATGTAATATAGCTTCTAATAGGGGTTTAATCAAAATGTCTTTTTAAATTTTATTTATGATTTCTTTCTCAAATCGTTTTTTATTTAAAAACTTGACCATAAAACAGAGATTTAGAATAAAACTAATCCATGTTTACTTTGGATTTATCTACTGAAAAGAAAGCTCAATTATTTAAAGATTGTTTCATCTGTTACCCGTTAACACACTTTGATTGATTCACTTTATTGACTCTAATAATGAACTCTATTCACTCTAGAAACGACTCCCATAGGATCCCAATCTTAAAATGCGGTGACTTTAAATAAAGTACTTGACGAAACTTTAGGGGGAGATTCTCTGAACAACTTGTCTGAACAACTTTTCCGAAGAAACCTATATGAAATTCTCAAAAAAATTCTACATTCCATACAAATATTGTACAGGGAAAGGCGAATTTTTTTTTCATATTTCGATCTATGTATCACATTAATCTTGGGGAAAATTGTTCAGTTTTTTGTGCTCACTCACATCCCTGATTTCCGCGTACTAATAAAGCCTACATTTAATCGAATTATTTTGTTGAACCCTCTCGTACATTGCTGCCTTTACTTATACATAATTAGTCAAAACCACTTAGTATATCAGCAATGTATAACGAGATTGCTATCGAAATCGCCATCAACTCATCACAGTTAATTAATTAATTTAAATAATTCAGTCACTAATTCATGATTCGTATCATTTGGAATGTACAATTAGATCGATGATCTGTACGAAATGACATAATAAATTGATTTAAATTTAAAAATAAAGAATTAAATGTCATTTCATGTCATACATTTTTATATCTAGGAAATCCTTGAGTTTTAAACTGTAAACCTAAACCCTACGGTGGATACTGTCCCATAAACCGCCTTACCAAAGGAGTTAATTGAATCATCTGAAAATAAAAATACAAAATTCAAATAATTGACAAAAAATACAAAATTCAGATAATTGTCAAAAAAATATATTGAACAATTCACTCGGCGCTATCCTATCCTTAATATATTCAAAATCTGTACAGTACAGCTACCAAATCTAGGTTTTTCTTAATAATTGTGTATAAAGCTGATCAGTAAATAATACAAATGGAATTAGCAAGAAATTGTGTTTAATAATTAAAAATACCATAATTTACTATAACACAGTAGTTGAATTTTTTCAAAACTATTAGTTGAAATTTTATTAGTAATACAGTTAATAGCTAGCATACATTATGTTTCAGCCTGTGGAGTATGACATTGCTGGGCAAAAGCCTTCCCTCTTTTAGGAAACTATACTGGATGTAAGATACAGGTTAGCAAAAACTGAAACCCTGAGCTCAAACCATTGTTCTGAATGATTTTCCAGAGGAATTTTCCTCAGAAAATTTTCTTTTTTTAAAAATGTTTTTTTATATTTTCTACTTTGAAATTAAATCAACTAGTCTAATACACTCCATTTTTCAATAAAAAAAATAGAACAGCGTAAACACGAAAACCAGCTAACCTGCATAAAATTGTGTAATAAAAAAATAATAAAAAAAATACCTTCCTAATCAGCCGCTCTTGGCTATGTGCTGTCTTTGAGTGATTCTTTTGGAGCCTCCTTCGGTGATGTTTCGGATTTTTCGGACATATCCTGTGGAAGAAACAATTGGGTAGATGACTAATATTGAATCCTTACTTCCATACTTAATACTTAATAAAGTAACTCTATCTGTTTTTCTGTCCGTCTTTCACGCCTAAACCACTGAAGCGATTTTGATGAAATTTGGTACAGAGATAGAGCCTGAAAGGACATAGGCTACATTTTATCCCACAGTTGGGCACGATATAACCTGTAGTTTACGCGGGCGGAGCCGCAGGCGGAAAGCTAGTATCACATATATTTGGGACAACCTATCACCATTACACCATGTTCCATCTAATAACATAACCCTCAGAGTGAATGTCAAATGTGTCGTCAAGTGATTCTAGAACTACATGACGATCTGCGTACCCCGAAAGGGATTATAGACGTGAGTGTATATCAGTGGCTCTTAACAGGTGGTCCGCGAACCACTGGTCTTCCCTGGAAGCATCTGAAGTGGTCCGCGAAGCCATCCCAAAAATATTTTATGAAATGTGACAAGTCAACACAAGCATTAAAATCGACTGAAAGCCAGAGCCTTTAATTGTATTAAAAAAAAATCCTGTTGAACATGAACAAATAGCGCATGTAGGTGTAACTGTAGAACAACCCTTTAATTATTTTTACGTCCAAACAGTTGGTGGTCCGTGGCAAAACAAAACAGATATTTTGCAAAATGGTCCCCCAATACTAAAAGGTTAAGAACCACTGGTATAGATAGAGCAGGGATGGCGAACCTTTATGGATTGACGTGCCATTTTTTTAAAAGAAATGTTGAATGAGAACATAGACATGCCATCAAATCATGTTGACTTATTGTGAAAATATTAAACTTAAACAGAGCACTTCCTGCCCACCACGCCTACGCATTCCGCTCACTTAAGTTCGTTAGTTGAACTGCTTAGTGAATTTTGTTAATTTGTCTACTAGATATGGTAAGTGTAGGTATGTAGGTATTAAGTTTATACATCAGTGTTAATCATAAATATAATCAATGTACTTGTTTGTGAGAGAGAAACATACGAATTTACTTACTAGCGTGCCCAAAGTATTTTGTCGCGTGCCAACTGCCATTGGTTCGCCATCCCTGAGATAGAGTATAGAACCTAATGCTAAAATGTACCTCATCAAACACAGCATGTCCGTTGGGTGTTTCCCGCAATGTATCGTCCTCTTCGTCCGTGTGAACATCGTAGAACTCTTCACTGTCCATCTCTGCGTCCGTTCCTGACAACAATTTTATGTGTAAGTTTATGCCGTGTGGTGATCGGTCTAGTACCCATCTCTTTCCGTGGGTGTTGTAAGAGGCGACTAAAAGACCTGCCTTCTAGTGATCCATCCCATGCAACGACACTTCATTTTTTTCTGAATCTGAGGTGTCGTCTTATGGTCTCATGCGGTGTGGTAGGCTCTGTAAGGGCCGTGCGGTACCCTCCTACCAAAGTCCGACGGAAAACAATTGGCTGTGTTCCGTCGGTGCGTGGAAGTACCAGTGCCCGTCGCGTGCTTGTTTACGCCGCGTGCGATACAAATCTCGTACACCATGTGTTCAAAAAGCACGCAAAGGTTTAATGGCATTTTCTAGGTTAACTCGCTCCATCTTTGACCTCATCTATGACCTTGGTCAAGATCGAGCTCAAGAGTTAACCCATCACATAATAATAATAATAAAAAGTTACACTAAAATCTAAAACCAGCACTTAATACTAAATGTAGACTCGAAAGAGCGTTTGCTTGGCGTATTTTCCAGAGCGAGGCTGTACGGCTTATATTCTGCCAATTAAATCTTTAATTGTAGCTCTGCTAAAGTGTGTTGAGTCAATGACATTGCCCACTAAGTGTGAGTGACTGAGTGACAGCGTGTGAGTGTATAATGGTAGTCATAGATGATAGAAGTACTACGCAACCGAGGCGTAGCTGTAATCATATGTGCCGATGACATCGCCCTCAGGGTGAAAGTGAGTAAATGTGTGTTAGAGTGTACTCACCCAACGAGTTTGTATGTGTGTGTGAGTGTGTAATTCTGCTTGAGTATACTGACCAACGACAGACTGGTAGTCAGTGAAATAAACCGACGCGTAGTTAATGTGTGTTGAGGATAGCCCCGCTAAGTGTGTTTAAGTGAGTGAGTGTGTGAAAATAAGTGTGTTTCAGTCAGTGAGAGAGTGTGAATGTATGAATAAGAGATGAATGGGTGTAATACCCACCCATAACAGATTTTTAGTTGGTGAAATACTTTTAGACTCGTATCTGTGTCTGTTTGGCGGCGACATGGTCCACTAAGTGTGTGTGAGTCCGAGGTGTGATTGAGTATGTGTGGGGGTGTGTGTTTGAGAGTGTGTATTTTATAATTAATATGTTCTAATTAGCAGTAAAACAAGACAGAAAATATACAAAAACGTATCCGCAACAGGCTTCGTGATGTGTATTTGAGTGTTGGAGTAAGTGAATGAGTGAGTGTGTATGTGTGTGTGTGTAAGTCTGCGTTTGCGTGTAATCTAAGTGTGTGAGTACTGACCTACGACAGACTGGTAGTCGGTAAAGTACTCCGCATCTGATGCGTAGCTGTGGTCGTGTGTGTCGACTACATCCCCTGAAGCCGCCGCGGTCGGTGTCGGCGTTGAAGCTGTCTTGGCGGGCTTTGTCGCTTCGCGGCGGATGCGCTTGTGTTTTTGCCGCTTTAAATGACTGTTGGAAAAGAAATTTTACTATTATTATTTCTGGGTTTTGACAATATCTCTCCGAAGAGGTAATTTATGGTACGGGCCGAAGTCAAGTATTATTTTATAGAGACAAGAACTTTCGTACTATCCTACGGGTGTTCAGTATAACTGCCTTTTGCATGAGGTTAAGCATTATTATTAACAACGGGTGGGCTCTTGTCCACAATCTAGCATAAAACCGAAGATCGAGGATGTAGCAATCCCACCCAGAAGAAGCCTATTCACTCAAATTTTAAAGAGAATCGTGTTATATGAGCCCGGACATACAGACGCAGATGTATGAGAAAAGTATAGTGTCACATCATTGACGTGGAGAACGGACAAACACACTTTAAGCCGCTGTTTATACACAAGCGTCGTGGCGCGGCGAACAAAGCAACGTAAAATCAATCTTAATAGCTACGGAGCAGAGGTTTTCAGCTTCAGTTGCACTTAAGACTGAAATCAGTTCCAGAATACAATTTTTAAAACAATAACACTCTTTGGAGATGAAATGTTTAAATGAGTATCAAGTTTTGTCAAAATGTTTGTCAAAGTTGGAATAACATATTTGAAGTACAAGCAGATGTATGTAACTTGATTCTTGTGAGAATTTTGGGAGTTTCGTTTAAGCATGGAAGTTTCGATATAAATCAAAAATAATATTAACAAAAGAAAACCTCTCATTACTATTATCAACTTTTGTTTATTGGGTTCTGCAGCTCTAGCACGAAAACTACAAACTCGCGCTCGGCTCACGCTGAAACTTCACTTTGATTGCGCAAGGGTCCCGCGCAAAGGCTTGCTCGCCTTATGGCGTTGTCAATGTTGACATTTTGACATAGGACCGCGGTGTTGTCGCGGCGCTGTCACTATCATACTCGGCCTGCTGAATTGGTTTTTGATTCAATTTATTCAATTCATTTATTTGTAAAAAAATATGGTAGGTGTAACATTCATAGATCACAAAATAAAAATATTATCACATATTTATATTTATTTGTATTACAGAAAAAATAGCTTTATTCTGTGACAATCATTACTTTTTTTTATAGCAACTGCAGATTAATTATAGTTAATTGCCCAAGATCATGGGTCATAACTGTCATAAGACAAACAATAATAATAATATGTTTATTTCTTTAACACATACGTTAAAAAAGTTCAACACATACGTTAAAAAAGTTCAAATTATATTCTTATGCTATCACATTAGTTCTATACTTGCAAATATCTGCCGCAGTGAGGAAAAAAGGCCTGGGCTCAGCGATTCATGCCAGACTGATAAGCAGGCTGGCTACACTGATTTCCAGTTTTACAGATTGATACATTACGCTTTGTGTGAGAGTGCAAATAGCTGTCAACAGGCAAGGGAATTTTTTAAAGAATTTTATGAAATCACAACATGGCTCCGTTTCCACGAAAGTGTTAATTAAAATAAAACTGAGTACAGGAAGAATGACTAAGGTTCATATTACAGACTCAAGACTCTGATCTATCTTTTATTTTTAGGGCTGTATTAGTTTCTAAACTTTGTTCTATTTGTCTTGATCTTACAGTATTGATTGTCTCTGTCTCTCACTATTAAAATAACAAGACGACTGCTACTCAAGTATAGATCAGTCTGAGTGGCGTTCTGTAATACGGACATAAAGTCTAAACACGTAGATTACTTACGTTTCTTTCTGCAAGTCTTTTAATGATTCTAGCTCCATTCTCATATTGGCCATCTGTTTGTCTAGTCTTTGGACTTCTCTAGCTGAAATTATATGAAAGCAGTCATTAGTATTATATTTCAAAACTCCTTGTAACATCTTCTTTCGTGTCGGTGGCATAAATCATATTTTGTTGGCCCAGTATTTAGCCACATCAACGGCACTGTCAAAAGCGGCCATAAGTTCTTCCCAAGCCAACTAACAGTACTCCAATCTTATTAGGATAAAAAATGTAAACTTAACTTTTTTCAAAAAATAATATTTCAAGCATGTTTTTCCAGACTGTTTCAAATCTAGTGGTTGGAACAATCTTTCGTCCTACATTGATCATGATATTTGTATGCAAAGGGAGGGAAGGGAAGGGTAAAGATTTCGCACAAAATAATAAAAATGTTTGCATAAAATTAAAAGAAATATTTATTCATCATAATTATCTATCTGTCACTTTTTCCAAAATTTTTACAAACAATTCAAATTAAATATACACTCTCTTTGCCTTTTTTTAGGCAAACTCATTTATGAAATCATTTATAGCTGATGACTTTTGTAATTTCTGAAATACCTAAATAAAAAAATTGGGAAGTTTTTTTTTAATTTTTGCTTATACGCACGTTGGGAGCCCCATATTGATACGGCAGATATCAATATGGGGCTCCCAACGTGCGTATCCTGAAAATGACACTGTTGTCATGTAAGCAACATTTTTGTCTTTATTTATTCTCTCAACCTAACATAGCATACACATACTTTGCATTTAACCTCTATCAAAGTGTAAAGGGCATTAGAAAGTTACATACTTAGATAGTGTTTGAAGATAAGTAATATTTATATACAAAATAACCTAACGACATCAAAACATTTAAACAACAAATCATCACAGTATGTCATAAACCACTCAGTCTTAACTTAAATATTGTGAATTAATAAGGACTTGGGCCCTAGTCAAACAAACCGCCCTTAGACGTACCCGGTGGGAAAGTGCCCATGGTGGCGCTGGCGGCATTTCCACGTTGGATCGCTAACGAAATATGTTGCATTTAACTTACCTAACATGACTCTCCGTTTTTCAGCGTACACTTGCTCGTAAATGAAGACACCCGCGGCGCCGACCAACCCGACCAAAGCGGCGCCAGCAAACACTTTAGGCGACATAAATGTATTCGAATTCATCCTTAAAATTATCAACTTTTCTCGTACCAACTTCTAGCAGAAAATATGCGATTTTAAGCGGCTTTATAGGCACTAGACACGATATCACACCAGATTATTCACTAACGTTATTCTAATTAGCCCGATAAGCCAGAAGTTACGAAATTAAATCGGATTTCCAATCTAAAAACACTAAAATTTCATGTTAATTGTTTGCGTACTCCAAAATGATTTGAGTATGGTAATGGTACCGGAAAATGCAGAAATCAATGCCAAAGGGTCGTCGCGAGTTTTTATGTTACGCGTATTGAGAAATAAAAGAAAAAACCAGCTAAATTAGCAAATTTTGCAATTTACGTTTACGTTTCGGCTGTCAAAATATTTGTGACATTTGCGCACAGACTAAAGATAAAAGTGTGTTTTCATTGCATCAATCACCTTTCTATCCTTTCTTCCAACAATGCTTTCCGCTATAGACTAAAGACATGGCTGTATGGATGTCACCGGAAAATTGTAGGTAGGTAGTCTGTCTGGCCATCGAAAGTATTCGAAAGCTGTGAGAAATGGCGGCAGATTTATCCTAACCTAACAAAATGAAAAAATCAAATCAGTAGAAATAAAATAGTATTAACTCCGTTTAATCTGCCACTGTTTCTCGTGGACAGCTTTCGTTGGCCAGACTCTAATGATACAATTTCACTAATGATATTATAATTTCCCGCGACATTACGATTTGCCTTGTAAAATTATAATTTCACGAAACTGCATGAAATTAGTTTCGGTAAGATTTTTCTAGGTTCAGTTAGGTTGTTTAATATAATGAGAAAGTCCATCAATGTGATTAAAATTGAGAGAGACAGTTTACAAAGTACCGTAGACTCCTGTAACTTCGCCTAATTTTCGCATGATATTCACACATTTTTGAATTTTCCCGCTTAACATATTCGTTTGGAACACCAAACACCGCTGCATACCGACCAATGAGATGAATGCTTTTTATGTGTGCGAGTAATATTTCGCTTCTACAGCATACATGCAACAAAAATGGCGTTTAAAAATTTTGGGCGAAGAAAGGGCACAAAACTTAACTTCGCCTGACCTTTGTATTTCTTAATGTTATGCTCAAAAATAAGTCATATATATTATTTACTGTTCGATGCTTATTTAAAGACACTCAGAGCTATTTGCAAAGACCTAAAAGCCTAATTATTATTTTTTTGTAACGTAGGCGAAGTTAGGCCGTGATTTTGAGAAAGTAGGAACCACCAGTAGGGTTGTCACTTTTCAATTCGAATGATAAATAATTAAGGATTAGGGATAGGGTACAAAGTGTTATCAAAATATTTTCAGCCGCCATAAACCACGAGTTAAGACCATGTTTCTAAATCACTAGGTTAGGTAACGAAATTTTCCATACAAAGCTTGTTATGTTTGTATTCATGGTTAAAACGCCTGCAGATATTTTGAGAGCACCTTATATATTCTACTCACGGTATGTTGAATAGGTATTTCTATTAAAAAATCTATATTTTCAAATTATCGTATTTATTCAATAAATCAGCCTTCACAGATAACACCTAGAAAACTATTTAAATTATTTAAAATCCATCTCCAGGCCAATCTACCAATATGCCAAATTTCATCCAAATCCGTTCAGCCATTTAGGCGTGAAGAGATAACAGACAGACAGACAGACAGATAAACTTGGCCCTTTATGATATTACTGAGATAGTAATATAATAAGACATTCAATTAAAAATACAGTTGATCACATTTATTAATAAAAAAATAAATAAAAAAAACATTAAAATCTATTAAGTAGGTAATTAATATTTTTTCGTTAAGTGGCAGCCCTAAGTGTAGGCGAAGTATGGTAGGTGACGGTTTGCAAAACACGTCCTAACATTGCCTGCTTGAATATTTAATTCAAAATCAAAGATAACTGAATCACTTATAGCGCACTGGAAAGCACACTATATTTGTCACGTACTGTAAAGACATCAGAACCTTACCTTTTACCAGTTTTCCGTGAGATAAAGATTTTGTGGCACCCGCGCAAAATCGACGTACACCCTGCTTGACGTTTTGAGTGACACTGTCAAAATGGCCGCTCTGATTCCAACAAATGAAGTTGTAGTGTTACCATTACTAGTATTCTAACCAATGAACACAATACAGTGCTACCATTATAAGAAAGAAAATATGTGCATTTGAATATTTTAGGCGAAGTAACCTACGAAAGGCGAAGTTACAGGAGTCTACGGTACCTACTTACTGAGAGATAAACTACAACTTTTATTACTAAAGTCTTCGGTCAACGTTACTCCAACTATTTAGATAACGGGTTACGTACAAAATCAAAGTTATAATGCTATCCGCGTTCAACCCAATTACAACCATAGCACCTAGTAATAAAGTCACAAAAAAAACAAAAGAGCTCACTCGCGTGAGGATTATCACAAAATTTCTTGTGATGTCTAGTAGCACCGATACACTGACCCCGATACTGCTATTTGACCCTGGAGAAAAATAAGACCCCAGAACCAAATCTCGCCATCCATCCCACTTATAGTGGGGCGGCAAATTGAATGTTGTCGTTAAAATTGTTCACATTGTGATAAAAGCGTGATTTTTTACCATGCTTAGGGGATACCATAGCGATTATTTTAAGATGTGGAGGCAAGCTGGATTTGACCCCTATCGCATTTTAGAGGTCAAATTATAATTTCGATGACGTTTTACTCCGTTTTGTGTATATTTTTATGAATTCATTTTGGATGGGTATTAGTTTACATATGAAAACACATCTACACATCACCTGCTTTCCGATGACACCTAAATCATCAAAATCGGTTCGGTAGTTTAGGCAGGAGCTATTCCCAAAATAATAGAAATAGCGTAGTGATTATATCCATAGAAGGATAAGCTAAATATTATGGTCATTTCATTACCTAAAATTTTGATGATTTTTTTTTGACAGTAATTTAACTTTTGTATGGAAACGCTCTTTTTTTGTTTCAGAAACGGAGTAAACGTCATTGAAATTACAATTTGACCTCTAAAATGCGATAGGGGTCAAATCCAGCTTGCCTCCACATCTTAAAATAATCGCTACGGTACCTATCCCCTAATCATGGTAAACATTTCATGCTTTTATCACTCAGAGAACAATTTTTCAAATTTCCGCCCAACTATTAGAACCAGCACCCCCGAAAACCTATTAAACGACACCCATCATGTCGGCTTGCCCGAAAATTTCATATCCGCCGTCTTGGATTTTTAGTGGCGGAAATCGCGAAGCTCCGGGCTTAAGTAACCCTTATCTTTTAAACGCGGCCCCGAGAAATTTTGTTTTCTTTGCGAATCGTATACTTACGACAAATTTTGAGAAATTCTTGGCATAGTCAAACATAAAAATTTCGATTGTGGCCCAGCTATGGTGATGGACTCCCATGGCACCTATACTGCAACTGCTATTTGACCCTGGAGGAAAATAAGACCCCAGCATCAAATCTCGGCAACCTTTTAATAGCGTTACTCCAGTACTCAACGACGTTACCCCAGCATCTAATGACGTTACCTCAGGCATCTAATGGCGTTAGCCCAGCATCTGATGACGTTAGCCCAGCTTCTGATGACGTTAGCCCAGCATCTGATGACGTTAGCCCAGCATCTGATGACGTTAGCCCAGCATCTGATGACGTTAGCCCAGCATCTAATGACGTTACCCCAGCACCAAACGACGTTACCCTAGCATCTAATGACGATAGCCTAGCATCTAATGACGTTACCCTAATATCTAATGACGCTACCCTAATATCTAATGACGTTACCCCAGGACCAAACGACGGTACCCCAGCACTCAACGACGTTACCGCAGCAACGGCAAAGGAATATATTTTCATTCAGCCATTTTGAAACATTGTCTAAATTTTAGCGTTATTTTTTGTGGTAAAGCCCTAAATATCGGGACGAATTAAAACAACTTTTTTAATTGTAGATCTATTAATAGAACATGTCATAGTAAGTTTACAATCCAGGCATAATATAAGCAATATTGTGTAAAGTGTCTTGCAGTAACCGCGCGGGGGGCGCGATGGCGGGCACGGCGCGGCACACGCCCAGCAGTGGGGCCAGCGAGCACAGTAAAGTGTCTAGTAGCACCGATACTGACCCCGATACTGCTATTTGACCCTGGAAAAGAATAACAAGTTAAGTAAATCTAGTTGTAATAGCCCAGTTGGTAATGTGCAAATTGTACTTTGGTGCACAGATATATTGAAAAAGTCGTTTTCCAATTGTTTAATTAATAATAGGGCCACAAATTTTAATGCAACCCACTAGCGATATAACATACTAAATTTGATTTAAAATACTTTTCGTCCATTATACAGATGGGTGAACAGATGCCAAATAAATTTAAATCCGCCTTGTTACGCTGTTAGTACGTTACTCCGACACCCAATAACGTTACCCCAATATACAAAACGCGGGATAGCCCCGGCGCCTGATAACGTCACTAGGGTCAAGCGGCTTATTGACTCCACCGCATCGACCACACCCGGTCACAACACCTCAGAAATCCAACCTCGCTTCTGCTATAAGTACCCAACAAGGTTAGTCCAGTTCTTGACCTAGTCACCCCAGTTTTCAATGCAGTTACCCTAGCACCCAACGACGTTACCCCATGCACTCAACGACGTTACCCAAACACCCAACGACGTTACCCCAGCATCCAATGACCTAACCCCAGCACTCAACGATGTTACCGCAGCACCCAACAATGTTACCCCAGCACCCTAGAACATTGCCTCATAATCCAACGACGTTACCCCAGCATCCAACTACGTTACCCCAGCACTCAACCCTATTATCACAATAACCAGTCTTTTGTATAGTTACCTCATGCTCCTTTAGCCGCTCTCCGATGATGGCGAGGCTCTCCCCTAGTAACCTGAGATGTGCGGCCACTTCAGCCGCCCCGCAGCCCGACACGCGGTACACCCCCGCCGCGCCCGCGCCCGCCCCCGCGCCTGATGACGTCACCGGGGTCGAGCTGCTTACGGGCTGGGGAATATTTTTTTATTTATAAATCTCAGGTTGCTTATAAGTAGAGGCCAGCGCATCAGGTTAATTCATTTTCCTTGCAAAACCGCTCTTATTTTTATCGCAACAGCGTAGAGTGCACGCTTGTGGTAACCTAATGGGCGGCTATCCGTACCTTTATGCTAATGTTGTTGTGTAAGCAATGTATTGTTTTTTTTTTTAAATTTAATTGTGCAATAAAGTATTATGTATTGTAAGATAAAAAGCCAATGACTCATTCAGGCCAATATAGAGTGTAAGAGACAATTTTTGCAAAAAGTGAAACCATCAAAGTGAATATTTTTCATTAAAAAAAAAACAATTAATTAGCATAGGCTGATATAAAATAATTTTAAAGAGTACGTATGTTTTTTATGATATGATAATATTATAAATTAATTAATTGTATTTATGTATGTAAATCGAAGATGATGTAAATTAGCAATTTTCAGTAACCTCGATAATTAGACTAAGTTGAAATTAGGCTTAATCACCCACTTTATTTAGTTACACTTGTTTTTTATTGTGAGGATCTATGGCTACATAATTTCCCAATTTCCTACCGGAACGAAGTCCCGAGCGGAAAGCTACTACATCTACACTAAAACGCTACACACTCAAAGGCCCACAAAAGGTGTCGTGGGTCCCTTGGAACACACAAAGACAGACACATACACCCATGACCCGAGAACAAACATCTGCTTTTTACACAAATGTTTGCCCCGACTGGGGATCGAACCCAGGACTCGCCGATCAAGAGGCAACGTCACTACCACTCGACCAAACCGGCCGTCAAACACTAATATTATAAAGAGTAATTTGATTGTTTGTTTGCGTTGAATAGGCTCCAAAACTACTGGACCGATTTGAAATTTTTTTTTGCCATATAGAATGCTACATTATCCCTGATAAACATAGGCTACATAATTTTCCCTAATTCCTACGAGAACGAAGTCCTGGGCAGAAGGCTAGTCTGAAATAAAGGCTTATTTAATTGGAAGCTGTCCCATTACATTACACCCTTTATTCATAAAAATATGGATTCATAAAAATACATAAAACGGAGTAAAACGTCATCGAAATTACAATTTGACCTCTAAAATGCGATAGGGGTCAAATCCAGCTTGCCTCCACATTTTAAAATAAACGCTATGGTATCCCCTAAGCATGGTAAAAAATTCATGCTTTTATCACTCAGAGAAAAAATTTTCAAATTTCCGCCGAACTATTAGAACCAGCACCCCGAAAACCTATTAAACGACACCCATCATGTCGGCTTGCCCGAAAATTTCATATCCGCCATCTTGGACTTTAGTGGCGGAAATCGCGAAGCTCCGGGCTTAAGTAACCCATAACTTTTAAACGCTGCCCCGAGAAATTTTGTTTTCTTTGCGAATCGTATACTTACGACAAATTTTGAGAAATTCTTGGCATAGTCAAACATAAAAATTTCGATTGTGGCCCAGCTATGGTGATGGACTCCCATGGCACCTATAATGCTACTGCTATTTGATCCTGGAGGAAAATAAGACCCCAGCATCAAATCTCGCCAACCTCTTAATAGCGTTACTCCAGTACTCAACGACGTTACCCCAGCATCTAATGACGTTACCTCAGCATCTAACGGCGTTAGCCCAGCATCTGATGACGTTAGCCCAGCATCTGATGACGTTAGCCCAGCATCTGATGACGTTAGCCCGGCATCTGATGACGTTAGCCCAGCATCTGATGACGTTAGGCCAGCATCTAATGACGTTACCCCAGCACCAAACGACGTTACCCTAGCATCTAATGACGATAGCCTAGCATCTAATGACGTTACCCTAATATCTAATGACGCTACCCTAATATCTAATGACGTTACCCCAGGACCAAACGACGGTACCCCAGCACTCAACGACGTTACCGCAGCAACGGCAAAGGAATATATTTTCATTCAGCCATTTTGAAACATTGTCTAAATTTTAGCGTTATTTTTTGTGGTAAAGCCCTAAATATCGGGACGAATTAAAACAACTTTTTTAATTGTAGATCTATTAATAGAACATGTCATAGTAAGTTTACAATCCAGGCATAATATAAGCAATATTGTGTAAAGTGTCTTGCAGTAACCGCGCGGGGGGCGCGATGGCGGGCACGGCGCGGCACACGCCCAGCAGTGGGGCCAGCGAGCACAGTAAAGTGTCTAGTAGCACCGATACTGACCCCGATACTGCTATTTGACCCTGGAAAAGAATAACAAGTTAAGTAAATCTAGTTGTAATAGCCCAGTTGGTAATGTGCAAATTGTACTTTGGTGCACAGATATATTGAAAAAGTCGTTTTCCAATTGTTTAATTAATAATAGGGCCACAAATTTTAATGCAACCCACTAGCGATATAACATACTAAATTTGATTTAAAATACTTTTCGTCCATTATACAGATGGGTGAACAGATGCCAAATAAATTTAAATCCGCCTTGTTACGCTGTTAGTACGTTACTCCGACACCCAATAACGTTACCCCAATATACAAAACGCGGGATAGCCCCGGCGCCTGATAACGTCACTAGGGTCAAGCGGCTTATTGACTCCACCGCATCGACCACACCCGGTCACAACACCTCAGAAATCCAACCTCGCTTCTGCTATAAGTACCCAACAAGGTTAGTCCAGTTCTTGACCTAGTCACCCCAGTTTTCAATGCAGTTACCCTAGCACCCAACGACGTTACCCCATGCACTCAACGACGTTACCCAAACACCCAACGACGTTACCCCAGCATCCAATGACCTAACCCCAGCACTCAACGATGTTACCGCAGCACCCAACAATGTTACCCCAGCACCCTAGAACATTGCCTCATAATCCAACGACGTTACCCCAGCATCCAACTACGTTACCCCAGCACTCAACCCTATTATCACAATAATCAGTCTTTTGTATAGTTACCTCATGCTCCTTTAGCCGCTCTCCGATGATGGCGAGGCTCTCCCCTAGTAACCTGAGATGTGCGGCCACCTCGGCCGCCCCGCAGCCCGACACGCGGTACACCCCCGCCGCGCCCGCGCCCGCCCCCGCGCCTGATGACGTCACCGGGGTCGAGCTGCTTACGGGCTGGGAAATATTTATTTATAAATCTCAGTTAGGTTGCTTATATATTGTACCTTTATGCTAATGTTGTTATATATTGTATTGTTTTTTATTTCATTGTGCAATAAAGTATTATGTATTGTAAGATAAAAAGCCAATGACGAGTATTCAGGCCAATATAGAGTGTAAGAGACAATCTTTGCAAAAAGTGAAACCATCAAAGTGAATATTTTTCATAAAAATTTAAAAAAAAAACAATTAACTTGCTATAATAGGCTGATAAAAAATAATTTTAAAAAGTACGTATGTTTTTTTATGTTATGATAATATTACAAATTTATTAATTATATTAATGTATGTAAATCGAAGATGATGTAAATTAGCAATTTTCAGTAACCTCGATAATTAGACTAAGTTGAAATTAGGCTTAATCACCCACTTTATTTAGCTACACTTGTTTTTTATTGTGAGGATCTATGGCTACATAATTTCCCAATTTCCTACCGGAACGAAGTCCCGAGCGGAAAGCTACTACATCTACACTAAAACGCTACACACTCAATAAACGCTACACACTCAAAGGCCCACACTAAGGTTTTCCCTTGTGTCGTGGGTCCCTTGGAACACACAAAGACAGACACATACACCCATGACCCGAGAACAAACACCTGCTTTTTACACAAATGTTTGCCCCGACTGGGGATCGAACCCAGGACTCGCCGATCAAGAGGCAACGTCACTACCGCTCGACCAAACCGGCCGTCAAACCCGCGGTGTCAGAAGTACCATCGTTTTGTACCATTGATGGTACTACTGACCTAGACTTATGTCGCTAGTACCATTAAATACAACACTAGATTTGGCACATGAGTTTGCTTTCACATAAAACAAAAAAAATAATATTTTCTTCCAACTACGCAGCAATTCCGCCATTATTGGCGTAAATGACATAACAAAAAAAACTAAATATTTGAAATTTAATTTAACTACTTTACTACTATTTTGTATTTTTATCGACGAAACTTTTCCAAAAATAATGGCACATTAACAATGTTATTCACCAGCTCCATCTGTCTTTCAGAATTTTAAGAAAACCGAAGGTTGTTTTAGGTTTTCCCTTGAAACGCTGATTAAATTGTCCATTGCATGCTTCAGAAATATTTACAGTTCGATGCACCACATTTTTTTGTAATTGTTCCGGTACGTTTTTAGGGATGTTGACTTTTTTTTATTGTTTATCTTAAAAAATAACTGAATCTAAAACCCAAAACCGAAATAATTTTTGAAAACTATTGAGAAATAAAAAAGTTACAAGCTTTTAAATTTCAATAGAGGGGGACTCTGTCAAGCAACGAAAAAGAGATGCACTTCTTTTTTTGTGACGTCACCGCCATTTGTTTGCGTAGGTAAAAACGAGATAGCTAGCTCTCCCCACAAAACGAAAAAGCTAGTCTTTACGTTAATATAAATGCTAATAACTTGTTCATTTATAAACCGATTTTATTGCTGTTTTCAGATTTTAATATATTTCTAGCAATATTTTTTGTTTCACATACAATAATTCATAAAATCAAACACTGTAATAAAACTCACGAAATTAAAGATGCTAAAGGTCTTTGACTGGTAGAATTTTCTAATAAAATTAATAATTAAGCCATTAAACGTCATGATATAAATAAAACAAGGTTTAATTAATCAGGTGGCCAGTAAGTTACTACATATAAGTAAAATAAATGTTTGGGTGCTTGTCAGTGTGTAAAAGTCGCTAGTACCATTAGTGGTAATATAGGTCAGTAGTACCATTAATGGTACTAGCGACATAAGTCTAGGTCAGTAGTACCATCAATGGTACAAAACGATGGTACTTCTGACACTGCGGGCCGTCAAACACTAATAAAGGGTAATTTGATTGTTTGTTTGCATTGAATAGGCTCCAAAACTACTGGACCGATTTGAAAAATTTTTTTGCCATTAGAATGCTACATTATCCTTGATGAACATAGGCTACATAATTTTCCCGAATTCCTATGGGATTGAAGTCCTGGGCAGAAGGCTAGTCTGAAATAAAGGCTTATTTAATTTGAAGCTGTCGGTTACATTACACCCTATATAGTTAACTAGCTGATGCCTGCAACTTCGTTTGCGTGTAAATTTTTTCTATTTTATTGACGGTCAATTAATGGACCTTCATTTAGTTTATTAAATATTGATTTAGTTTAAGATTTAGATTTTTACATACAAAAGTTTTTTCCCGCTAACTCCCGCTCCCGTGGGAATTTTGCAATATCCTGTTGCAACTAAGCTTTAAGTTTACTAAGGTACCTGCATGCCAAATTTCAAGCGTCTAACTTAAGCGGTTTAGATTTTTCATACAAAAGGATTTTCCCGCTAATTCCCGTTCCCGTGGGAATTTCGGGAATTCCTTTCTTGGTGCACCTCTACGGTACCTAAGCTACGTCCCTTCCAAATTTCAAGTGCCTACGTTTAGCCGTTTAGGCTGTGCGTTGATATGTCAGTCAGTCAGTTCCTCCTTTTATATATTTAGATAGATGTAATACTCACGACGAGCGCTTGCTGCGTGGTGTGCGCGGTGTGCGCGGGGCGCGGGGCGCGCGCGGGGCGGCCCGGGCCCGCGTGCGCCGGCGCCGGCCGCGGGGCTGCCGTGGACAGTAAGTGGTTAATGGTTATATCTATGTTATGTCATGTTAATTAAGGATAATAATCTTTACATAGTATAAAAACACTTATAACTCGTTCTCGAGTGGACCGATTTTCATGGTTTTTTCATGTATTTTTCTCCCCCCGAATAGCAGAATAACTATTAAAAACATTGTAAGATAGATAGACAATGTTACAAGTAAATAATAGTCACAATAATAATAGAATCTTACCCTGGTTGGATATGATCTTGGTGACGCCCCCGTGGTTGCTCTGTTCCTTTTGCATCGCAAAGCGCTTCGCTTTACGTTTCCAGAGGTAGCGCTCATTGTAGTTCACCTTAACATACATTATATTTTTAAACAAAATTACATTTTTCAAAAATATTTTTAAGGGGAAGAAAAATATTCGGCGCGAATGGGACTTGAACCCACGACCCCTGGATTAGATCTCCTGGTGCTCTAACCAACTGAGCTATCGTGCCTTCAAGTCAAGCGGCGAAACTCATTCCCTTACGAAGCACATTAAGTCATGGCTGTATTATATTTTATGTACAGATCAGATGATTGTTTTCGGGTCTAAAGGGACCCAGACCAGAGACCCAAACCAGGATGCAGAAGAGCCTAAGATACAAGGGAATCCTGAGTGTGTGGCATTTTATTTAAAACTAGTAATAATAAAGGGTATTTCTTTGTCCATAAAAACAACAAACATTTCCAAACATTCAGGAGACTTAAGTATTGACTGTCTCTTTCACTGACTATCAAAATGATAAAGATGTCTGCTACTTAAGTATAGATCAGAGTCTGAGCCGCGTTCTGTAATATAGACCTAAGAATCTTTGCTTTAAGTTTTATTATTAATTTTTATTAATTTGCCTGTAAGTTTTATTTCGTTTTGCAATGCACCACACTATTATTAGGTCCTTACAATATTTATTCCATACAATATTTTTGAAAAACTCATCTAGCATTTGGATATTTCTCTGATATGTGAAATCCAAATTTAACAAAATTTTGTGGGAAGATTTGGTTGGAAAACATTATTTAACTTTTATGACACTTTTTTTTTTCACCAGCCCATATACGTCCCCACCGAAGGGTACAGGCCTCTCTTCGAAACACGAAAAAACTTACTTAAACTTAGTTGTAACTTAGTTTAATGAAATTTTAAATTGTAACTAAGGTTCAGCAAAAGTAAGCATTTAAACGGGCAATACAGTAAATAAGTATGTTTGAGCTTCATTTTCAGTAAATAAATCTAAAGAAAAATGTATTAATTTCACTGAAACTCTCCGTTATATGACCAAGTTTGTTGAGAGCTGTTCAATCAAATATATTATGAACAAAATAAAGCTTGATAAAATATCGCCAATTTCATAGGTAAGAACCTAATATTATGAGATAGGTATACTCACATTAGACCACATCTCCCCGAGCCTCTTAGAAATGGCGGAGAAGTCCATGTCAGGATGTTTCCGCAGCAACTCATTGCGAGCCTCTTTAGCCCACATCATGTACGCTGTTATACGAGTCTTGCCTGAAATATATTCAAACTTAAGTATTTTTATAATAAAACACTACAAATCATTTTTAATTTAATTTTTATTTTTTAAATTAAAATTAGTCTACTAATTAAACTAGTGCAACTAAATGTGTTTTAAAATACTATGGAGCTCCATCAAGAAGTAACAAAACAAAGTGTCATATAAAAACTTGTAAGACTGTTCTGATCACTCCACTGATCCTGTAGTGTAGGGTATGCTAGGAAAATAGCCATGTATGCTACATCCATGTAAGCTACAGCCCTGTCTGCTAAAGTCCTGGATGGTACAGCCCTGAATGGTACAGACCTGTATGCTACATCCATGTAAGCTACAGCCCTGTATAGTGGGCGCCCCACGCATTTAATTTAAAAAAAAAACTGCAAATCGTTGTACAGTTTAGCCGTTTGGCAAACGCATACTAGAGGTCAAAACAAAGTTTTTGATCCGCAGTTCCTAAAAAAGTTTCCCTTAGGAGAGATGTGCTGAGTCATCATTTTTTTTGTATAGGAAAAAAATTTTTTTTTTTTCTGATACCTATTGTGTGTGGTATCAAATGAAAGGGCTTTTAAAGGCGGTTCTAAAAATATACCACATTACTACCTTTTAGCCAGTTTTGTTTAAAAAAAACAAAAATAATTTTCAAAACAAATTAAGTTTGGGGAGCTACAGATACGATATGGCTAATTTTTTTTCGTAAAATATACCTCAAATGATAGGTAATATTCTCATATACAACCTCTAGAAAGCAATTTCGAAAATAATATCATTTAGTATTTTTTTTTATTTCTCCTTATGACGAAGTGAGATAGTTCTACTTAACTATCTATTTTACGGGATTTATGGAATTGTACTGCAGATACGGTACATATTAATCATAAAACGATACGTAGTATCCATATTTCCAACTGAGGATACCTCATTAACCCTTTTACTGAATTTTTCCATCAGCTGCTATAGTTTATAGTTTGTTTAGTGTTTAAATAAACTACGCCTACTTAAAAAATGGCTTAAAATTGAATGGGAGATGTTTTTTCCCGTCCCTTTTATCGTATATTTATTTACTATATGATTGCTTTTTAAAATTTTCATAAATGTATAATCCTCGCTGCAGTTTGACACATGTTGACACATGTGGATGGTACAGGCCTTTTATGGTACAGCCCTGGGTAGTACAGCCCTGTACTAAATGTGATTATACAGCATGACTTAGTTACATAACCTAACATTGGTCATCAAAAACATTTGTTTTTAACCCCAACAAAAAAAGAGGGGTGTTAGTTTACTTGAATGCCTGTTCGCAAAGGTGCCCTTACCTTTATCCTTCCGTTGCGCCTTCACCTTCCCAACGACTCGTCCGTCTTTGACGATGAGCTTCCTTCGACTACTCTTCTCCATCATATAGAGGGAGTTTGCTACCCCCACTGCCCGGGAACTACCCTCGTCTGATGCTGAGCTGTCCGATTCCATGCTGGAACAGTGCCTTCATTAATAAACACTATCTATACTTTTAAAAAGGTTTTTTATTATTGTTATCCTTTCATGCTGGACTGGGAGAGAAAAAAAACTTTAAATGTGCCAGCTGGCAGATTCACCAACCCACATTGGGTCAGCATGATGGACTATGGCCTGAATCCTCTTAGTGTTTCGAAGGAAGGTGAACTGCTTGAACTCTGCCTACCCCGTTAAGGATTTCAGGCATGAGCTTTGTATGTTTAATTTTTATTAACGCTTATAATCTCTAGTGAGCATCACATGGTCTTAAAACCCTCACATTTGATTGATATACATTCGAAGGATTACCAGTTTGAACATGAATATAGCTGTAATAGGTTGTCACCCTTCGTCCACCATACAGCAAAATCCTTGCATACCACTTACTGGCTTATACAATAAGCCTAAAAAGAGTTGGCAGTTTTCATTCTCTCTTATATCAGCAGAGAAGTAATTGCATCTCTTTTAACTTTGTAATATTTGAATCTTGTTAGTTAACCCTCTGTTCCAACATGCTAAGCTTAGTAGTGAATTTCGGTGTCCTAAGTGCCTAAAAAACCTTGCATAATAATAATAATATATTTATTTATTATTCAAGCTACAGGGGCTCATTAATACTAACATAAAATTCAATTAAAATTAAACTTAAAAATTAGACTTAAAACTAACATTAATATTAGTGAGAAGCGACGTCCAGTGGCTGGCGATTGGGCACTCAAGACTGCCCCCCACCGCCCTCAGAATGCTGTTGCCACTGTCCCGCACTATGTGCAAAAGTTTTTGTAAAAAATAAAATAAATAAATAAATATTTAGGAACACTAAAAGCTCCAAAACGATCTAAGCTTTAAAAAACGATCGTTTGATCCTATGAGGCTTAGATTAGACACCTGTACTGGAGTCTCTATAAAAATAAATAAGAAAATAAGAAGAAAATCAATATTACCTATCAGCATTGTCTCCATTGTTATCATAGTAGTCAGATTCACTACCGGAAGCCGTGCCAGCTTCCTCTGTGGGGCGCGGCGGGCCACTATCCTGCATTTCTGGCTCTTCATGTCTCCCCATAAAAGGCTTCATTGGAGTGCGACGATATCGCGTCTCTATGTCGTCTGGCGACTCAAAATCCATCAATTTCGAGCTTTTCTTCCTCACGCGACCGCTTCGGGATATACCCGTCACCTCCAAGTCTAAAAACAAAAGAATTTTTCAAAAGAATATCGTCGAATTTTACGAGGGAAAACGGATTCGATTGAAAATTAGTTAGTAGTGGAAATTTAGGCTTACCGTCCTGCATGATAGGTGCAGATGTGTTTTTTATATTTGCCAAAGAGACAACGAACTGCAATGATAATGGTAAATCAAGCTAAAAAGGATTTTCGTGAGAAAATAAATACAACGACAGACGACGCGTTGTTGTCATGTCAATTTTTTTTTTTTTTTTTTTTCTTGGTTTATCCCTCAGGGATAGGCAAAGGTCTTCAGACCGTACAGCCTCGTCTTTCTTGTTTTCTTTCGTTAAATATATTTATGGGTAAGGCAAATTGCCAAGTCTTCTTTTTCTTTTAAATAAAAGGCATAAAGCCACGTCATATGTGTTTAAATCCGAGTAAAGGTCAATCCGAGTAAAGGTCAATCCGAGTAAGGTCATTTCAAGTAAGGGTCATTTCGAGTAGGAAAAGTCAATCCAGTGATTCAAAAATAGAGCCCCAGGTAGGTACTCTCCTTTGGTCAGATGTCTTGCACCGAACTTCTTATGAATTCAAAAATGGCATAATAGTTTTCGAAGTTTTTCAAAAGCTCAGAGGTGTTGCGCGGGATATCTTCAGGGTTATATAAATTCAAGAGGTGATTAATCAAAGTTAGGCGTTGAATGTTATAGGCAGGGCATTCAAAAAATATGTGATCTAAAGTTTGATCCTTCAACGTATTGCAGACGTCACAAATTGGAGATTGTATAATTCGCATTCTATTTAGATGAGCACGAAAACGGCAATGTCCAAATCTCAAGCGAGTTAAAATAACGTAAAATTTTCTGTTAACAAATGTTTTTGATTTATAAAACCAAGGCGTTGTAATTTTGTCATTAATAGCCGCATACCATGTTCCTTTGCTAGCAAGTGTCTGCTGCCAGTGTTGACGCCAATCCTCTTTTATTTTAAGTTTTAATTCTGCTATAAAGTCAGTGAAGGGAATAGCAAGATTGTAAACAGCACTGCCGCTACTACTGTCCACAACCGCCCTCGCCAAACTGTCTGCAACTTCATTTCCTTTCACTCCAATATGCGAAGGAGTCCACATAAAACTTACACATACATTGCGATTTTGTAATTCATTCCACAAGCTTTTAATATTATAAATGATGTAATTCAAATTGGTATCTACGGTGTGAGATTCAAGGGCTCTAAGAACGCTCATGCTATCAGTGACTACAAGCCAATTGTTTGTTGAGTGACCAGAGTTGTCATCAATGTATTCAAGAGCAGACAAAATAGCAATAGATTCAGCAGAAAATATGCTCATAAATTTAGGAAGTTTACGACCAAAACCTGCCTTGAGACGAGAAACATACATTGCCATAGAAACACTTTCACTTGTTTTAGAACCGTCAGTATATATAATATTGTGATTGTAAAATAAATCCATTTTCCTGTAGACATCTTCTTTATGTTTTATATCATGAGATATTTCTATAGGGATTTTCGCAAACTTGCTAATGTAATCATCACAGTAACATGGCCAATTATATAAGCTTTTGTGTATATTAAGTCTCTGACTCAGATCCGCTATATATGAAAAGTCATGAAGAATATAAGGAACTACAGAGGTTTCGGAATAATTAGGGTTATCTGTGTAAAACTGAAATAGCTTTTTGTATAATGAATTCCAAGTGGCAGCCATAATCTTTAGGAGAAATTTGAATTTCAAATACTTAAAACGAATAATCAGGGGAGGTATATTACATTCTACTTGAAGAGAATTAATAGGAGTAGTCCGCATGGCTCCAGTAAGTAATCTCAAACTATTGTTTTGAATAACTTCTAATTTATGAACTAAATTATTATTAGAACCAAAACAGAGAAAGCCATATTCAAAATGACTTCGAACTAAAGCCTTAAACAAAATAAGCAAAATTTTCGGATCAGATCCCCAATACGTCTTTGTTAACGACTTTAAAATATTGTTAGCCCTCAATGCTCTACCAATTAAACATTCAACATATTTTGTCCATGACAGATTATTTGTGAAAATAATGCCCAAAAATTTTATTTCAGAAACAACGGGAAGCAAAATTTGATCATAATAAATATATACATCAGCGATTTTAGCATTATTGAAATTAATAACTTTAGTCTTTTCTTGGCTGACATTTAAATTTAAATAACTGAAATATTCACTTAGCTTCTTCAACGCTTCATTTAGATCTTGAGAAACTACCTTAGCATTAGAACCAGAAGCATACACGACTAGATCGTCAGCATATTGAAGATTGCTTACTTTTGAACCCAAAATAACATTCAATTTATGAATATATAAAATAAATATAAGAGGACTCAAGATACCACCCTGACACACACCCTTAAAGGAGTACCTGGGACCAATTAAATTATTATTAACTTTAACAAACACTTCACGACCATGAAGGAAAGAAAAAATCCAATTAATAATCTTATGTGGCAAACCAAGTGAAGAAAGTTCATTACACAAAATGTGATGATTAACATTGTTAAAAGCCCCAACAACATCAAAAAAGACACCAACAAAAGCTTTACTCTGCTTTTTGGCATTAAAAATATCAAACTGAAGGTGCGTAAAACTTTCTCTGGATGAATAGCCTCTGCGAAAACCAAACTGATTGGCGGGTAATAGATGATTACTTTCAATAAAAAATTCTAGTCTCTGTTTAAGTATTTGTTCAAAAATTTTTCCAACACAAGAAGTAAGAGCGATTGGCCGATAAGATTCCGGATTATTTTTTAATTTACCAGGCTTCAAAACAGGCACCAAAATGTCTGACTTCCACTGAGTAGGAATAATGTTGTCTGTCCACAAGATATTAAAAACATTCAAAACCAACAATTTTGATTTCATACTTAAACATTTAAACATTTTGTAGGGTATACAATCGAGGCCATATGCTGTATCCCTTCTAGAATTAATAGCTGTATCTAGTTCCTCAAATGAAAAAGGCTGAGTGAGGAAAGTTGAATTTAGGGCTGTAATAGAATTTGAATTAAAACTGAAATTAGCCTCGACGGTATCAGGAGTGTACTTCCTCAAAAAATCAAAAGCCCAATCAAAATCGCTATTATCATGTCTGGATACAAAAGATTTATTAAATTTTTTCATAGTATTCCAAATTATAGAAATAGGGGTGGTTCTATTAAATGATTCACAAAGAGCTGCCCAACTCAGTTGTCTCTCTGTTCTTAAAGTTTTTTTCCTAACAGCTTGCATTTTTTTAAAATTAATGAAATTTGACTCAGTGGGATCATTTTTAAAAATTAAATAAGCATTTTTAGCATTTAATACGGCCTCACTACATTCACGATTCCACCACGGTAATGGGATCCTGTTTTTCTTTTTAACTCGTGGTTGTTGAGAAGGATCACGGCTACGTCCCCTAACAGAATCTATGCACTTATCAATAGAGAGGTTTAGAAAATTTACAAGTCTAAGATACATATCAATAGGATTAGATTGATCAAGTTGAAAGTTTTGTAAAAGTGAGTCAGAGAATTTAGTATACTTTTTCCAATCAACTAAACGATAATTTGGGGAAGAAGGGAAAGAAGAAAAAATATAAGAAGACAAAGGAGCATTATGAGTAACGATTTTAGTGATGACAGGAAGGTGATAGCTGCCCAAAGGGTCATCATAAACATACCAATCACACCTCAAAGCAAGAGAAGCAGAAACTAACGTTAAATCTAATGCATTTGGTTTCCACATGTGCGTACCCACTGTTGTCATACTACCATCATTCAGCAACACAAGATTATTTTCTTCAATACATTCAACAATATCTCTACCGCGAACATTAGTAGAATCATACCCCCAAACCGAATGATAAGCATTAAAGTCCCCTGCTATCAGCAGAGGAGAAGGTAAGTTTTTAATGAGATTATTAAATTTCTGTTTTGTAAAAAGAGGTCTACAATTTCCAGGACTGTAAAAACTAACTATTGTTAACTCATCATTATTCAATTTAACACGGATCGCAATATTTTGTATGGAATCATCATAAAAAGTGACTAATCTACTAAATGATAAACTATTGTGAATTAAAATAGCAACACCATTATGGTCGTTGCCTGAATCTAAACGTACTGTTTCATAACCATTAATTCTCAGTGTTGCCACCTTGGTGGTTTTCCCACCAGAACTGGTGCTTTTTCAAGACTTCTAGTGGATTTTTTTCCTTGTATGGCGTTTTTATTTTTTTTAGTGGTTTTTAGCGGTTTTTCAATACGGAGTCTGGCAACACATTTTTGGGAGGGAAATCCCCATAGAGAAATAATAAATAGAGGGACTCACACACAAAAATCTACCTCGTCGACAGTAGCGTCAGCGTCTGTGTATGATGATGAAGAAGTTATAGAAGATTAACATAACATTAGATGATCTCGAATTTTAACTTTCATATTATTATTTTTACTTGTTTCTCTCTACTGAATAATAAATAAATACCTATATTTAAGAAAGTGGTTTTATTTCAATGCCTATGGAACACTAAACATTTTGCCAAGTTATACCGAATATGTTTTTAATTGGTTAGTTGTTAGTTAGTAAAAAAAACTATTTATAGCACTCAGGTAAACAAACACAAAATTGAAAAAAAAAGCGTGTTATGTGAAGGTAATTAATTAGAACGAACGTCGGATACGACAGTTTTTTTGCATCTCGTACATATTCATTCATTTTTAATTTAAATAAGGGTTTCTTTAGTCTGATATTTAAATGCTATGAATTAAGTGGAATTTGGTGGTTTTCTCTTAATCCAAATTTCTGAAATCTGGCGAAATTTTACTCTTGACCTAGCGCCTTAAAAAAATCCAAGGTGGCAACACTGTTAATTCTAAAACGTTGATTTTCTTTTAGCCATGTTTCACAAATTATTGCTACTTGTATATTGTTTTCCTTTAAAAAGTAGTGAAAAATATGTTGGTGATGTTTTAAACTCTGAGCATTCCATTGAACAATATTGATGTAATCCATTATAAAAATTTATAAGAAAAAAAAAAAGAGAGGTTATTTCTTAGTGCTAAGACTATCAAGGAGTGTTTCTTTAATAATTTGTGAATTTATTGATTTGTTTGTTTTATTTAAGGCTATCAGCTTTAACAAAGATTCAACTAATAGGTTTAAAATTTGATCGGAGTTGAGAAGAGATTTAAAAGTGTCTGATGGATCAGGTTTGTTTTTCCCTAAAGAAGGAAATGACTTTTCAAAGCAGTCAGCATAAGACTTCTTCTCAATTTTTTCTTTAATTAATGCCAGTTTTTCTCTCTTTACAGGACATGCTGAAGATATTGCAATATGGTTGCCTTGACAGTGACAGCAGGTTGCATCTTTACTAGTGCAGGATTTGAAATTGTGATTCTCACCACAAATAGAACAGCGCTCTGCATTCTTACAAAATTTAGAAATGTGGCCATACCTGAGGCATTTTAGACACTGCTTCACAGGAGGGATATAAGGCCTCACCTCGAAGCGCCAGCTGTTGAGGTCTACACTCTCGGGCAGCACTGGACAGGAGAATGTTATGCAAACTGTTTTTGTTGGCTCCATCTGAAACTTGTCATCAATTTTGTTTTTGCGCATAAATCTTCTTATTGAAATTATATTTTTGGAACTGTTTAAAGCTGTGTAAATTTGCTCATTTGATAAGTGTGTTGGAACATGTTGAATAACACCTGATATTTCTGTAGCGGCAGCAGGTATACTGGCTTTCAACTTGAAGCCATCAAGAAACTTTTTATTTAGTAAAGCAGCATTAGCCAGCCCTGGGCGTTCAAAAATTACACCAATTTTGAATTTGTTTATGCGTTGCAATTGCTTGATGCCTTTATTATACCTTTTAAGACAGTTAGCGAGAGACATCATCTCTCTATCGCCAATAGGTCTATTTTCATCTGAACTTTCATAAAATACAATGTATTCAAAATTACCTCCATCTTCAGGATAACATCTATTGTAATCACCTACTCTGAAAGGTTTATACTTCACCTCGTCATCTTCAGGTTGGACGGACTCATCTGAGGAGTCAGACTCCTCAAATCCTTCCTCGGATTCTTCTTTTTTTTTGCGCTTACCCCTTTTCTTCGTCATTCTTCACCTAATTAGTGCTTATAAACTTATTTTTAGCGAAATAAATTTAATAAAAAATTTCCAAGAAAAGAAAGTAGACTTTTCTTTTCGGAAGTTCCCGCGCTTTTTCGTTGTCATGTCAAATTTTTTTGACAATTGATGTTTTATTTTTTAAATTTGTTTGTTTTCATTGCGGGGGTGGTAATTTTCTAATAACAAAAATGTGTAGTTAACTAATTTTCCTACAAATATGTAGTTAACTAATTCTTCGGTTTTTTGTATACTTTTAAAAATCAATAATAAACATAAGTTCATCTAAAAAGACTGTAGAATCAATGTAGAATAGAGAGTGGTATGGCTGTGGTACTATTCGACAATGAAACGAACATGTTCCCCCATGACGTAAGTTTCCAAATGTCAGTCCCAGTCAGCTGTCTGTCAAAAATTCCGTTCATCTCATGCGGGAAATGATGATGATATCATAAGCATATCGCTACAAGATGGTAAAAAGTGCATAATTTCGACAACCACATGCAATAGATCATGCAAACATGGCTGAGAAACTCGACCGGCTCCGACAGCTCGCGCAGAGGCTCAGAGACCGAGTGCATTGGCCCCAACTCCATAGCTCAAGTCGGGATAAAGTCGATCAAATCCTTACGAAGTACGTGCCCGCGAATAAAGTTACGGAAATCGCTGAAAGGTTGAAAAACGAGGCTCTAAGTAACAAGGTGAAGGAACTAGTGGCGAAATATGAAAAGTTTACGGGCGTTGAGGAGATTATGGCGCTCCAAAATACAGTGGTCGATGCTCAGGTAACTTGCGTTTAATTTTTTAAATAATTTTTGCGATCTTGGCATGAGGTTTGTGTGTGGTATGTAGTAAAGTTTCTATATTATTTACGTTTCTGTATTATCAATTTGTTTTCTTTGTTCTTTGATTTTCACTCATTCAGCTAGTCCAGTGTATGTACTAGTTCTTAGAATGGCTACTTACTGGGGATTGTTCATGATGGGTGATTCTATTATCGCGGGTGCAACATTTAGACTCACTTAAAGCTTTCTACTAATTAAATAAAAATCATTTTTAAGCAAATGATTGGCCTAAGGGTAACATTTAACATGTTTTTTAAAGATTTGTATATAAATTGTTGAAAAAAAGGTATTATTTAGCACAAGCGAAGTTTAAAGTCCAGGCTGGACTGGGAGTGAAAGAAAAACTTAGAACGTGCCAGCTGCCTACTCTACCCAGGCATACTGTAAAAGTCAGTAAGTGGGATGTGAGGGCCTTGCTGTATCATGGGCGAAAGGCTGACCACCTCTCACCATAACACAACATGTTCCATCTAATAACTCTCACCATTTGTGTCAAATGTGACATTAAGTGGTTTGGTAGAACCACTGATGCTCTGCCTACCCCGTTAGGGATTACAGGCATGAGCGTATGTATGTATGTTAGTTTAAAGTGCTATCACGAGTGCAACAAAATCTGCCCACCATTACAGGTTTTAGAAAAAGAATGAAAAATGTCTGCTAATTGTGAAACATATTTATTTAAGCAGATTCACCCTGATGTCTTTAATGGAAAACTAGCAAACTATCCGTGCATGCCTATATCCTTGTTACCTTTTAAAGGTGCCTATAAAAATGTCAGGGGTTGTACAATTTTTAATTTTAGAGTAATTTTCCTCAGCTTTTGGCTGGTATTGATTCAATAAAAATATAAAACCTGCAGGACTTCAAGGCCAATTGTAGATATAACAATTACCTGTGATTCAATAAACTAAGATAAACAAACATAATAATGTTTCATTTTTATTTAATAGCTTTACTAACATTACATTTATCTAACAATATTTTTATTTCTTATCTAAATGCTTAACCAAACTCTTTTGGTTATGTTAAGGTTTGTTTTGTTTTTTTTCTTTCCTTTCAAGTATGTAATACAAGTATTTATCTATCTATCTAAACACTAAATGCAAAACCCAGAGCAATTTGGTTGTAAAAACAGTTAAAAAAATATATAAGTGGTCATCATTAATAACTGCTCAACTTATTAACCATGTCTGTCAATATAAAATTGGTAACCAGTTTAAAAAAGACAGACACAGATATTTCACTGTCAATAAAAACCTGTGTATTCCAGGAACGGTTCATGCAGGCCCAAGAGCGGCGGCGAGACATGGGGCGTCAGCTCGCAAACATCGAGTCACGACTGAAGGAGTTACATGCAGAGATGCAAAACACCATGAAAGGAGACGAGAAATACTTGCATTTATGTACTGAAGAGCATAAAGTAAGCATAGAACTGTTAAAATCAGATTAGATTCAGGACTAACATATGCTCAGTTGCTGAAATGTTCTATAAAGTTAAAGTTTATTGAAATTAAAATTCAAAATAGCTTTATTTCATAGAACATTCAGGATGTTGCTTAAAATAAGTCAAAGTAACATTAAATACATACAAACATATTCGTTCACTAAGGATGTTACATTAAACCTTTGTGTTATTCTTGCACATCCGTATGTGCAAGATTTGTATGTATCGCACGTGGCATAAACAAGTACGCGACGGGTTATTTATTTATTTATAGCCTTTAATCAGAAATACATAATATATTAATCTATTTCTATTTTACTGTCTTCATTGACCATTTCTGTGTGCCTTCGGGCAAAGGCCTCCCCCATTATTCTCCACTCTTCCTTCTTGTGTACGAGTCTGGTCCAAGTTTTACCTGCCATTTCCACAAGTTCATCCACCTTTTGTCCCACCTTTTGAATTGCCTACCCCTGTTCCTTCTGTGCCCTCTAGGGTGCCATAGGGTAATAGTCTTACTCCATTTCTCTCCACCTCTTATAGTATGTCCAGCCCACTTCCATTTTAGTTGTATTGTTTTATATGTTATGTCAGCAATCCCGGTTTTTTCTCGACGGGTTACAGGATTTAAATACATACATATTTATCCGTTTTTTTGACACTACTGACTCTACGCCTATTCGCAAATGTGCAGTCTTTCCCAGATAAGAACAGATTTTTCATCTCATTACGAATTTCCTTATTTTCTAATTTTAATTTTAAATGTAATGCTGTCCATGTCTACGTCAACAAGATGGAAAGTGACAGTATGAGATTTAACTGTTAATTTAAATATTGTTAATTTATTAAATAACATTAGTTTATGAATTTTATGATACTTAAAGTGAATACTACTAAACAGATAAAATATATAGTTAAGCTACATTGATCTACATATCAAGAGGGTTCTGAGGGCTAAAAACTTAGCCACTGACTAAAAAAAATAGTTTTTGGCATCTCTGGGGTTTCTCCTTCCCCACCAATTTTAATATGTACCACGAGTCAGATAGGTTGAGCTATTAGGGCGACCTCAAAAAAAAAAACCCAAAGCTGATTTTTGGTATGGACGTTCCTACAGGTCCTAGAAGTAAGACCCTAGAGTTCCTCACATGGGGAGTGCCGGCGTCCCCCCCTCCCACCCCCCTAAAGGTCCCTTTTTCCAGTTATTGTTGTTTTATTCAAAAACTAAAGAAGCCAGATTCAAACTGTCAAAGAGTCAAATAATCTGTATTAAAATACCTATCGATTGATGTAATAATCATTCCCGTAGAGCCTTTAGTTATTATACTGTAAGTGTTCAAAGTCCAAAAAAAAATTCAAAATGCGTTTTTTCCTCAAAGTTTGCAATTTTCTCAAAAAACTGTGTGAGCTATGCCAAAGTTGTCTATGAATACATTGTTCCCTGTATATTATTCTACAAAATGAGACCCTATTTTTGAAAATCGCAATATTATTTAAAAAGTTACAGTATTTTATCTGATGAAGTGAAATACAAAATTCGTAAATACATACAGAACGATACATGGCGGGGTACCTGATACCAAATTATCGGATATTTTTGTTTTAGTAGGTACAGTAGTTATCCAATGTATCCATACCAAAATCATTGTTTTTAAAGTCACAGGTTTTCAACACTAAAACTCTACAAAGATATGAATAATACATTCTTATAAATTTCGTTATTGTCTCAGAAACTATTATTGTTTCAAAGAACACATTTACATTTAGGTACTTTTACGGAATTATTACATACGTATCTTCAAATAAGACCCTATTTGCTTCAAACGCCAAAAAAATAGAAAAGTAACAGAGATGTTTATTTTGAACGAAAAATAAAAAAAAATTAACATTCAAAAGTCACAGATCCACAGGATTGGAGTTGGAAAAAACGGGGAGAACGTTTGGAACCAGTCAGTACATTGCTCCCACCTGCCCCAGATCATCTATTAAATTTAATTACTTGTGGCTGTAAGAATGAGTGCGGAAATAGGTGTGAATGCAGGCGAGCTGGTATGAAATGCAGCATCATGTGTGCACGTTGCCGCGGTTCCTCGTGTGGCAATGTACCAAGTGAAGATGACATTAACGATTAAAAGCCTCTCTGCATTGACTTGTTGTTTTACAGTTTTATCCCGCGTTTTTACTACTGTAAAGCTTTTTCTTAGACTTGCAAGTATTTAGACTATGTTTTTTACTGGTAAACGCGAATATGATCTTAGTTAAATCAAGTAGTCCTGCAAAAAGTTTTTTTTGTTTTGTTTAAACTTTGTTCAAGTATTGCGATAAAAGTGATGGCCCTATGATAATGGTTCTTACACGGTTGAATAAGTAATTCAATACACAATACAATGACATTATATGATTAGTAATTATGCTATTGTTATTCCATATAATAATTTTTATTTACTACTGCCTATCTCATTACTGAGCATTTGGGTAAAAAATCATCTGTAACTTTTCTATTTCTTTAGCGATTTAAGTAAATAGGGTCTTGTTTTAAAGATACGTACATAATCATTCCAAAACATGTACATCATTTGAAACTTTTTATGTGCTTGTAATAGTTTTTCCGAAAATTACGAAATTCATATAAAAAAAAATAACAAAAAAACTTTGTAGAATTTAAGTATTAAACCTAGAGACTTTATAACAATGATTATTGTATATACATATTAGGTAATTACTGTAATTACTAACTAAAGTAAAAATTTTCGACATTTTAGTATTAGGTACATCATGTATCAATGTTATAAACTACTATGTATTTTAGAGCCATATTTTTCGTCACATAAAAAATAGTGTAACTCTTTTAATAATGAAGCGATTTTCAAAAATAGGGTCTCATTTTGTAGATAAGTATATGGGGCACAATGTGTTCATAGACGACTTCTCCATAGATCGCATAATTTTCAGAGAAATATGCAAACTTTGAGGAAAAAAGCGCATTTTGCATTTTTTGTTAAAACTTTGTCCAAGTATTGTGACAAAAGTAATGGCTCTATGATAACGATTTTTATACGGTTGGATAGGTAATTTAATACACAATATAATGATATGATTACATTTGTAATTATGATATTTTTATTCCATGTAATAATTTTGTTTTACTACTACCTACCTCATTAGTGAGAAATTCGTAAAAAAAACCCATCTGTAACTTTTCTATTTCTCTGGCGATTGAAGTAAATAGGATCTTATTTTAAAGATACGTACATAATCTATCCATAATTAATGTATTTGTTGAAACTTTTGATGTCCCTGTAATAGTTTTTACGAAAATCATAAAATTAATAACAAAAAAAAAATATTTTTTCTTTTTAAAATTTTAGTATTGCAACTAGTAACATTATAACAGTGGTTTTTGTATGGACGCATTGGGTAATTACTGTTCTTACTAACTAAAATATTATAACTCGACATTTTAGTATTAAATACCCCATGTACCACTGTATTTAACTACTATGTAATTTGGAATCTTGTATTTTGTAAGATAAAAAATTCTGTAACTTTTTAAATAATATTGCGATTTTCAAAAATAGTGTCTCATTTTGTAGACTCATATATAAGGCACAATTTGTTCATAGACAACTTTGGCATAGCTCACACAGTTTTTTGAGAAAATTGCAAAGTTTGAGGAAAAAACGCATTTTGAATTTTTTTTCGGACTTTGATCAATCACAGTATAATTAATAAAGGCTCTACGAAAATGATTGTTACATCGATCGATAGGTATTTTAATAAAAATTATTTGACTCTGTGACAGTTTGAGCCTAGCATGCTTAGATTTTGAATAAAACAACAATAACTGGAAAAAGGGACCTTTTGGGGGGTGGGAGGGGGGGACGCCGGCACTCCCCATGTGAGGAACTCTAGGATCTTACTTCTAGGACCTGTAGGAACGTACATACCAAAAACCAGCTTTGGGTTTTTTTTTTTGACCCTCAACCCTATCTGACCCGGCGTAATGCAGCCTTTTAAACTTTAAACTAACTGTAACTAAAATTTCCAGTTGATAATCCAAGAGCGAGCACTCCGTCAGCTGTTCATGGACGCGGAGCGAGAAGAGCGTGAGTTGTTCGCGAGTATGTCCGCTGCGGTGAAACTCGGCCATGAGCGAGAACGAGCGCACGCCGAGCGAAACAAATACTGGTATATCGTCGCTAGTATATTTGGTAAGTTATTTGTGTTATTTTTGGTGAATTGTTTGTGTTATTTTGATGAGTTACTGTTATTTTTTGTGACTTGTTAGTGTTATTTTTAGTAAGTTGTTCATGTTATTTGTTGTGAGTTGTTACTTTTATTTGTATGTATTTATGTTAATATTCGTGAGTTGTTTGTGCAATTTTTTGGCTGGGTCATTATGATTTGTCAGCTGCGGTGAAACTCGGCCACATGCGCGAGCCAGCGCACGCCGAGCGAAACAAGTACTAGTACATACATCGTCGCTAGTATATTTAATTTTGGTAAGTTGTTGGTGTTATTTTTGGTGAGTTGTTAATTTTATTTGTTTATTTGTACGTGTTCGCGTTACTATTGATGAGTTGTTAGTGCTATTTTTGGCTAGCTCATGATCATTATGAGAAACTGGGACATGAGCATGATCGCACGCCGAGCGTAACAGTACTGGTATATCGTCGTTAGGTATATTTGGTTAGTTGTTGTTGTTTTTGGTAAGTTGTTTGTGTTATTTTTGGTGATTGGTTAGTGTTAGTTGTTGTTGAGTTGTTATTGTTAATTTTTGTGACTTGTTAGTGTTATTTTTATGTAAAACCTTTTAATTAATTAAAATACAACAATTCAGTGTTTAAAGTTTTTATCTAATCCTCGTCTGACGACCTGCTGTTCTCACTGCGGAATACACAATCGGGAGTAACCCTGCTATACTTGGCGCCCCACATTTGGGGCAATTCCCGTATTACGTAAGCACTATAATGGGCGGGGGGATTTTTGCTTTGCTTATTTTTAATGACATGGGGGTGAGGGGGGTCTAGATAGATGGTGATTACATCAGCAGTAGTTACTTATTTTTTACACAAATTGCAACCCACGCATTGTCTATGCTTGAAAAGGAAACGCATTTTCGGGGATTCCCACTAAATGGGCTTTTTCCGACTGGCCGGCACGGCGACGGCGACAGTGACAGAGCTATACTAGGAAGCAAGTATCTCTGTCACTCTACTACCTACCGACTACCGATTTCTTGCTTCCTAGTATAGCTCTGTCACTGTCGCCGTCGCCGTCGCCGGTGCCGGCCAGTGGGGAAACGCCCAATGCATATACCAATGTTTACGTAAGCGTTTGAGGGGGGGGGGGGGGGGTTAAGAGCTATCTTTGCTGACAAAGGTTAACTTGAACGGCCTCTTTTCAATCGACAGGTACACTCCTCGGCATAGCCGGTTCGACGATCAACAACAGGCTAAAGATGGCTGAATTCCGCGAGATGATGGAGCAGCAAATGGCTCGGTCGGCGAGCGTGCTCTACACCATCGCGGGGGGCTCGGGCCAGCGGGGTGACGTCACTGAGGTCATGAAGAATGAGTTCGCTTATCAGGTGAGATTACACTCACATACAGGCTGTACACACATATATATATATATATTTAACTTAATGCACTAAAAGTACATGGGCGGACTTAATGCCTAATGGCATTATCTACCAGCCTACCTTAGGGTGATTGGGAGATGTACTTGTACGTGGTAGGTGCATATCACAAATATATATGAAAATACTTTAATAACTATGAAACTACACTAAGAACAAAGGAAGGAAAGGAATGCATACTTGCATATTATCATTCTGAATAATGTTCCAGTGGAATTTTCCTTAGGAAAATTAAAAAATAAATAATGTTTTTTAATATTTTCTGCTTTAAAATTAATTGATTTATTACATAGATAGATCAAACATTTATTCACATAATCTTAGTACTCGATCAATCAACATTACGAATTACAACACAAAAAAACGAAATCGAACAAGGAACAAACAAGAACTATATATGGTAATACAGACAGACAGATTAGAGAGAGAGTCGTGTACTGTGTCTGTAAATGGGTTTTGGCTCAGCTCGACTCCACCCCATCTCTTTCCGTGGGTGTCGTAAGAGGCGACTAAGGAAACACAAATGAGACCTGCCTCCTAGTAATCCATCCCAGGCAACGACACTTCATTTTTTTCTGAATCTGAGGTGTCGTCCTATGGTCTCACGCGGTGTGGTAGGCTCTGTGAAGGGCCGTCTGGTTCGCGACCACCCTCCGAATCGGACACTACCGAAGTCCGACGCCAAACAGCTTGCTGTGTTCCGTCGGTGCGTGGGAGTACCACTGCCTTTATCGGCATTTTCTGGGTTAACTCGCTCCATCGTCGACCTCATCTTTGACCTTATGGTCAAGATTGAGGTCAAGAGTTAACTCATCTTATAATAAAAATATTGGTTGTTTGTAAAGTAGGTTTACGATCGAGATGTTTACGTGATAACGTCTTATTGGTGAGAGAGACGGAAGATCGGTCCACTCACTCGAACGCTATGCCAGCCTCCGCTCGTGAGGATTCCGCGTGACAAGTTTCACGGAATGACTGGCAGCGCTCGAGATGAGACGGGAGATCGGTCCGTCTCTCTCTCGTTATACCTGCGATCGCGCTCGTGAGGTTTTGGTGTGACACAAGTTTCTGAACATGTCACCCGACTAAAACGATTTTAAAGACGTTATCATGTCAAAAATAAAAAAAGAGCTCCAACGCTTGTAATTCTGCCAATATATTAGGTTACCCGAATTCATTAAAAAACTGTACGCATGGGTAACTTCATGTGCGGAATGTAGATGTTGATTTTTTAAATGATTTTTGTGTGAAGTTATCAGTATTTCGGTGTCCATCATATAATTTCGAATCGCTAGCCCAACATCTTGGGGTTGGCCCTAGACCATACTGGGAAAGACACGAATCCCACTCTAGTATGGTCTAGCTATGCTCAAAATGAGCGATTTTAAATAATTTTAAAATGTGATTTTTCAAGAATAATACTTTTACGGTTAGTTGCAGAAATTTTCATTAAAATTAAATGTAAAAAGTGATAGTATGATTAATTTAGCATTAATTTTAAACCTTTTAGCGCCAAGAGTTTTCGTCAAAAACGCCTACCACACGCCACATCAAAAAAATTAAAAAAAATTAGCATTAATTATTTAGCATTAATTTTAAACCTTTTAGCGCCAAGAGTTTTCGTCAAAAACGCCTACCACACGCCACATCAAAAAAATTAAAAAAAATTAATGTCGTGGCGTATGGCGAACGCTTGGTGAACGATATTAAAGTAAAAAAAAAAATTGTCTGATAAATCAGACTTTGGCGGCGAGGGCACCAAACTTAAACGTCTGATATATCAGACTTTGGCGGTGAAAAGGTTAATGGACGTAAAATTTTTAAATATTTCCCTTTTCCAAAAATTTTTACAAGCATCCCATTGAAGAAGGAACAAGCCACAAAGATCTCATTAAAGCTTTGAAATCTGAGTTGGCTTATCAGGTATGTGTAATTCTAGCACTCAACCTATATAGAGACGCAATACATGCGAATTTGAAAGAAAACGATTTTGTCAACATTTTGCCAACTAGGTGCGAAGTAATCCGAAGAGATTCCGAACACGATCGCTAGGGCGTGCGTTATATATCAGTGACTAGTCACTGACGAGTTGACAGGTTCGGGTCGCCTTGTATTACGTCTCTATATAGAGTTGAGTGTTCGTAGGTGTAATTAAATACATAATACGACGTATTCAGAACTAGTATTCCGCCCGGGACTTCGTTCCTGTGGAAATCCGGGAAAATTATGTAGCCTATGTTACTCAGGGATAATGTAGCATTCTAATAATGGTGAAAGAACATTTCAAATCGGTCCAGTAGTTTCGGAGCCTATTCAATGCAAACAAACAGTCTAATCTTTCTTCTTTATAATAATAGGTCTTTACCTATGAAATTGCCGTTTTTCATAAAATATTTTTGGTAAAATGAATTTTCCACACTAACGCTTTTGGATTTTTCTGGGGAATGCGAAATCCAAATTTAGCAAAATTTTGTGGGAAGGTTTGGACAACATTAAGTTAACTTTCATCATACTTACTTTATTGGAAGTTGTAACTGTAACAAAGGTACAGCAAAAATAAGCAATGAAACGGGCAATGGATGAAACGAGCTATATTTGAGCTTTTTTTCAGCAAATAAATCTAAAGTAAATATGTATTTATTTGACTCAATATCTCCGTTATATGGCCAAGGTTTTAAATAAAAAACAATTTTAGTAATAGCTGTTCAATCAAATAAATTATGAATAAAATAAAGCTTGAGAAAAAATCGGCAATTTCATAGGTAAAGACCTATTTTAGTATAGACAATATAATACCGAGCACTCAACCAACAGAGTTGCAATCTATATTTTTATTATCAATGGGTTCGCTCTTGACCACAATCTAGCTCAGGCTTCTTTTACTCCACAGGCGAAAATGGCGGAAAACTTGAAGATAATGCAAGATAGCATCAATCATCTAGTCAATAAACAGGCCTCAGTCATTGGTAAGTTGATTTTACGAACTTCATTCCTGCATACTTAATCAAAAAACATACAATCTTGTAATACAAGCGCCAAGAATCTCCCTTTAAGCAAATATTTTGCCTGTTTGGTCGAGTGGTAGTGGCGCTGCCTCTTGATCGACGGGCCCTGGGTTCGAATCACAGTCGGGGCAAATATTTGTGTAAACAGCAGACTTTTGTTTTCGAGTCATGGTTGTTTGTGTCTGTCTTCATGTGTGTCCCGAGGGACCCACGACACATTGGTAAACCTTAGTGTGAGCCTTTGAGTGTATGGCCCCCACGCACATCCACACAAATACTACACAACACATCATTACACACACACACACCATAAAATTAAGTTCTATTATATTAATTTATAGCTCAGTCTGTGGGGAAATGAAAAGGCCTTTGCATTGCAAAAGGTGGCGTAGAAAATGTTTTGACACAATATTGTTTAGGTATGGCAGGTTAATAAAAATCCAAGTTCTCGACCTTGAAGGACCCAGGCGTTAGCCGCCATCGTGAATTAAAGGTGCCAAAATTAGGAATTTTTAAATAACTTCTCAATTGTTTACTAAATCACAAAAATGTCTATGAAGGGTTCAAAGAAGACAAAATTGCCTACATTTTTTGCATAGATGATTATTCTGTAAGTCTTAAATGTAAAAAGTTACAAGCGACGGAAATAATAATATTTACAAAAATCTAATATATAAAATGATAAACTGACTGGGGGATACACAACGCACAGCCCAAACCGCTGGACTTACGGACTTGAAATTTTGCACATAGATACCTTATGTAGTGTAGGCATCCACTAAGGAGCGATTTTTGGGAATTCCATCCCTAAGGGGGTTAAACAGGGGATGGAAGTTTGTATGAAAGTCCGTGAATTTTGAAGTTAGGATCTTAGAACTTTGTATGTAGGCTGATGATTAAAAAATAATGAACACGTGTATCAGTGATTTTGGAAATTCTACCCCTAAGGGGATTAAGGGGGTTAACTGACTGACATATCAATGCACAGCCCAAACCGCTGGGTCTAGAGACTCCGAATTTCGCTTGTAACTTTTTACCTATAAGACTTACAGAATAATCATGTATGCAAAAAATGTAGGCAATTTTGTTTTCTTTGAACCCTTCATAGACACTTTTGTGATTTAGTAAACAATTGAGAAGTTATTTAAAATATACCTAATTTTGGCACCTTTAATTCAAGATGGCGGCTAACGCCTGGGTCCTCCAAGGTCGAGAACTTGGATTTTTATTAACCTGCCATACCTAAACAATATTGTGTCAAAACATTTTCTACGCCACCTTTTGCAATGCAAAACTACCTACAGACTGAGCTATTAAGTTGTTTGCCTATGTTGTTTAGTTGTTTTGAATCTTGAATATATCTCAACTGTTTCTCCGAGCCATCACATTTACACTATTTTGTTATGTACTTCATTTACTGGAACCTCCCAATACAAGTAAAACTTTAATTTGCTTAATGGTGAGTTTTCCTTAGACTAGGAATTAATATATAAGCTGTTTGAGAAATAAAGATTATTTTTTTATTTTATTTTTTTATTTATGGCGTTTTATTATTTATGTTACAGACCACCTCAATCACCAAGCTACAGCACTGGACACCAAACTATCAGAATTGAAGCGCGCCGTCATAGCAGCCTCACAATCCAGCGCAAAATCAGACGCAGAACTGGCAAAGGCTTTCTCTGTAGTCCACCAAGATTTGGACGACGAGAAACTAGAGAAAATCCAAGCACCGAAAGTTTCTGTAGAGCCTAATCAGGTGTTAACAGCTATAGGGATCCTAGTCTGTACCGCGATCATATTTGGCAACGTAATAGGGAGGGTTAGTTGATTTTTTTTGTGCGGAAACTTTTTGCGGTTTTGCCTATGTATGTTGACGACTTTTTCGTATGTGAGCATCCGGCTCGAAGGACCAAAAAACCTCTTTAGCAAGGATGAAATCAAATCACCAACCATTTTAATCGAGAATATATTTAAAAAAAAACAACCTTTTACATTTTACGCGTAACATTCTGTTACCGCGTTTTCAATACATGCAGCGCCATCTGTTGGCGCTAACAAGAACTAACTCGAATTAAATTCCTTAGGCGATTGAACATCGCGAAGGGAATTGATTTCCCTGCCTGCATCTTTATTTCCGAGTTCAATTAACTGTAATCGTTTTATTTTGAGCAAGTTTTCTTGAGCAAGGAGAAATCCAAAAACTTTAGTATGAAAAAATCAGTTTTCCTGAAAGAGACCTAAAATACCGAAAACTAAATAAAAAAAATATTATCACAAACGGTTTTTAGAATCACATAACTTGTTTTTTTTTAAAGTATTACAAAGTCTAAGAAATTCACTTTACTGCACGTTCATTCGTGTGATGTGTTTTTTATATAAAAATATTAGCTTTCCGCCCGGTACTTCGTTCCCGTGGGAATTCGGAAAAATTATTTAGCCTATGTTCTTGTTCATCGGGGATAATGTAGGATCCTAATGGTGAAAGATTTTTTCAAATCGGTCCAGTAGTTTTATATATTAATCTTTTTGGTATCGAAAAAGTTGTCGCGTACATATTGGCGGTTGATGATTTTATATTAGTTAGCACTAATTAGTTATGATTTTATGGATAATTTCATTTATCCTCCCCGTGCAACTGTACAACTTTCCGAGAACTTTTTAATTTTCTATTTTTGTTTTGAACCCAAATGAAACACAAATGAGACCTGCCTCCTAGTAATCCATCCCAGGCAACGACACTTCATTTTTTTCTGAATCTGAGGTGTCGTCCTATGGTCTCATGCGGTGTGGTAGGCTCTGAAAGGGCCGTCTGGTTCGCGACCACCCTCCTACCGAAGTCCGACGCCAAACAGCTTGCTGTGTTCCGCCGGTGCGTGGGAGTACCAGTGCCTTTATAGGCATTTTCGATTTACTCCACGTTCGTCATCTTCGAAATTGGTCATTTTTCAAACTCGTCATATTCCAGACTCGTCATCTTCATGCATGTACATTCACCTGCATAGAAATGACAGTTAGCTCGATAATCTGAATTTTTAAACCGTTTATTTCTAATTTTCCGCGCAGCTTTCTTATACCCATTCGAATTCAATATTCATAGTTTGTAAGACAGGACAACGTTTGTCGGGTCAGCTACAGATCAGTCGTTTAATAAATTAAGTTCAACAGCGTTTTGTGAGCCATTTTGGGAATGGAAATAATTTATAGATTTCAAAAAATAGGGTATCGTATTGGAATAATGTGTTCATAGAAGGTTTTGGCAAAGCTCACACAGTTTTTTGTGGAAATTGAAAATTTGGTGAAACATGTGAATTCCTCTTTTTTTTTTCAAACTTCGAGAAAACAGAATGTGGTAATTAAAGACCCAACAGCAATCATTGTTAAATCAATCGATAGGTAATTTAATACACACTATTTCATTCTTTTACACTTGGAACCCAACGTGCTTAGTCTTCGAATAAAACAGAAAAAAAAGAAAAATGGGACCTTAAGGGGGGTGGGAGGGGGAATGGGGCCAAGATTATGCTCGGCAACATTCAGAATCATATTCAGCAGACATTTTTTACATCAGTAAAGTTTTTTTGCCAAAATGGCTCACAAAACGCTGCTGAACAGGAGAACGAAGAAGATTTCCTAAATTGTCGTTCAATCTACTAGTCCAGAATACTTAGGTACTCCATGGAAAGTGATAGGAACCTCTTTCATAGATACGAAACTCTTTAGATTAATAACCTGATGACTATTATTCATTTATCATTCCGTTAATGTCATTGTCACTCGATTAAATAAGGAATTGTGAAATTATTACATATTTTTATGAAATCTGAAAATTATGTCTGAAATGCAATTCATTGCAAGCGAAAGAGGAAAAAAGCTGCTATTACTTTCTGGACACAAGTACAGTTTTCACAAAAAAAATAAAAATGGTACTGTTACCTGGAGATGCACAAGAAGAGGCGAGTGTTCCACTTCTATTACTTTAAATGAAAGTAATATAGTGATAAGGGAGCCTAACCATGTATGTAGTCCAGAGTTTTTGAAGTTAGAAGCTGACAAATGCTTTGATAAAATGAAAATAGCTGTTACTGAGACAATGGAACCAATACCGAAGGTATTTGAAAACGTTGAGCAAGATTTTATAGAATTAAATGGAGAATCTTCTTTGTCGCAGCTACCGACATGGAAAAACAAAAAAAGTACTTTATACAATATTAGGAACAGATCACTAAATGTTAAAAAATGCACATATAATAGTGTAAGCGATGTTATTATACCAGAAAAGCTTTCCAAAGATTTTTTAATCTGTAATGACGGCGATGACGATAAAATTCTCATATTTTCATCGTGCATTGCGTTGGATTTGTTATTAAATTACGAAGAGTACTATGTGGATGGAACTTTTAAAGTTGCACCCACCCCTTTCTGCCAGTTATTTAGTCTGCATGCTAATTTGGAAACAGATGGAGTAAATTCATATTTCGTACCATTAGTTTATGCACTTTTACCTAACAAAAGTGAAGAGGTATATCGGCGTTTTTTTTTCATCCTAAAAGTACGGTTTGGTTTAAATATAGCGAAATTAAAATGTGACTTTGAGGTTGCGTGCATAAATGCATTGCTAGCAGTATTTCCGGACGCATCTGTAACAGGTTGCTATTTCCACTTCCAAAAAGCCTTATGGAAGAAATCCAAGGAATGCGGAGCATTTGCTTCTGAGGAAGGCAGATATTATACTAAACTATGTACTAGGCTACCGTTGCTACCTAAACAATACATACCAGAGGCCTACTTGGAAATATCGCACGCTGCCTCAAATACCCAAGAAATTAGGCTGTTTCACAATTATTTTGTGAATTATTGGATGAACAAGATCACTAGCAATTTATTTTGTGTCGACGAAGAACATTTTCGCACAAATAATGCCGTAGAAGGGTGGAATAATAGGATTAATCATAGATTACCAAAAAAAGGTTCTTTGTATTTGTTTATTAAAAAATTGAGACAAGAAGCAACACACCAAGATATAAGAATAAAAAAAAAGCTTTTACATTCAAACCAAACACAGCGTCGGAGAACTAAAGACTTAAATAAATTTGAAAAACGAAGAGAAATCATACAAGATTTTGTAAATAAAAGAACAACTCTTGTGCAATGTCTTGGTTTCTTATGTGACGTTTAATTTGTATATAAGTTAATTTTCCAGAAGGAATTATTATTTTAAAGTAAGGAACATTTTTTTTTATTTCATCCCGAATAAATTTGATTTTTACGAATAAATGGTTTTATTTGGATATGAGGTCTAGTACAAGAACCCTTACGATCACAACAATGATAGGCTCGCTTATAATATATATATTGGCGACTGTACAATGACTTGTTTGGAAGATGACGAGTTTGGAATATGACGAGTTTGAAAAATGACCAGTTTCGAAGATGACGAATGTGGAGTAAATCCATTTTATAATAAAAATATAATTTAAAAAAAAAACCCTCGCGCGATTCTTGCACACCCGTGTGTGCAGGATTTGTATCGCACGCGCCGTAAACAAGCAAATATATTCTAGTTTCTGTAAGTGTAAAGCAATATAAGTCGAAATTTGGATTTTTTTTTGTAAAAAAACCTTTTTTTTTTATTACTGACACCTAGGTACTTACTTAGGATTTTAAAGGAATGTTGTTAAGTTTCGTGGGGATATTTAAGTCTTTTTTTGCTAGCTAATTTAAAAGTCACCATATATGATATTAATATACCATAAGTATAATGATACCTTCATTTGAGTAGATTTTTTTTTCATAAAAAAAATGTGGTGTCCATCTTTTTTTTATACTCAGCAATTTTTTTTTCTGTAAATATCATTTCTACAGTGTAAAATGAATCTTCTGTACCAATAAATAAGACACGTTTTACCAAATATAAGTTTTGTGATAAGATTCCATTACTTCTGAAAAAAAAAATATGTTGTAGAAGTAGAAAATTACAATTTTAATCATTTCTAGGCTGTGTACTTTTATTTTTAAGAACCGAACGAAAAAAAGTAGCTAATTAGGAAAATTTGGGGCCGACTTATTAAAAATATACCAAATAATTTAAACGACAAACAAAAAAAAATTTTGATGTAAAATTCTTTGGAGAAAAAGATTTTTTTTCTATCTAAGTAATTAAAGATGGCGGGTGTATCGTTTCAAAATAAACAAAAATGTCAATGTCTTAAATACAGGTTGTAAATTAAAGTTTATATGTTTGTTCTCTTGCATTTAGTTTCATAACTTAGAAGTCCATGTTTATATTTGTATAAATAAAGTGTATTTTATCTTTTCTAAAGATACAGGGTATATTTTTAACCACTGGTCATTTACTTACGTAAAGTTCATTTACTTGAAACTTATACAGGGTGTTTCAAAATAACCTAAAAATAAAATCCAAAAGTGAAATTGGCCGTAACTCTAGTAATCAATTGCGCGGTTAGTCATCTTTCAAAGTCAAAGATTCATAAACGGGAGACAGGTCAGCGAAAACTGTAACAAGACCATCACTCTTGAATTATTGTCCACTGGAATTTTCCCCAGGGATTTTTTTTTTTAAATTTTAAATATTTTTTATTTTAATTCAGTTATTTATTCAAATACACTCAACTTTCCAATAAAAAACAATAAAACTCGTAGAATAGCAATGCCAAAGTAACTTATTAACGAAAACTCCTTAACTTTACATTTTCGAAAAAAATTAATCACTCGTAGCAGATCCAACCATTTAAGTATTTGCTAAGCTGTCCCTTCCACCATGTGTGGCCAGTGATTAAAAATTCACCCTGTATAAACCAATTTGTGATACAAAACAACTTAAAATAATTGTTCCTTATTACAGACTTTAAAAAAAACATCCAACTTACTTAAGTACATTGTTTTTTTTATATTACAACGGATCAAACGTACAAATGTGTGGGTACATGTATATATTTGTATATCTGACAGTGTTATCGAACTGAATTAATAAAAATATGTTAATTAAAATTTTTGTTTTGTATTTTTCTCACAAGGAAAGGTAATACCTGTTCGGCTCCGATTTGATTTATACTAATACTAACTTTCCGCCCGCGGCTTCGCCCGCGTGGAATACACGTTATATAGTGCCCAGCTGTGGGATAAAATGTAGCCTATGTCCTTTCCCAAGGTCTAATCTATAATTTCATCAAAATCAATTAGGCTTAAAAGCGTAACAGAAAGACAGTGTTACTTTCGCATTTATAATAGTAATGGAACGAAGTCCCGGTCAGATTAGCCGACCGGGACTTCGTTCCATTGGTGAGAACCGTAAGAAAATATTTGTTTAGTATTTCATGACATGTGACTGTGTTTAGTAAAAGGTACAACTTTCGGAGTAGTCAATAAGAGCTATTTGCAATAGCTCATCACACTAATTGTGAACCTTAACGACTATCACGAAAGTTTTACCTTTCAATTTTCACAGTCACATATAGACATAGACATACAATTTATTCACAAGCACGTACACACTACATTACAGACAGAAATAATACGACAACAAAAATAAAACACAAGTACACACAGGACACAATGTAGGCGCAAGAGTCATAGTGTGTGCACCGCACCTATGAATGGGCAATGGCTCAGCTACATGTTGCAGGAAAACTGCAACGCTGGTTTTCTGCCAGTTGCCCCAAGTACGAGCCAGCTTGAGACGCAATGATTTTGGCTCCAAGAGCTAACATAATTTTAAGTTAATAAAAATACAACATATAAAAATAAAAAGTCCTAATAAATACTAATAATAGAATATAATTACTTAAATATGTATAGACGAATGTATTTACAATAGAATTTAATGTTTAATGTGTATACATAAATATACCAAATATAAAATAATATATATATATATATATATATATATATATATATATATATATATATATATATATATATATATCATACATAATCAAATATATATGCATATAAACATCAATTTTGCATCTAATATTGCTGATTTTAAATGTCGTTTGAAAGTCTGTTTGGACATTGGCTCTATACGTATACCTACGCGAATTTAGACCCTTTTTAGTATTTAATTATGTGTTCAAATCGCGAAACTAAAGTGTGATAATTCATAACGCGTACCAAAACAATTCTGCATATTATCTATTAAACATTTTCTAAACGTAGTCTTGTCTGCGCGCGATATAAATCTAATTAATCTATGTGCGAGCGGTATGGCATACGTTATTACGCGTGCGTTCGACCTTGGACCGTATGCGGTCAACATACGGTCTAAATTGCACCTCGGGGCCCGGTTGCACTAACCTCAATAACTTGGATTTTTTGTTGGCCTTCGTGACCCACTTTTATTATAACATTAGATGTGACATAAAGAAGAATTTAAATTCATATTTAAAATAAACAGTACACACTCAAACGCTACATACTCAAAGACCCACACGAAGGTTTCCCTCTGTCCCTTGGGACATACACAAAGACACATGAACACCCGTAACCCGAGAACAAACAACTGCTTTTTACACAAATATTAGCCTCGACCGGGCATCGAATCCAGGACCCGTCGCTTAAGAGGCAGCATCACTACCACTCGACCAAACCGGCCGTTTAGTTACACACTAACCGATGCTCTTACGGTGAACGAAAACATCGTGAGAAAACCTGCACATTCAGGGTCACGGAGGTAAGATGGCAGTTGCTCCACTGTAATGACTTGACCTGCCAAATCCTGGATCATGGTCAAGCGTACCCCGATTGAGAAATGGGACTAAGCGCTAGGAAGAAGATTATAAACGTGGATATGTGTGAGGATGAATGGATGACAGTAACCCAGGGACGATGGCTTAACGTGCTCTTTGAGGCACGGAAACGAAACTAATTCTGCATATATTGTTACTTATTTATATTGATTTCCATTGAACGGGCCGCAAAACAAGTTGTTTTTTTTTTACCAGCTCATATAGGTCCTCACTGAGGGGCACGGGCCTCCCTTCGAAACACGAAGGGGATTTAGGCCATAGTCCATAAAGCTGGCCCAATGCGAGTTGGTGGACCACTCGTCTTCGAAAATTTTCTTGGACGGGCGGGTTTCATCACGAGTTTTCCTTCACCGTTGAGCAAATGATAAGAAATCCGTACATAAATCCGAAAAGATAAATTTAGTGGCACAGGTCCACACCAGGATTTGAACCCACGACCTTCGGATTACAAGTCTGGCTCATTACCAACTGGGCTATCACCGCAGTTGGTTTTACAAACTTATTGCAGTTGATATGAATGGTTTTCTATGGGAAGAAAATGAAAAGCAAGTTTTTTAAACAACAATGCTGTTGAAAAAACTTTTTTCTAAGGATAGTTAGGTTTGAAAGGAGTATACTTACCTAGGTGTCGAAACGATATCTTTTGACCTGATTTAGTTCATTTTTTTATACAGTCCTTCAACTGATTTTAAAACGTTCAAAAGCATTCATTTGAATGTATAATGTAGAAACTTGTCTTATTTCACCAATTCAAAGTTTAAATTATTTATCTGGTACAGTCAAGTCTATAAATATGTATCCAAAGAATCATTTAGTAAATATGTTAGGTACTAAAAACGGTTTTTATAAATGTAGGTATATGTACATATTAACAATCATAAATATGTGAGCTTTTCGTCGATTACATGTACACACAAAAAGACAAACATTTTGTACACAGAGGCAGGGAACCTGATGGGTGACCAAAGTGGCAATTTGTCACGAGCGTTTCCGTGCTTTGAAGCGCACGTTAAGCTGTCGATCCCGGCAGTTGTCGATTGACTACAGTCGTTAAAACCAAGTCAGGCCATTGTGCGGTTTGAAAACTCGACACCAGGGTTAGCCAAGTTCGCCACACTGCTATACCTACACTATAAGAAGAAGAAAATATAACTACATCTATACTAATATTATAAAGAGGAAAGATTTGATTGGTTTATTTGCATTGAATAGGCTCCGAAACTACTGGACCGATTTGAAAAATTCTTTCACCATTAGACCCTACTTTTTTTATTTATTATAAGATGGGTCAAAGATGAGGTCGACGATGGAGCGAGTTAACCCAGAAAATGCATACAAAGGCACTGGTACTCCCACGCACCAACGGAACACAGCAAGCTGTTTGGCGTCGGACATCGGTAGGAGGGTGGTCGCGAACCAGACGGCCCTTTACAGAGCCTACCACACCGCACCGCATGAGACCATAGGACGACACCTCAGATTCAGAAAAAAATGAACTGTCGTTGCCTGGGGTGGATTACTAGGAGGCAGGTCTCATTTGTGTTTCCTTGTCGCCTCTTACGACACCCACGGAAAGAGATGGGGTGGTGTTATTCTCAACCGATCACCACACTTTATCCCCGATGAACATAGGCTACATAAAAAGAAAGCTAGTTGTAAATATTTTTATAGAACTTTAGTAATTACACATACATTTCATGAAACCTTTAGTAACATACTTACATGTTATTAATATGTTTGGGGAGATATACAGGGCTTTAGGTAAATCTCTTTCAACCTCTCGGGTGGTTAATCAGTCCAGTCCATAATCAGGTCAAAATACGAAAAAAAATTTTGGGTTCCCATACAAACTTCATCAGCATATAGCGCATTTTGTATGAGAGAGGGAGGTCAAACATTTTTTTTCCTATTTTGACCTATATTCCTTCGGGAAGTTGTTCAGTTTCATGGACTGATTAACCACCCGAGAGGTTGAAAGTGATTTACCTAAAGCCCTGTATATTTTTACACTTGACTGTACATACAATGACCATCTTTGGGTTACTAATTAGCATGTAAGGATTGTTCTATTTTTTAAGGTTATTTTAAGGCCATCTGACCCCTGGCCCCGTGACGATATAAACAAAAACTTACAGCAATATACAGAGGCCAGCGCATCAGGTCACCCCATTTTTATTGCAAAACAGTTCTTATCCTAACAGCACATAATGCACGAGTGTGATTATCTGATGTCACAGTATAACAACTGATGTGCAGCCCTCTGTACCTACATCGCATTCTGATATTCTGCACCCCGTAAGTAGGTAAATAACGAAAACTCCATAAATTGACGCTTCGTTTTCATGTCCGAAATTTACCATTTCATTAGCGCACGAATCTAGGTACCCTCCGAAGATTAAATTTCGACAAAAAATTCAGCAACGCCCTTTATAATTAAGGCGACTACAGCACCTAAATTACGATTTTATGATGCGTAGATAAGTATGACGCACTGCATTAAATCGAAGAAAAAAAATACTACGGTAATATTCAGGACATAAACTAGATAAGTAGTTTGCTGAAAACATGATTCAGCACTTTTGGTTCGATAGAAAAAGCTCACAAAGTCACCTCTAAATACCCAATATTGTATATCTTATAAGCTGTAAAAACGATAGCAAAATGCACACAGGAACTTGAATTTGCTATCAAAATGTTCGTGATTGAACACTCTCGATAAGTAGTTAACGCATTTTTCGATTTCAGCTGTTACCTTTCCATAAACCTCTTTTTTCTAACTTTCGAACATGTTTTTACGCACGCACGCTTTCATAGTCCGTAAACTTCGTGTATCGACACTGTTCGCACTGCCGGCCCAGGCCTGTTGAGAGACGGAGATGGCACTATTCCTATGTGTGCTGCCTTTATCGGGTGCTGTAGTCGCTTTAAATTACGCTCCACCGTACGTTTAACTTATTACAAGCTAACGACAGTTAAAACAATGGTGCAATTGGCTGCCTAATGATTTATCTTTAGTCTTTACTATTCTGTCTGCGCTAGGGCCGCGTCGCGCATCACTAATTATCAACGAAGGATCTATTACATTGTGCCCGATAACACATTTTCAACTACTAGGTCGATTAGTTTTGGCAGAAATAAAATAAGACTTTTTAATCACTAGTCAAATAGTTAAACAGGACCGTAGCACGGACGGAGACTCAAAACTTGATCTATACTTAAGTATTCATTGTCTCTTTCTCTCACTATCAAAATGACAAAGACGCTCTCTACACTCAATTTAAAATCAGAGTCTAAAGTTCTCATTTCGACTGTAGGTATGTTTTTTGTATGTTGTACAGAGGCCAGCGCATCACATCAGGTTACTCCATTTTTATTGCAAAACCGCTCTTATCACGACAATACAGAGTTCATGCGTGTGGTAAACTGATGTGCGGCTGTCCGTACTTGTACGCAATAACTCCGTAAATTTTCAGCCGATTTTCAAAATGTTTTTTTTCTGGACAGGTATATTCTTGATTCAGCGCTACGTTAGTACTAAGTATTATTTATTCTGTGTCAGCGCTCTCAAAAAAATCAACAAAAACAAAAAATGCATATACATAATATTTACTTAGATGACGATTTGGTTTGTGGTATCTGCTGATAGGCATTGCTGGGATTGAAGTCGGTTGATTCTTACATTTTTAACGTCAACAATTTAACCCTTCTAGCGCCAAGACTTTTCGTCAAAAACGCCCACCACACGCCACATCAAAAAATTAAAAAAAAATTAATGCTTGGTGAACGATATTAAAGTAAAAAAAAACAAAAAAATTGTCTGATATATCAGACTTTGGCGGCGAGGGCACGAAACTTAAACATCTGATATATCAGACTTTAGCGGTGAAAAGATTAATTATCTTACGAAATAAGGGTCGCATTAGACCTAAGTTTTACGTAAATAAATATCTATTATTATTATTTGTCAAGTTTAATGTGCTGCTGACTGTCCCGAATTACGGGTGCTGGCAACGTAAAATTTGCGTAAGATAATACGTAAATGACTGTTTACATACTTTGTTTACTTATTCATTTTAACATTCAAAATAGTTCCTCATAGTTTATATGGCTAGGTTATCTATCTAAGATAACCTATGCCATTATAATAACTATGAGGAACTATAAAATTGTATTTTTTCGTTCTTGAAAGTTACCTACGTAGGTCAAGATAGTATAGGACAATTGAGATGACCAAAGAAAGTTTGTAGAAGTATTGGAGTACTGTTTGGGTGTCTATTGTCTAATTTCGCTTATACAGAAGAAGACTCAAATCTTGATCCATACTTAAGTATTAATTGTCTCTTTCTCTCTCTATCAAAGTCAAACTATTGCTACTTAAGTATAGATCAAAGTATGAGTCGCTTTCTGGAATACCTGCTCAATAACCTCAATGGTGACAATTATTTGGACTTCCTGCAAAATGCCCGAATTATTGGCCGAGGTGCCCGTATTTGATGAGAATGGCATTTTGCAGGAAGTCCAAATAATTGTCACCATTGAGGTTATTGGGCAGGTAATGCGGTCCATCTACCTGATTCCCAATCATTCCTGCCCAAACGTTCACACTAAACTTTATTTGAAAGGATTTTTGACTTTTGAGCAGGATTTATAAATACTGTGAATATTATGTAATAAATGCAATATTTTTGATTTCAAGTAAAACCCACGAAATTTTAAATTTTTACTTGCCTTTTGAGTGTTATTAACTCAAAAACTTGTTTTCATTTCACCTGATGAATACACACATCAACGCGGTCTAGGGTTATTGCACGATTTTTCATACAAAAGAGGTCTGTTTGAGAAGCTATAATAGCATACTCGAGATACATGGAGGGCTATAATTTTCAGACGAGCAAGTGCTAAACCTGAATTTTCAATTCTAATAAACAAATTTTGTTTTACTTGAAATTTGTGAAAACGTGACGGAAACGAAAACGAAAATGCACTTTTTGCCTGCTTTTTGTATGAAAATAGTCGAATTTACGCAAAAAAAAAATTTCATTTTCGTTGATGTGTATATTAGGAAAATTCGACTAAGTACAGAAAATAAATTGATTAGCGATGTTACTAATAACTTTTCATGGCATATTGACTACCATTAGAAAGGGAACAGTTCAGGGATATTTTTGAAAGGTAGCCAAAGACCCCTCCAATCACCCTATCCAATTTGGCAAACGATGCACCAAACACCCTGTATATTGTTGTTTTATATTCTTAAACCCCGAAACAGAATTCTGGCTACGCCCGTGGCTTCACTAAATAGGTTTCGATAAAATGTTGGAAAAAGATCGAAATGTTGCATTTGTTTTACCTTCCCTAGAGGCGAAAATGTTGACCTATTTTCCTTATAGAGAAAGTTCAGTTTGATGGCTTGATATACAGGTGAAAAAAAAACCTCCTGGCTATTTTCAAAATCCTGAACCAGTATCACTTTTATTTTATTTTTTTCGGTGGATTTTATTTTCATGAACGTAAACACCACTCGGGCGCACCCCCTGAGCGCTACCCGCACCCCTCGCGTGCCTGGTGTAGGAGTAATGTCTAAGTTTAGGCAAAAAATGAACTAATCCCATTGAAAAAAAAAAAAAAAATCATAAATGTGTTCTTTGAGTGATACTGGTTCAGGATTTTGAATATAGCTAGGAGGTTTTTTATCACCGTGTATATCCCCAGTTAAATAGGTAATTCAATGTCATTGATGCTAAAATTTACGCCAAACAGTCTGGGGAATGTGTGTATAACAAATCATTATATATATGTAAACGTAAAGTTGATAACCTTGGTTTGAGCGACTAGACTGGCCCTTCCTACCACTTTTAAAGCAAATATTTCACCTTGAAATAGACAGTAATATAACACTGACTACTTTTTGTATTCTTTATGTAAGTCAAGCTTTACGTAAGTTAAGGCGACTACAGCACCTAAATTACGATTTTATGATGCGTAGATAAGCATGACGCACTGCATTAAATCGAAGAAAAAATACTACGGTAATATTCAGGACATAAACTAGATAAGTACTTAGTTTGCTGAAAACATGATTCAGCACTTTTGGTTCGATAGAAAAAGCTCACAAAGTCACCTCTAAATACCCAATATTGTGTATCTTTTAAGCTGTAAAAAACGATAGTAAAATGCACACAGGAACTTGAATTTGCTATCAAAATGTTCGTGATTGAACACTCTCGATAAGTAGTTAACGCATTTTTCTATTTAAGCTGTTACCTTTCCATAAACCTCATTTTTCTAACTTTCGAACATGTTTTTACGCACGCACGCTTTCATAGTCCGTAAACTTCGTGTATCGACACTGTTTGCACTGCCGGCCCAGGCCTGTTGAGAGACGGAGATGGCACTATTCCTATGTGAGCTGCCTTTATCGGGTGCTGTAGTCGCCTTAAGGAGGCGATCGGTTATTTGAACTAACGCTTCGTTGTGGTTCACGTCTAATAGGGAATATGCATGATTTTTTTTATTGCATTGATTAACAAAATATGAAAATACCGTAGTTGAGATGACGAAAAGTGAAATTAAAATTAAAATCGGCCGAGAAATACGGCCGATATACGCATTTAAAACTATTAATTACGCACCGATTAGACAGAGAGATCCGACATGGACTGTGACGTCACATGTCACTACGTCCATACAAACTCCGTGTTAAATTTTATTTTGCTAGAAAGAGATCTTCTGATATTCCCTATTTGTAGCGAAATGACTCTAAAATTAAAACCACTGACATTCATTGCTTATAAAATTTCTCTTAAAATTGATTTCCATAACGAACGAATGGACAGATTTTGGTACATTTTTGGTACGTTTGACAGCTTCATTTAATAAAAATTGGTTCAGCTGTTTAAAATTTAGCTGCCTACGACGCCACAGATACACATGTGTAAATTAAAACACCCCTCTTTTGTATCGCTTTTCTCCGACATACTATTAATCGGTTGGGAATGACACCACCCCATCTCTTACCGTGGGTGTCGTAAGAGGCGATTATGGAAACATAAATGAGACCTGCCTCCTAGTAATTCATTTTAAGCAACGAAACCTCAGTTTGTTTTCAATCTGAGGTGGCGTCCTATGTTCTCATGCGGTGTGGTAGGTTCTGTAAAGGGCCGCCTGGTTCGCGACCACCCTCCTACCGAAGTCCGACGCCAAAGAGCTTGCTGTGTTCGTCGGTGCGTGGGAGTACCAGTGCCTTAATTGGCATTTTATGGGTTAACTCGCTCCATCGTCGACCTCATCTATGACCTTGGTCAAGATTGAGGTCAAGAGTTGACCCATCTCATATTAAAAAAAAAAATCTATTAGAGTTTGTAAATGGATATGATCTCTATAATACTAAGATTTGAACTAACAAAGGCTTTAGTTTCGCGGTATTGTGGGAGTAATGTTAAAAACCTATCAAACATTACCAACAGCAATTAAACTCATATTTATGATGCTCTACCTACCCTGATAGGGAATATAGACATGAGTGTATACAGGGCTTTAGGTATTTCTGTTTCAACCTGATTGAAATTATGAGTTCCCATACAAACTTCATCAGCATATAGTGCATTTTGTATGGGAGATCAAAATTTTTTTTTCGTATTTTGACCTATTTTCCTTGGGGAAGTTGTTCAGTTTCATGGACTGATTAACCACCCGAGAGGTTGAAAGAGAGATCCCTAAAGCCCTGTACAATGCACGTATGCGTTAAATCTTTATTTTACAAGACTAATAAACAAGACTAAACAAGATAATATTTAAACTTAAAATAAATTATCAATTTATACAGATACTCATCCCTTGGGTAACCTGCTGCGGTGGCCTCTGAATGTACATATAGATTTCTTTGACAAAGTGGTAACTGCAACTGTTTACAGTACCAGTTGCAAAACGCGCCTATTGTTTAAGCGTGTTTAACTATCACTTAAACCACCTATTTAATAGCTTGTGACGTGGTTAAACGATCAACACGGGAGATAAAAATAACCGTGACAGACAGACAGACAAAATGACGAAATAAATAAATTATTATGTACACACGGTAGCATATCAGGCTGACATCGCACGTATCTCGCTCGCAATAGTGCCGGATCTCGTAACACAAATTCAAATTTCATAATTTGCTGTTAGTACAGAGAGCAGCACGTCAGGTTTGTCCACTCAAGAGCACGTCAAGCTTGACACTTTGGACCGGCCCTGCGTTGTATGGAGCGCAGTATAAATCAGAGCTCAGCTTAAACTGGTAGTTTAAAGCGTGACCTGCTCTTGACTGTACACCCGGCAGCACATCAGACTACACACGCTGACCTTGACATCCCCCTTAACTCTCACGTAATAGCGTCGGCTTTCGTATTGCAAATAGGTAACCTGACGTGCTGCTGTCTGTACTTACCCATTTGCACTACGAAAGCCGGCGCTATTTCGAGAGATATTATAAGGCAACGTCAAGGTCTACATGTAGCCGGATGTGCTGCCGTGTGTACACTTAGTGCACTTCAAGTGTGACTCTTTGCAACGATGTCAAATGTTTCTTATTATTTTGCATACGGTGCCCAGAAAATTTTCCAACATTCTTGCACTGTACGCATTAAAACCTGATTTTGATACCGTTGTAATTAATTAGGTACTTGTATTAAGGCGACTACAGCACCTAAATTACGATTTTATGATGCGTAGATAAGCATGACGCACAGCATTAAATTGAAGAAAAAAATACTACAGTAATATTCAGGATATAAACTAGATAAGTAGTTTGCTGAAAACATGATTCAGCACTTTTGGTTCTATAGAAAAAGCTCACAAAGTCACCTCTAAATACCAATATTGTGTATCTTTTAAGCTGTAAAAACGATAGTAAAATGCACACAGGAACTTGAATTTGCTATCAAAATGTTCGTGATTGAACACTCTCGATAAGTAGTTAACGCATTTTTCGATTTAAGCTGTTACCTTTCCATAAATCTCATTTTTCTAACTTTCGAACATGTTTTACGCACGCACGCTTTCATAGTCCGTAAACTTCGTGTATCGACACTGTTCGCACTGCCGGCCCAGGCCTGTTGAGAGACGGAGATGGCACTATTCCTATGTGTGCTGCCTTTATCGGGTGCTGTAGTCGCCTTAAGTTAAGAAAAAATCCGTTACCGTTAACGAGTGGAACGTTATCCCTACTATTATATTATAAATGGTAGCCTAAACTACCGAACCGATTTCGATGAAATTTGGTACAGAGATAGATTAGACATCGGGACAGGACATATTTAGGCTACATTTTATCCCACAGTTGGGCACGACATAACCTGTAGTCCACGCGGGCGGAGCCGCGGGCGGAAAGCGTCCGAAAAACAAGAGGGGAGTCATATAAGTTTAACGTCTGAATCTGTGGCATCGTAGTTCCTAAACGAATGGACCGATTTTAATGGCGTTTTTTTCGTAATCGAGATGGTTCTCAGCTATAGTTGATCAAAATGTTTTTTTTTTATATATTTTTTTTATTAAGTTTTATTAAGTTACCTATGTCTCTAAAACGTAGACTCGTGGACGTATGCATTCTCCCAGTACTCACCTACGGAGCTCAGACTTGGTCTTTGACGGAAGCTCAAAGGTCCAGACTCGCGGTTTGCCAGAGAGCCATGGAGCGCAGCATGTTGGGTCTAAAACGGATCGACAGGGTCCGAAACACCGTGCTGCGCTCTAAAACCCAAATTGCTGATGTGACACATACTGCGGCTAAGCTAAAGTTTGATTGGGCGGGCCACGTCTGCCGCATGCCGGATGAATTGTGGGCAAAGACCACCACACAGTGGAAGCCACCGACCGATAGAAGACTACGCGGCAGACCGAGACGACGATGGCGAGACGAGCTGGACGCCTTTTGTAAGGCATGGCCGCAGGAAGCACAAGATAGAGAGTCATGGAGGGAACGGAGAGAGGCCTTTGCCCAGCAGTGGGACACATAACGGCTGCATAAGATGGGTTCGCTCTTGACTACAATCTAGCTCAGGGCAAAGATGTGGTCGAGGATGTAGCAAGTTCACCCAGAAGAAACCTATTCACTCGTACTTTAAAGATATTCGGGTTGTATGAGCTCGGGAATACAGAGAATTCCACTCCTTGGCAGTGAGTAATACAAAAGATGAAGAAAAGCGCTCAGTGCGTATCCGAGGGATCTCGACGGGATCGGATCTCGGGTTCAGCCGTTTACGAGTTATAAGCGAGAATTGTCGAAAGTTACACAATTTTTAAAATTTTAAATGTATGTAGAAATATACTCGTACGGTAATTAGACATTATCTAAGGTGTGCGGTCTTCTTTCTTGTTTCGAAGGAGGCCCGTGCCTTCTGGAGTTATACCTACGGACGGAAATAGCTGCGAAACGATTCATTTGCGACAGACGGAACTAACTGCGACAGACAGAACTGCGACAGACAGAACTGCGATAGACAGTGGCGTAGCTAGGTAACCATAGGCCCTGGGGCAAAAAATAAACTAGGACCCCAACTAAACTATTAAAAATCGTTTGTTCCGTATTCAACGTACTCCAGATTTGTCGTAATTCAGTCGACTCCATAATAAAATTAAAAACCAAATACAGTTTGTAACTTATTTTAATGAACAAATCAAAAATATTTTATGAAAATAAAAGAAAATATCTAGGTACCTGTTACCGTTCAAAAATACAGTCCAGTGGCAGACAAACAGACTGCGGAGGCACGTTATTAGGGGTTCCGATGAGCACCCTTTGGGTACGGATTCTTAATTAAGTAGAGATTTTTAAACCAATAACACCATTTTATTGACCGACTATATACGTGTCACGACGAATCTGGAGTACGACTTTCACTAGTTCAATTTATAGTTTGTAAGTCAGAGTCCAATCTAGCCCTCCGGTAAATAGGCCACTGGCGACAAACCGAACTGCTGGCACTACGCCAGCCGTCTGCCGCATCACGCTCGCTTCACTCGCTCGACTCGTGCGTTCGTTATCCCAGTTACAGCCTAACCTAACCCAACAAGCCTAAAACCACAGGTTCTAGACAGGTTGTATCACAGTTCTGATGTCACTGATGTCAATGACGACATGATAATTATTATGTCATAACCGGATTATACACTTTACCTTGAAGGGTAGGAAGTAAGTGGTTAACTAACAAAATTATAAATGTTTTCCTATTTACTCTGCAAACTCACTGCCTGGCGTTTAGTTTTTGTTCTGAGATATTCCGCTATTTAATGGTGTTTTAATGACAGTGGAAAGTCAATGACGACCCCCGGTAAAAAGAGTGGATTATAAGTTTGACGTGTGAATTGTCTGTTTGTCACAGTCACAGCATCGTAGCTGTTTTTTTTTCTTATAAGATGGGTTAACTCTAGACCTCAATCTTGACTATAAGGTCAAAGATAAGGTCGACGATGGAGCGAGTTAACCCAGAAAATGCCTATAAAGGCACTGGTACTCCCACGCACCGACGGAACACAACAAGCTGTTTGGCGTCGGACTTCGGTAGGAGGGTGGTCGCGAACCAGGCGGCCCTTTACAGAGCCTACCACACCGCATGACCATAGGACGACACCTCAGATTCAGAAAAAAATTAAGTGTCGTTGCCTGGGATGGATTACTAGGAGGCAGGTCTCATTTGAGTTTCCTTAGTCGCCTCTTACGACACCCACTGAAAGAGATGGGGTGGTGTTATTCTCCACCGATCACACGGTCTAACAAATGGACCGATTTCGATGCAGTTTTTTTGTTTGAAAGCTGATGTCATCGAGATTGGTTTTAGCCCCCCCCCTTCTCACAAAACATTAATATCAAGATGGTTCATTAGCTGTTTTTGATCAATTGGTTCAGCCTTATGCAATACCTGCTTTACCACAAAACATTACTTATGGCGACTTGCACTAAAGTGCTAAATGACAATGACTTAGGGCGACTTGCACTAAAGTGCTAAATGTATTTAGCGATACTAACTGCCGTACTCAGGGACGTCAATTAAAGTTAAGAAGTAATAAAATGTCATGCTATCCTTGTTTACATCAACAAGAGTGAAAGAGACAACATCAGAGTTTAACAGTACATAACTTTAATTGACGTCTCTGAGTGCGGCAGTAATTTTGATTAATTTGACAGATTTCGTTGCTTTGACAACAGAGTTAAATGTGTTTAAGCTGTGGCGATTGCCTTTGCCTGCAGCAACCGACATTTGGCCAATTCGCCGGTCTCCAAATACTTAGATTTCCTGCAACACTTATGTTGGCAGAAGCAACCGGTGATTGGTTGAATGTTGGGTGTGTTAGGTTGGCAGGACATGTTTTTGGCGATTTTTCGATCCCCCCACCCCCTCTGGTGAGATGTCGTGAGATTTGACCTGACAACCCCCTCCCCCCTTTATCTCGCGTGAGTTTTATGAAAATGCTTAGTTTTAGTGTAAATACGTTAATTGATGATTTATTTAGAAAATTTACATAATTTGCCTAATTATTTTAAAACTTTTAATAATCGAACAATAAAAAACAGCTATGATTTACCAACTTAAATTTGAAAAAAAAAGTTTGTTCTAATTCAGTCCACGGGAACTCAGAGTGGCTACTGGAACAACATGGTTTAGTTGGTTTGACTTAGCTTTCCCACAATTTAACACTATTTCTTTTGGGGGAAAATATTACGTGATATTTGTAGAGACCCCCCCTCTCCCCCACGTGAGATTGAGTGAGATCCGACCCGACCCCCTCCCCCCCCAAAACGTCTCACGTAATTAATGGACGCCCCCTTACAAAGCTATTAAATATATTTAAGGTTGGTGCAAGTCGCCCTTAAACTGACTTGTGTCATTTTGTAGTTGTTTAATTTATCCCTTTCGGAAAAGGCAAAGGACTCTATGTCCAAACAGTCATTTTTAAACATTGTCTAGTTTTTTTTGTGACCTAACTATCGGAGCTTAAACAACATTTTTAATTTTAGAGTTATACCAAGTGGCAATGTGTGGTCTCTCTCTGCCTACCCCAAACTGACACGGGCGTGAGCCTGTGTGTATGTACGACAAGTTCAAGTTAGGATTGCAAAACTGTTGACCTAGAACGCGATATATTAAGTTGTATTTTATTATGTAACTGCATATCGCAAGTACTAACTGTGAGGGCCGCTCGACCTTAGACACTTGTCTAACCTGTTTTTAGGCTACTCTACGTTTCACGCCATGTCTTGAGATCACGGATAACACCACCCTATCCCTTTCTGATGTTCCCGTAGACCAGTGTCGCTAATTGGACGGACCAAAGAAAGGATTTTCCTAAAAGGCTTACGTCGTGCATCCGTAGATTGTCGTAAAGTGTAGGAGATTTATATATTTTCACTCTCACTCTTACCTTTGATCATACATTAAAATTGATTATAATAATAATAATTGAGATGCCCCATTGATTATGCCCAGGAGTTAAAACATTCGCATGCTTAATTTCGCGTCAAGATTGAGGTCAAGAGTTAACCCATCTATAATAAAAGAATGTACTTAAGTAAGTAATAAATACCAACTACTGAATTGAAGTTTTTTTTAAATCAGCCCATATAACGTCCTCACCTAGAGGTACGGGTCTCCCTTCGAAACACGAAGGGGATTTTAGGCCATAGTCCACCACGCTGGCATAATGTGGGTTGGTGGATCGCTCGCCTTTCAAAAATGAATTTTCTTAGACGTGTGGGTTTCATCGCGACGTTTTTCTTCACCGCTGAGGAAGTAATAATTAAAAATCCGTAATCCGAAAAGACTAATTTAGTGGTACAGGCCCGCACCAGGATTCAAACCCTCAACCTTCCGGTTACACGTCTGTCTCGTTACCAACTGGGTTATGACAACATTGCTAAGAGGCCAGCGGCACTATTTTTGAATCACTCGTCTCATTTCGAGCGATATCTTTCGTTGATTTGCGACGATGCTATTGATTTTAAATTTTTTAACTACTAAATTCCATGAGTGCTAAGACCCTTTCGCTAAAGTGCAGTGATCAAAAAGTTCGAAAATCAAAAGAATCCGCGCAAATCAATAAAAGATATCGCTCGAAACGAGGCCCAAAAATAGAGCCCCAGGGCGGTTCGAAACTCTGACATATGGGTAAGTCAAGTTCGCCATTTACTTGACTATACCTACCTACTTGACTATATCTACAAAGGAAGGACTATAACTTAATCTACCTATAGATAAGAACATTGTTACTAATTGAGATTTTAAATGTTTTGTGTTCTCTTTGAACTTAGTGATAACCGATCAAAGATCATGTTCCGTAAAGATGTAATGCGTAGTATATAGGTAATTACTTACATAATATTTATTAACACGTTTGCTGCGAGGCCGTTTTCAGAAAACTTACAGCCAGTGCGCTTGAGACCTATTGTAACCATGCATAACCCTAGTGCGCATGAGACCTAAACCATCTCCTAAAATAATGTTTTTTTTACCAGCCCATATAGGTACTTCCCCACCGAGGGGCACGGGCCTCCCTTCGAAACACGAAGGGGATTTAGGCCATAGTCCACCACGCTGGCACAATGCGGGTTGGTGGACCGCTCGTCTTTCGAAAATGAATTTTCTTGTCTTTCGAAAAGAATGCATAACTCGTTCAATAAATAAGAAATGGCTTTAAAACTTTCTGTGAATTACAGATCATCTCTTACTCTATCTTTAGGTTGCTTCGCGCGCAGTTATGACAAATGAATTTAGAGAAAATACGGAAAAAAATTATGTATCTATTATATCGCGCATCGCAACTTATGATAGTGCTGTTTGAGTTTATTTTTTTAATTATAAGATGGGTTAACTCTTGACCTCAATCTTGACCATAAGGTCAAAGATGAGGTCGACGATGGAGCGAGTTAACCCAGAAAATGCCTATAAAGGCACTGGTACTCCCACGCACCGACAGAACACAGCAGGCTGTTTGGCGTCGGACTTCGGTAGGAGGGTGTTCGCGAACCAGACGGCCCTTTACAGAGCCTACCACACCGCATGAGACCATAGGACGACACCTCAAATTCAGAAAAAAATGAACTGTCGTTGCCTGGGATGGATTACTAGGAGGCATGTCTCATTTGTGTTTCCTTAGTCGCCTCTTACGACATCCACGGAAAGAGATAGGTTGGTGTTATTCTCAACCGATCACCACAAGGTTGAAAGTGAGGTGTGGTTCTTGTATAAGAAATTCTCGAAAAATAATTTTGTCTTTCTGTAATAAGGCTATCAATCAGCTGATCGCTCAAGTTGTAGGGAGAGGCGATTTTTTTTCTTATCTCACCCCATGTTCCTTCGGGAAAGTTGGCTGGTTCACCAATGAGCTTGAGCTCCTTGGCATGAAGTTATCTGCCAACCTTAACTTCGGCATCTCTATCGAGTCCAAAGCACAAACAGCGGCCAAATAGCTGGGCATCCTCAACAGAGTTAAGCGCTACTTTACGCCCGATCAACTCCTTTCCCTTTATAAGGCACAGGTCCGATCGTGCATGGAGTATTGCAGCCACCTCTGGGATGGTTCGGCCAAGTACCAACTAGCCACACTGGACTCGGTGGACCGCAGAGCCAGAAGACTCATCGGTGACAGGAAGCTAGTAAAAGATAAGCTCCAAACCCTAGCTCATTAGACGCAAAATAGCTTGCCTATGTTTATAAGATGTACTTCGGGGAGTGTGCTCAGGAGCTGCATGAGCTCATTCCGCCTGCCCCTTTCTTCCATCGGACGTCTAGACGCACTGAGGGGTATCTATCACCCTTATCTTGTCGAGATCCCTCGGATACGTACTGAGCGCTTTCATCATCTTTCGTATTGCGCACTGCTAGGGAATGGAATTCCTTGCCTGCGTCTGTATTTCCGAGTTCATATAACCCGAATCTCTTTAAAGTTCGAGTGAATAGGCTTCTTCTGGGTGAGCTTGCTACATCCTCGACCGCATCTTTGCCCTTGGGCTAGATTGTGGTCAAGAGTGAACCCTTCATTAATAAAAAAAAAAGAGCGAACCCTTCATTAATAAAATAAAAATAAAAATCCTTAATTATTGCTAACAAATAAAAAAGTCACCCAATATTTATTTAAGAAAAGTCATTTTCATTTAAACATGGTTTAAACACATTGATTGATTGCATTGCACACAATAATTATTCGTTTGGTTTTCTTCGATGCCGTAATTTATTGTAACTGCCTTGCAATGACTTTTTTGTTAACACGTTGAAAAAGATGATGGGAACACCTTCTCTCCTAGAAGTAACTGCCGCAACTGGAACACACGCTACCGACACTGGAACAACATTAAGGCGACTACAGCACCCGATAAAGGCAGCACACATAGGAATAGTGCCATCTCCGTCACTCAACAGGCCTGGGCCGGCAGTGCGAACAGTGTCGATACACGAAGCTTACGGACTATGAAAGCGTGCGTGCGTAAAACATGTTCGAAAGTTAGAAAAATGAGATTTATGGAAAGGTAACAACCTAAATCGAAAAATGCGTTAACTATTTATCGAGAGTGTTCAATCACGAACATTTTGATAGCAAATTCAAGTTCCTGTGTGCATTTTACTATCGTTTTTACAGCTTAAAAGATACACAATATTGAATATTGGGTATTTAGAGGTGACTTTGTGAGCTTTTTCTATCGAACCAAAAGTGCTGAATCATGTTTTCAGCAAACTACTTATCTAGTTTATGTCCTGAATATTACCGTAGTTTTTTTTTTCGATTTAATGCAGTGCGTCATGCTTATCTACGCATCATAAAATCGTAATTTAGGTGCTGTAATCGCCTTAAGTTCGCGGCGCCCGCGCTGCCCGCTCAGTGCGTCTGCGAGGCCTTTAATTTAGGAGGTATAAAAGATCTCTTAACCCTTTACCAGGCATAGTACGTTTCATCGAAACCTTAATAATTGGAGTTTGCTAGTGACCTTCACAGTTTTAAAAAATTAGCAAAACCTATCTTTATTAATAATATGTTTAGTTATCATAATATCTTATAACTTAAAAAAAAATCGTCACTCAAAGTAACGCAATTTTTAGCGCCGCACTGGCTAAAAGTCCCGCAAAAGATAATTTAGATCCCCGAATGCATTAAACGTGTTAATTAATGGTTTTGTTGCTTTACGTCCACAACTTTGATAGCTGTTAGTTCAGTTGCTAATTACCTTGCATACTGATCTGAAGGTTGCGAGTGCAGTTCCTGACCAACAGTGGTAAGTGAAAAATCATATTTTCAATTCTTCTTCATATCGTGTAGGTATAGTCAAGTGTGTGGCGAACTTGGCTTACCCTGGTGTCAGAGTTTTCAAACCGCACAATGGCCTCTGACTTGGTTTTAACGACTGTAGTCAATAGAAACAGCCGGGATAGAGTACTTAACAAGCCCTCCGAAGCACGGAAACGCTTGTGATAAATTGCCACTTTGGTCACCCATCAGTGCTTGTTGCTTAACCTCACTGATCGGCTCAGATTAGCGAGAGCCACACTGTGCGGCTTGAAAACTCGCCAGCAGCGCCACACTTGACTATACCTACACGCTTACCGCTTAGCCTACACGATTATTTTTATGCGGTTATATTTTGTAAAATGTTGTATTAAAATACAGGGCTTTAGGTATCTCTCTTTCAACCTCTCGGGTGGTTAATCATTCCATGAAACTGAACAACTTTCCCCCAACAATAGGTCAAAATATGAATCAAAAATGCGCTATATGCTGATGAAGTTTGTATGGGAACTCAAATTTTTTTTCGTATTTTGACCTATTATTGGGGGAAAGTTGTTCAGTTTCATGGACTGATTTACCACCCGAGAGGTTGAAAGAGAGATACCTAAAGCCCTGTATGTATATTTAAAAAAAAAGATCGAATTTCACTCACTAAAACAGGTCATTAGTTATTTAATAAATCGCGTTGCCAGATAATTTAAATTTCGTAAATTTTCGAAACGCCTAACTATACGTACAAATTAAGATTCCATATTTTAAAATGTAAATAAAGTTCTTAAAAAAACGTGTTATAAACTTTTAAAAGGTTTGTAATGAAGACCGCAGTTGCTGACCACGTTGTGTCCTCGTAAATGTGAATAAAAACATCAGTACCTCTTCTTTGTACGGACGGCCGCAACTCAGATTACCACACGCGTGCACTCTGTGCTGTTGTGATAAGAGCGGTTTTGCAATGAAAATGGAGTAAACTGTTGTGCTGGCCTCTGTACATACAATGTTAAGTTATTTTATGTGTTCTTTGGGAATTTTTTTGGTATTATTGCGCAGTGTAAGTATATTGAAGCATGGTATAACTTTAAAGCAAGCGTTATGAGTATGAGTTATACTGGGTGATAAAAAACCTCCTAGCTATATTCAAAATCCTGAACCAGTATCACTCAAAGAACACATTTACGAAAAAAAAAAATTTTTTGTTAAATATTTTTTGAATGGAAATAGTTAATATTTTGCCTAAACCTAGACCAGGCACGCGAGGGGTGCAGGTAGCGCTTGGGGGGTGCACCCGAATGGTGCCTACGTTTAGGAAAAAAAAAACACCGAAAAAATAAAATTAAAAGTGTTCTGTAAGTGATACTGGTTCAGGATTTTGAATATAGCTGGGAGGTTATAATGATTACTTTGGCAATTTTTTTTCTATAAATGGGTTCGCTCTTGACCATAATCTAACGTGGTCGAGGGTGTTAGTTGGCAAGCTCGCAAGCTACTTTTCAAAATTTTAAAAAATCGTCATGATATGCAGTCAAGTTCGCTACATACTTGACTATACCTACACGATAAGAAGAATGTTATATGTGATGGATTTTCATTTTCAAAGTATTTTCAAACAAATTTTCCGGTAAGACAGCATTCTTTTTCATTTTTGCGTAAGTATGAACATTGAATGTATCTACAATTCCGAGTGGTGATAGGTTGAGAATAACACCACCCCATCTCTTTCCGTGGGTGTCGTAAGAGGCGACAAAGGAAACTCAAATGAGACCTGCCTCCTAGTTATCCATCAAAGGCAACAACACCTCAGTTTGTTTTGAAATCTGAGGTGTCATCCTATAGTCTCATGCGGTGTGGCCTCTGTGAAGGGCCGTCTGGTTCGCGACCCTCCTACCGAAGTCCGACGCCAAACAGCTTGCTGTGTTCCGTCGGTGCGTGGGTACCAGTGCCTTAATTGGCATTTTCTGGGTTAACTCGCTCCATCGTCGACCTCATCTATGACCTTGGTCAAGATTGAGGTCAAGAGTTAACCCCTTATAATAAAAATAATAAAAATAGTAAAAATAATAAAAATAATAAAAATAATAAAAATAGTAAAAATAATAAAAATAATAAATACACACGGCAGCACATCAAGCTATACATGTTGACTTTGACGTCGCCCTTATCTCACTCGTAATAGCGCCGGCTTTCGTAGTGCAAATGGGTAACCTGACGTGCTGCTGTCTGTACTTTCTGTGTAGGTAAACTGAGTGAGTACTTTCTAAGTTTATGCATTTATTGCAATGTTACAGGTAAAGAAATTACATGAGTGGTAACATAAAATAGGTGTAGGTAATACAAAAACATCTTTTGCCGTGTGTCGATCGGTTGAGAATAACACCACCCCATTTCTTTCCGTGGGTGTCGTAAGAGGCGACTAAGGAAACTCAAATGAGACCTGCCTCCTATTAATCCACCCCAGGCAACGACACCTCAATTTGTTCTGAATCTGAGGTGTCGTCCTATGGTCTCATGCGGTGTGGTAGGCTTTTTGAAGGGCCGTCTGGTTCGCAACCACCCTCCTACCGAAGTTCGACGCTAAACAGCTTGCTGTGTTCCGTCTGTGCGTAGGAGTACCAGTGCCTTATAGGCATTTTTCTGGGTTATCCCGCTCCATCGGCGACCTCATCTATGACCTTGGTCAAGATTGAGCTCAAGAGTTAACCCATCTTATAATTAAAAAAAAGAGAAGACATTACAAGCAGATATGATGGAATAAACCAATTTTGATAAAATATAACTAAGAACCATATCGATTGTGTCAGCTTTTAACAAAAAAAACCACATTGAAATCGGTTCATTCATTTCGGAGCTATACGATGCCACAGACAGACACACAGATTAACACATCAAACTTATTAACACCCCTCTTTTTTTGTTGTCAGGCGGTAAAAATGCTTTTTTTCTCTCCGGTTTGACTTTACAGAGAAGTTTGCAAGACATAGTTAGAGCAAATTTATAACAACTCTTCAAACAATCTCAACCAACAATAATGTTTGTCTGTTTTATAGACGGTAATGATCATTGATCAATCTTAATAACCCATTCGCGAATGCGATTGAAGACGAAAATCATGGATTATTATTATTAGAAGGCTGATGCCTTTTGAATGGTTCACTATAAGGTTAACATATAACATTTCGCAATCACTCGTGCAGTGCGTCTGACAGCGCGGCTCCGCGGTCCGCGCCATCGCGGTTCGAATTTTAAATTGTTTTAATCTTGAATTAAAAATGTTTTTTAAATTGTGAAAAAGTTTTTATTGAATTAGGCGTTTTGGAAGCTGGACTTTTTTGTGTCGTGACAGTGGCATTAGTTTTGTGCGTTTCTCTTCACCGGGTAAGTTTTTAGTATTATTAAGTATTCGTAACTATGAAATTGTTGAATTTCTTTAATTGAAACAAAAATCTTATTTTTATTTTATTTAAAAATTGTTTTTGTTTAAAAAATGGTGGGTGACTTTTAATCAGTACGCAATTTTTTCTTACAGTGTCGGCAGTAATGAATGATAGAACGTAAATAAGGAGGAAAAAAAATTTTTTTTTCTTAGAGGATGAATTTTGTAAAACGAAGAAATATGGAAGTTACAATTGTGTTGAAGAGTACTATGTATTACCAAGTTTCAAGTCAATTTAATGAGGTTTTTTTTTCCATACAAAAATTTTGATTTATTTTCATGCTTCAGACGAGCTAGCTTGAAATTTTTTTATGAAACGATATAAAACAAAAAATACGGGTCTGTTAAATTTTCATAAAGTTTACGTACAAAAAAGCGTACTGATTAAAAAATAACGCGGTATACAGGGCTTTAGGTATCTCTCTTTCAACCTCTCGGGTGGTTAATCAGTCCATGAAACTGAACAACTTCCCCAAGGAACATAGGTCAAAATACGAAAAAAAAAATTGAGTAGCCATACAAACTTCATCAGCATATGGGAGATCAAAAATTTTTTGTATGGGAGATCAAAACTTTTTTTTCATATTTTGACGTATGTTCCTTGGGGAAGTTGTTCAGTTTCATTGACTGATTAATCACCCGAGAGGTTGAAAGAGAGATACCTAAAGCCCTGTATATATTGGAGATTTTCAATAAAATTAGTAATTTTTTTCTTCGAATTTATTTACTTACTGAAAACAAAGCTCAAATATAGTTTGTTTCATCTGTTACCCGATTTGGTAATTATATTAGCTGTAACTTGTTTACACTTGCCGCTTTCGATTAATTAAGTATGCTCATAATTTAGCTTATTGTTGTTCATTCCCACCAAATTATGTTAAACAAGAGTTCTTTACCTTTTAGTGATGTGGGACCATTTCACAAAATATCTGTTTTGCCACGGACCACCAACTGTTAAGAAGAAAAAAAATTAATAAAGAATGGCTCTTCAGCACTGTTGTTATATAAATAAATAAAATAATAAAAACGCCATACACTCAAAGGCCCACATTAGGGTTTTCCCTTGTGTCGTGGGTCCCTCGGAACACACATAAAGACAGACACAAACACCCATGACCCGAGAACAAACATCTGCTTTTTATACAAATATTTGCCCCGACTGGGATTCGAACCCAGGACCCGTCGATCGAGAGGCAGGGCCACTACCACTCGACCAAACCGGCCGTTTTACGAAAATTTTCTTTTTCTTTTCTTCTAACTTCTGAATTCAAAGCCAAACACTTGTCGGCTCTGGCATCCAGCCGATTTAAGTGCTTGTGTCGACTCGTCATGTTTCATATTTTTGGGATGGCTTCGCAGACCACTTCAGGTGCTTCCAGGGGTCACCAGTAGTCCGCGGACCAACATTTGAGGGGCACTTCTTCTTCTTATCGTGTAGGTATAGTCAAGTATGTGGCGAACTTGGCTAAGCCTGATGTCAGAATTTTCAAACCGCACAATGGCATCTGACTTGGTTTTAACGACGCAGTCAATCGACAACGGTCGGGACCGACAGCTTAACGTGCCCTCCGAAGCACGGAAACGCTCGTGATAAATTGCCACTTTGGTCACCCATCATGTTCTCTGCCTCTGTGTGCGTTGCTTAACCTCACTGATCGGTTGAGATCAGCGAATGGTGATTGGTTGAGAATAACACCACCCCATCTCTTTCCGTGAGTGTCGCAAGAGGCGACTAACACAAATGAGACCTGCCTCCTAGTAATCCATTCCAGGCTACGACACTTCATTTTTTTCTGTATCTGAAGGGCCGTCTGGTTCGCGAACCCTCCTACCGAACAGCTTGCTGTGTTCCGTCGGTGCGTGGGCATTTTCTGGGTTAACTCGCTTCATCGTCGCCCTCATCTTTTTGACCTTTATGGTCAAGATTGAGGTCAAGAGTTAACCCATCTTATAATATATAAAAAAACTGAATTACTGAACTAGAGGATATTCGAGACTACGTTCCCGTGGGTTTTTGTAAAATCCTTATTTATTTCTTGCCTCGCTATAAAAGGAATCTTTCCGCATTTCATCTTTCTAGGTCAAAGGGTTTGGGCTGGGCGTTGACGAGTCAGTGAGTCAGGACTTGCAATCCGACTTATTGTATACTAGCATTCCGCTCGGTTATGTAGCCTATGTTACTCAGGGATAATGTAGGATTCTAATGGTGAAATAATTTTTGGAATCTGTCTTTTTTATTTTTTTATTTTTATTAATGAAGGGTTCGCTCTTGATCACAATCTAGCCCAAGTACAAAGATGCGGTCGAGGATGTAGCAAGCTCACCCAGAAGGAGCCTATTCACTCGAACTTTAAAGAGATTCGGGTTATATGAACTCGGAAATACAGACGCAGGCAGGGAATTCCATTCCCTAGCAGTGCGCAATACGAAAGATGATGAAAAGAGCTCAGTGCGAAGTTGCAGTAGTTTCCAGTGCAGTTGCAGTGCGAAGTGTCCAGTAGTTTTTAAGTTTGTTCGTTACATACAAAAATACAAATCTTTCCTCTTTATAGATTAGATAAAGAGGAATGATTTGTATTTTTGTATGTAACGAATAGGCTCCAAAACTACTGGACAGATTTCAAAAATTCTTTCACCATGAGGATGCTACATTATCCCTGAGTAACATAGGCTACATAATTTTCCCAAATTCCCACGGGAACGAAGTCCCCACCGGAAAGCTATATATAGTTTTATACATTACTAGCATCCCGCTCGGGACTTCGTTCCCGTGGGAATTCGGGACATTTATGTAGCCGATGTTACTCAGGGATAATGTAGCATCCTCATGGTGAAAGAATTTTTGAAATCTGTCCAGTAGTTTTGGAGCCTATTCGTTACATACAAAAATACAAAATTCAAATCTTTCCTCTTTATAATACTTACTAGCATCCCGCTCGGGACTTCGTTCCCGTGAGAATTCGGAAAAATTATGTAGCCTATGTTACTTAGGGATAAAATCGGTCCAGTAGTTTCGGAGTCTATTCGTTACATACAAAAATACAAATCTTTCCTCTTTATAATATTAGTAGGTAGGTATATATATATATAGATTTGGTTTTCACGTTCCCGAGAAAAATCCGAAAATGTTTGTATTAATAATTTTGTTTTTCTTAAATGTAAATGGAAAACGATAATTTTACATTTAAAGACCTATTAATTTTTTTTAAAAGTTTAAATAATATAAAACTTAAAGTTCAAACAAGTATGTTAATAATCACTCTAAAATTAAACAATTTTATTATCACCTCCGACATTTTTTTGCGTATAACTTTTAAACGGCCGAACGGATCTAAAATAGCTAAGATTCGAGCCATCTCGATAAAAAAAAACCCATTGAAATCGGTCCATTCGATATATACACATACATATATAGTATATATGTAAAAAGTGTATATATTATATACAGACACACAAATACACACGTCAAACTTTATTTTTCGGCGTTAAAAAGAGTCTGGCAAGATGATATAATAGAACCTTGATAATGTGTTCCTTAAATGTCGGCATTTTACAAAAGATGTGACTTCGTAAAATAGCTAAAATTAATTGACTTAGTTATCCTGAAATGTTTAATTAATTTAATTAATAACAAAGCTCAATTGATTACTCCTTAACTCCTTAATTTGACGTTCCGGGAAAAAAATAATTACTTGTAGATGATCATATTAGGGGTCATCCATATATTACGTCACAGCGTATGGGGAGGGGGGGGTCATACCAAACGTGACCATACATGTTAAAGGGATACCAAAAAAGCGTGACCTTAGTGTGGGTCTTTGAGTGTTTAGCGTTTATTTTATTTCTATAGATGTACTAGCTTTTTCACGCGGCTTCGCTCGCGAAAACAACTCTTTTAGACACTCGTTTTATTCTTGATTTGATTTTCGAAAAATTGCGAAACACGTGTCCGTTTATTTGCTTCTAGGTATATTTTGACGAAGTTTCGAGTCAAAATGTCCAAAAAAATGGTTCTCTCCGTACAAACTTTGAACCCCCATTTCACCCCCTTAGGGGTAGAATTTCGAAAAATCCTTTCTTAGTGCTTGTCTACGTCATAAAAGACACCTTTTCGCCAAATTTTAGCTTTCTAGGTCTAAGGGTTTGGGCTAGGGTTGATGAGTCAGTGAATCAGGACCTCCAATTTTATATATAAGATGATTAGTCTAGCTTGAACTCTGGATAATTTAATGTCAGGTACGTAGTGTCACGGTCATCTGAGCTGTTAGTGCACCAGTTAGTAGGTTAACGCGTTAAGCCATAACTGGAGGTCACAGGTTTGATTCTCGCGTAGATTGTGCGATAAGGACTTTAAATAATATACATACAGCTGCAGAGATACCTGACCACCCCTATGAAATAATGATGAAGTTATTTCAAGAAATGTTTCAGGTATTTCAATGATATTTTGTATATTAATTTAGTTTTGTCAACTAAACAATTACGCCTAATCACCATTTTAAAATTTTATGCTTTGTCATAGACAACTTCATCTTTATCCGGTAGGGGTTTTTTTTATGATAAGATGGGTTAACTCTTGACCTCAATCTTGACCATAAAGGTCAAAGATGAGGTCTATGATTTTATTTATTTATTTATGTAGGTACAATGCTTAGTCTTACAGGCTAACCTAATAACTAAACAGGAAACAAGAAATATAAACTCAAATTAAATATCCTCACAATGTTTGTGAATTTCACCCAAGATTGTTGCCCATTTACATGCAAATAGATCCATGTCTGGTGATGCATTCAAGAGGCCACGCAGGAGTTCAAGTCCGCGTAACAGGGGTGACTGACGTCTCGCCACCGTGCGGGCGGTAGGTGCCGGCAGCAAACTGTGCTTTCGACCACGCAGATATTTGAGCGAGTTAACCCAGAAAATGCCTATAAAGGCACTGGTACTCCCACGCACCGACGGAACACATCAAGCTGTTTGGCGTCGGACTTCGGTAGGACTCACAAAGTTTTGAGTCAAAATGTCCAAAACAATTGTTTTCTCCATACAAACTTTGAACCCCCGTTTCACCCCCTTAGAGGGTGAGTTTCGAAGAATCCTTTCTTAGTGCTCCCCTAGACTTAATAAGAAACCTATACGTGCCAAATTTGGAATCTCTAGACCAGAGGTTCCCATACTTGTTTTTCTCATAGACCACTTTCAAAATATTGCTGGTTTCGGTGGACCCCCTCCCTGCAGCTAAATTTCTACCATATTCCCAAAACTCGACAAAAAATGTGAATATTAGATCTAATTAAGAGAATTTGCGTTGCGGCTGAGTTTCAACCACGAATTAACAATTTTCGAAAAAAATGCGAGAATTGATTGGTTTATTAATTAATTGATTGTGCTGTGAGTGGATGTCAAAAAAGTAAAGGTGGCCAATCAAAAAAGTTATTCCATCTAACTTTACATTTTTGACATCTTACTCACAGCACAAGGAGCATTTTAGTTTTCCACTATCGAAAACAGATACATTTTTGTGGACCCCGCTTATACGAATTGTGAACCCCCATTTTTTGTCACACCAACGTAGACCCCCTTCAAGTCTCCCGTGGACCCCTGGGGGTCCACCTGGACCACTTTGGGAATCAATGCTCTAGACCCAGCGGTTTGGGCTGTGCGTTAATATGTCAGTCAGTCAGTTTCTTATTTTTACCGACTTCAAAAAAGGAGGAGGTTCTATGTTCGACTGTATGTTTTTTTAAATGTAGGTATGTTCACCGATTTCTCCGCAAATTATGGATCGATTTTCAAAGTAAGAGGTGGTCCCATGTAAATTTTATCAAAAATGATTCATCGCTTTTAAAAAAATCAACAAAAACAAAAAAATACTACAAACCAGAACATCATTAAATGAGTTAGTCAGTTCCTTATTATTACCGACTTCAAAAAAGGAGGAGGTTCTATGTTCGACTGTATGTTTTTTAAATATAAGTATGTTCACCGATTTCTCCGCAAATTATGGAACGATTTTCAAAGTTAGAGGTGGTCCCATATACATTTTATCAAAAATGATTCATCGCTTTTAAAAAATCAACCAATCAAAAAAATACTACAAACAACATCATTAAACGAGTGACATTTTCGTTTATGGTTATCTGCTAATAGGCATTGTAGTCTGCAAAAAAATACTTATGCGAACTGTTGTTGGGATTGAAGTCGGTGATTCATAAGTTTTTTTAACGTGGAAAATTATAAATTTATGGTTTTGTTAGTTTTTTTTATACATAGTCCAAACCATGTAATTTTCTGTTTAGTGTATATAGTAAAAACCGTAGTTAGACTAATTAGCAGTAAATTCAAAATAAAATTACGGATATACTAACTTCCCACCGGGACTTCGTTCCCGTGGAAACGGGAATGTATTATGTAACCTTCCTCTTGAATCAGTCCGTCCATTGGTGAAAACCGTATGAAAATAAGTTCAATAGTTTTTGAGTTTATCGCATTCAGACAGACGCGGTGCGGGTGGTTAATCAGTCCATGAAACTGAACAACTTTCTCAAGGAACATAGGTCAAAATACGAAAAAAAAAATTTGATCTTCCGTACAAAATGCGCTATGCTGATGAAGTTTGTATGGGAACTCAACATTTTTTTTCGTATTTTGACCTATGCTCCTTGAGGAAGTTGTTCAGTTTCATGGACTAATTAACCACCCGAGAGGTTGAAAGAGAGATAAAGTCCTGTATAATATAATATGAAGCACTTTTGTATTGCTGTGATTTTTTGTCAACAAATACAATAAAATAAACATATTAAAATCTATTTATTCTTCTCGTATATAATACAAAACAATCTCACAAATTCACTAAAGTGTCGACAATTCACTTAAACACCAGCATTTCAAAACAACTGTTAAATATGTGAATCTGAACTTAATAGGTCAGGGGTTCCCAAACTTTTTCAGTCCGCAGCGCACTTATAACTTCAGATTTTGGTCTCGGCATCCTAACTTATAACTTATAACTAACTAGCATCCTGCTCGGGACTTCGTTCCCGTGAGAATTCGGAAAATTATGTAGCCTATGTTACTTAGGGATAATGTAGCATCCTAATGGTGAAAGAATTTTTTAAATCGGCCCAGTACTTTTTGAGCCTATTCATTACAAACATACAAACATACAAAAATAGGTACAAATCTTTCCTCTTTATAATATTAGTATAGATATAGATATAGAAGAATCGAAAAAGATATAGATACAGTTGAAAGAAATAAAATTGAAAATCGATTAAAGAAATTTGACAGTTTTGGATAGCATGATGTGCTGTTGTCCCGACCAGTAAAACTACGGTTTGGCAAAACATTAATTCGCAATAGGCTGTATTTTTGTAAATCAGCCTTTCATCCTATTTAAAATGACTATATTTTCGAATCCAACTAAAAAATTATATAGAAATACCTCAAAAAAGAAAAATGCGAATAAAGGCCTAGAATTTTCAGCAAAAATAGTAATAACTAAGTGAACAGTTTTCATGATAGAGGTACCTGTAACAAATATAAAAGTAACAGAATCCAACCAAAAAACATCACCTTATTTTTGTTTTTCAAAAAATTTAAATTTAATTGATTAGGATTTATGGTTTCATGCGAAAAAAATAATAGTTAGCTGAACTGGTTTATAATCGATTTGGATATAGTTTATGATTGCATACTTATGAAAATCCAATTATATTTATTTAACTTTTGTACATTTTTATAAAATATAGCTATAAACGCATGGCAAAAAAGTAATAGGTATAAAAAATGGTAGACTTCTCTGACAATACTGAAAAAAAGACAATAATACCAAAATCCAACATTTTTCGTGAAAAATTCAAGAAAAAAAAAATAACAAAATCGCCCATTCCAAACTGAGCGTAGTGTAGCGGTGTTACGGTCTAAAATAGTTTGATGGCGCGTGGCGTGGTCCAGCCTGGCAGCTGCGATGACTTGAAATTTTGCAGATGTATGTAATACCGATGACAATACAATTATACAATAATTTGGTTCCATCGAGCTGATCTGATGATGACACGAGAAGATAGATGGTGGAACTCTTCAACGGTAACTATTAAACCCTTTGAATTTGGGCTCGTTTGATTTGATTTTTGTATATTAATATAAGGGTTAGGCCGCCAAAATTGTCAAATGTAACACAACAGATTTTGTGTTATCGTTACACAAATGTAACCCAAAAGTAACACATTTTTTGGGTAAAGCGTGTTTCATATTTATAATCATTATGAAATTGTACCGACTGCAGTGATTGTTAAGGGGAAAATAAGTAATAATGAAACAGCATTTTTTTTTAGGGTTAACGGTGAGTAGAAGTTGCTTAGAATGTTTTTGGGCGTGCTGCTGAGATGTTGACAGCGCATTTTCTTTTTTTTTGCGATCCCTTTCCATTTTCTACTTAGTTATTCTGTTTAGGGTTCCGTACCCAAAGGATAAAAATGGGACCCTATTACTAAGGCTCTGCTGTCCGTCCGTCCGTCACCAGGCTGTATCTCATGAACCGTGGTAGTTAGACAGTTCAAATTTTCGCAGATGATGTGTTTCTATGTGCCCTATAACAAGAATACTAAAAACCACAATAATTTTTTTTTTAAATGGGCTCCCATACAAAAAATGAGCAATAGCAGTCTTTTTTTTTTTGAATTAGCCGTCTCACTGGAAGTTTCTGAATAGCCATCGATAGTCGAATTTAAAAAGGACTGCAGTGTTTCCGGAATGACAGAATTAATAGTCGCAAGGAACGAACTAGGGGGCGGATAGAAATCACTGTCGTATATTTTGGATCTAACATCATTCCTAATTACACGAACATAGGGTTACTCCTGTATATACAGGATAGAACAAAATGTAAATTTATATTGAATTCCTTCCCTTACTGTAGTAATCTATCAGACAAGCACAATCAGTGCATAAACAGAATGAATATTCATTTATATAATATCACACATTGTCATAGTGACAGTATTTTCCTTTTTGACGTTAATAAATTTATTAACAAATTTAATTTTACAGATGGTACTTCGTACCTACCTTTTAGTCATAGGAGACGTTTAGCTACTCTGGTAGCATATAATATACATAATAACCTGACAAATGTTAGTAATATCATAAATGTGAATACTTTAAACTAACTGCACCGACAATAGGAAGCCCCTTGCCAGACAATCTTAGTTGTGTTGGCGAAGGTCTTTCTAGCCAAGTCGTGACGAAGGATGTTCTATCAGTGAACAATAAAAATTGTATTCTCAACTTGGTACATCAAAATTTGCAAGGAATGGAGCACAAAGAATTATTGGTAGAACTATTCATTAACTGTAATAAGATTGACATTTTATGCATTACCGAGCACTGGCTAAGTAGTCATCAGTTAATGTTTGGTTTCAATAATCACCAAGTTGCTAGTGCATTCAGCAGAAAAAAAGCCATACGCGGAGGTTCAGCTATATTTGCTCGTAACAATATAAAGTTTAAAGAACGTAATGACATAGTAAGCTTGTCTGTTGAGCGCATTACTGAAATAGCCTGTATAGAGCTTGAGCAGCTTATTGTATTGTGTGTGTACAGACCGCCCAAGTCCTCATATGAATCTTTTGAAAAAATCATGGAGGAAGCATTATTCAAAATCAGTAATAATAATAAAAACATTGTTGTTTGTGGAGATTTTAATGTTGACTTATTAGTAGAGACTTCTCAAACTAGTAGAATCAGATCTTTTTTTAAGTGCTATAATTTGGTTAATCTTTTTCTGGAGCCTACACGAATTACCGCTACTTCCAAAACGTGTCTGGATAATATATATACTAATTTTAATCCTTTCGAAAAATCCGTTATCCACAAGCTACCCTCAGATCACTCTGGACAATTAGTTTCTTTTAGTGCGCTTCGTGGAAAGGCTGTAGAGAGAGGTATCAAATATGTGCCGATTAGTGACACAAGGCTTAAGAACTTCAGAAATAATATGATCACCAAACTACCGGGTCTAAGATTTGATAGTAGTGATCCTAATGTACTTTTCAACTCTGTACTTAGATTGTCTAAGCAAGAATTTGACACTGTGTTTAAGGCCAAGACGCTAAAAGTTAATGACTCCTTGAAGTTTAGTGATTGGGCAACAGTGGGAATTTATAAAAGCAGAGAAAGGTTATATGATCTCTATGGTGAGAAAGCATATAACCATTCTGAAACTTTTGTTGAGTATGTTAGAGCTTATTCTAAAACTTTTAAGCGTGTATGTAGAGCAGCAAAAGCTATGTTTGTTAGAAATAAAATTAAAAATAGTAATAATATCATTAAGACTTCATGGAAAATTATTAATAGTGAGACGAAAAGGGTTAAGTCTCGCAATTTTGATTTTAAGCTCATTATAAATGACAAAATTTTGACTACCAATGTTGCTGTTGCTGCAGAGTTTGAAAGATTTTTTACTGACATTCCCGTCTCTACTACTCAGTCACTAGACTCATCTCCCGCTCTCGCTGAATCACTGCTCAAACAGAATGTAGACGAAAGCAAGGTTCCTTTCAGTTTTTCACATGTGAGAAGTGTCGACATTCTTAAAACTTTTAAGATGTTAAATATAAAAAAGACTGCGGACCTTGATGGTCTTTCAGTAAAGGTGATTAATTCCATAATAGATTGTATTGCTCCACACCTAGCGTTTATTTTTAATAATTGTGTTGATGATGGTGTGTTTCCTGATCTGATGAAACATAGTAAAGTCATTCCTCTATTTAAAGCTGGTAGTACATCAGACCCCACCAATTTTAGACCAATTTCAATACTACCAACCCTTAGCAAGATATTTGAAAAAATTATCCTTAATCAAATAACCACTCATTTCTACGCTAACAACCTTATGAATATAAATCAATTTGGTTTCACACGGGGTCGCTCTACAACCGATGCCGGTGTTGAGCTCATTCGTCATATTTTTGCGGCCTGGGAGGACTCGCAGGATGCTCTTGGAGTCTTCTGTGATTTGTCCAAGGCTTTCGATTGTGTTCATTATGAAACTCTGATCAGAAAATTACATCATTATGGCATAAGAGGATTCGCACTTAGGCTTCTGGAATCTTACCTGAGTAATAGGATCCAGAAGGTTGAGGTTAACGGCACTAGGTCACCTGGGTCCACAGTCTGTATGGGCGTCCCACAGGGTTCAATTCTAGGACCATTCCTGTTTCTCGTTTATATTAATGACTTACCTTCTCTTGTTAAAGACGCCCATGAGATCGTATTATTTGCAGATGACACATCACTCATATTTAAAGTGAAGAGGTACGACTCTGATTATGACGATGTGAATACTGCGATCTCAAAGGTAGTTGAATGGTTTACTGTAAATAACCTTCTTTTGAACGAGAAAAAAACCAAATGTGTTAAATTTACCTTGCCCAATGTTAAACAGGTTAATACCAATGTACAGGTTAGGAATGAAATCCGTCAATTATCAGACGTTGAAACCGCGAGAACCGTATATTTCAGTTACTTCCACAGCCTAATGTCATATGGCATTTTACTGTGGGGTAATGCTGCGGATATCAATAAGATCTTTGTTCTGCAGAAAAGGGCTGTTCGTGCGATTTATCAAATGAGACCTAGAATGTCTCTTAGAGAAATATTCAAAGAAATAGATATTCTGACTTTTGCATCCCAATATATATGTGACAATCTTTTATATGTGAAGAAAAATGAACATTTGTTTAAGAAAAATAGCGATAGGCACAACATAAATACTAGGACCAAGAATAAACTGGATGTACTAGACAGTCGTCTTCACAAGGTCACGAACTCTTTTATGGGTCAATGTATACGTTTCTATAATAAGATTCCCATGTGTATTCAAAATTTACCTTTGGATAAATTTAAGACAGTAATTAAACAAAAACTTTACAAAAAGGGCTATTACAAAATTTCTGATTACATAACTGACAAGCAGCCATGGGAATGAACTGCTCAGCTCTAGAGTTATTTCTGAATTAGTTAAAATTAGAAAATAAGAAAATTTGTAATGCGATTAAAAAGAGCACCCTCAGAGTTTCTTGCCTGTTCTTCTCTGGGGAAGACTGCACCTTTGCGAATAGGCGTAGAGTCAGTAGGGTCAATAGAACGAATGCGTATGTATGTATTTACATCCTTTAATGTTTGTTTGTATGTATTTTATGTAATCTTGACTTGTTTTAAGTGGCATCCTGAATGTCCTATAAAATAAAGATTTTTTCTATTCTATTCTATTCTATACTTGCAGCACGTTGAACGATGCGTAATTTTTCTATGCGCTCGTCAGAATTTCTGTTAGTATACCAAGTATCTCTAATCAAATCTTGGCATTGGGCAACAAAACTAATGACAGTTTTTTGTCCACGTCGCGTAATTATATCTTCGCCATATTTTTCTTTGAGTTTTCTTTTGATTGTCCTGGAGTCAAGATTAATGTTTAAATCATAACATATATCTTCAATACTATTTTGGGAATCTTCATCGTTTTCAATGTAAGAATAAATATATGTCATTTTTTCGGCAATATCTTCGGATGTCGGTCTTCCCCGTTTTCTGCCCGTCAGTTTACATGGATGGAAAAACATTACAAAACATTTTTGATGGTATCTTGCCATCTCCGTAACCTAATTCACGTCTCGGGTGCGGTTCAAAACCTGAAAGTAATTTTTTTTTATTTATTTTTTATAACGAGTGGATTTGCTCTTGACCACAATCTAGCCCAGATTAATAATCTATTAATAATCTTATCAGATTATTAATTTAAACAAGACACAAAGCACTGCTACTGTCTTACTGATAAGTTTAAAAATTGAAAATATACAATTAGATAAAAAAATACCTGAAGCATCGAATCGCCGCAAAGCTAAATAATTTTAGTTTAAAAGTCAGATCTAATATCAAATAGGTAGGTAGGTAGGTTGCTGGTTGGGTGAGTTTAATCCAAATATCAGGTAGATATTACGTAAAAATAATAATACGTAGGTGTTGTATATATATTGAATAGGTAAGTACCTACCTAGTAATAGTAATCATTTAGGCACACACGACAGCGCATCAGATTACCCCACTTTGACCTTGAGCTCTCCCTTACTGCACTCGTGCACTCGCAATAGGGACCATTTTCGTAGTGCAACTGTTTTTTTAACCTGGTGTACTGTTAAGTGTACCTACTAAAAACTTGTTGTTCAAATTATACCTACCTAATTTACCAAAATTATCGATGTAACAACATCTTGTATATTATCATCACAGTGACATGGACAACATAGAAATTAGGTACGTACTTACCTATAGGAATAACTAATTCATGCCCTAGGGAACAATGCTAGTTAGACATTAGGTAGGTAACTATTTTCGCATTCTTTAGGTAACTGAACCTAAAGGGTAGGTACTTTAGTAGGTACCTACCTACATGTTGCCATTTGGCTATTGATCAAAGATTTTCTTTTGACAAATAAATTAGAAAAGAGTTGGTTAAGTAAATTAGATAGGTAGTAGATAAGTAGTAAGTACTTACTTCTGCACACCATTCATCACCGCGATTAGTTGCCTTTATTATTATATTTGTTTTAGTCATCTCACTAGTAACTCGCGATACTTTTGTAGATGTTTGTTTTTGCGACTGAGCCTTGATGAATTCGTCGGAGGCATCCCCGTTGCAGAAAAAACATGTCTTCGCAAAATCAAAAAATTGCGGTGGAGGTAGCGGCTCGCCGCCGGCACAAAGTCGCTTTGCAGCAGCATCAATACATTTTTGATTAATGTATGCCTTTCTGCATCTTTTATGTAGCCGAAAAGACTGTTGTTCAGCAGATCGTAGAAAGATTCCGTCTTGCCTTGTTTCACTAGCCAAGAACAAGCTTTCAAGTCCCTTTTTACCAACTTGCACGATATCAAAATATACATTTAAATTACAGTTTTTGCACCTATCTATTTCAGACATATTGATTTATGGGCAAGGCCGTCGAAATGTCAATTGTTTAGCGTGGCATTTTGTCGTTTTTTTTATAGTATCTTGCAGTAGACATATTTACAGGAATAATTCACAACACGAAAGATAAAGAACTTATAAAGTTTTAATTAATGTCGTGTAATAAACAATAAATCTGTTGATGCGCATCATTTGCTTTACACCACTTTACTATGAAAATTCCGAAAGCTCTACGTAGTGAGACTTTTGTCGTTTGTCAAGGACTAAAGTCATAGTAATATTGACGCTGAATATTGATTGTTCTACGTAGCATGTCAATAAAGCTACCAGCTCATTTTCTGTATTGTGTTGTTATTACAGTTATAACATCAAACGATTCAATAAATTTGGATTTGTTAATATAAAACAGGGAAACTTTGCAGCTATTTATCAGTAACTTGCCATAAGGGATTAGAATAAATACATATAGTGGCTCCATCTAGTCTTCTTATCAGAAATGTTTAAATTCATCAATGGCCGCGTTGGAACTTGACTTTATGCGTCATACTGACAAACACGAACGAGTGTTCAATAACTGTTGATACGTGGCCGATGAACAATAAACCGATAAGAGCAACTATCTGTTTACATACAACTTCGCGTAACTTGGAAATAATTGACACTGTTTTATAGTTGTTTAAATGAAACTTTTAAATTAATACTCTTTTCTTAGAAAAATTCACAAAGATAGCATAATCATCGACAAATTAGAATGTCAATGAGGTTATCGTTGTTTGTCAATGAAAAATTTTCGTCTGTGACGCTCCAAAACACGGGATAAATCCCCAATTTGATTGGGGAAAACCCAGATGGCAGTGTCACTTATCAATGTCGAGTTCCAGAGGGTAAAGCTATTATCACAAACAAACATTTTGATGTAAATCTAGTAGGCTCTCTATTACTACGTAATGAAGGTTAATAGCTTACAATTATCGAGAAATAACAAGACGTAATTCGGTCTAATGGCTGAAAAAATACAAATTATAAATAACTTATCGACGCTGTTAAATAAGACTTTAAACACTTAAACCTGACGAAAGTGAAAAGTTGAAAAGGATGTCTTCGTTGGTTATTTGTAAATTAAAATAGATTTCAATTGACGAATTTTATTGGATTTAAGAAGATATTAATCTGTGATAAATTATCAAATCATGAGCTTTTTTACTTCAGAACAAAAATACTGAACAAAGCAAAGTCATATAGCTATAGTGCGATCATTAAAAAGGCTCTATACTTCCGGAAAATTTTACCATTTTCTCCACCAACCTTCGACGAGCTTCTTCAACTCAAAATGTTCGATTTCAATGAAACTCAAAATCATGGGCAATATTGTCGAAAGCGATACTTCAGCACAATTTTTTTGAGCGAAAATAAGTTACTTTAAGAAATACAGCGTTTTTTCGATACGGCTTGTTATCAGTTAATGCAATCCTTAACTGATTTCGAATTATCATACCTATAAGCGCTTCGCACTCATAAAAATTTTTTGTTAGAGCAACAAAAAATAAGTTGTGGCAACAAAACGTTATGTTAATATAGGGATAACAAATAATATGTTATGATAGCAAACACATAGGTTATAATAAGTAATTTATATGTTCACTCAACAAAAAGTATTTAGTTATTGTAACAAAATCTTTCAATTGTTTTAAAAAATTGTTTAGTTAAAGTAACAAATCATTTTGTTAAAACGACGGAATAGACGGAATAGCTTTGTTTGAGTACAAAATTTCATTGATAACAAAACAGTTTTGCTATTGCAACAAATAAATTTGTCATGACAACAAAGTGATTTTGTTAAGACAACAAATTAATTTTGAAGCAATACAAACTTATTTGTTATTGCAACTTAGTTGATTTTGTTAAATAAACTTATTGATTTGTTATTGTCATTAAATTCATTTGATATTAAAACATATTGTTATGTTATCCCGGTTTTTGTTGTCCTAACAAAAAAATTTTTATGCGTGCGCATTATTAGGCGTTTAAAACTGCATTACCTTTGGTCAGTTTTATGATGCGCCAGTAGCTCAGCTATTTGTCAGGTGCATCCACTGAGACAATTCATGGACCGGATGAAACAAACATGTTTTCCTTGATAAATCTTAACCTCGTTCGAAGTGTGGCTTTAATCGTTTACGCATGTGATAAGACTCTTGTATGTTAATTACATTTTTTTCTTGAGAATTCCGATAAATATGCGATAAAATACTTTAGTAAACAATTACTGAAACATCAAGATTCATGAGTATTTGGGTCATTCTCAGTTAAGCCGTAATCGCTTTATTGATAAAACGCGGCACGACAAAAATATTCGAATTTTGATCCAATTTTTCAACAGGTTCAAAACAACTTATTTTCTTAGATGTGCTAGGTGGTCAGTCAATTTTTTTTTTTTTTTAATTATTTTAGCGAAAGCCAGGGGAGAGACACTTATGAAAAAAGTCTTATAAACATAAATAAATGCATATATTGAATGTATATTAGACTGGGCCAAAAAAAATGAATATTTTTTTTTTCAAAAATATATCGAGAATATCGTTCAGGATGACAAAAAAAAAATTTGGTGAAAGTTTGAGCCCTTAATATTAATTTTAAGGGGTCTATCATCGTTACTTTTCATTTTTTGTCATGATTTGATGTTTTTTGTCAGAATTGCTAAAAATTTGAATTAAAAGAATTTTTTTTTCACTTATTCTTAAAAAAAATTTAATGCTCTACAAAAAAGGTCTAGTAAATTTTTTCAAAAATTCACTTCTTCAAAAGTTATTCGCGATTGAAATCGAAGAAAAAATTGAAATTAAAATTTTTTTTTTTTTAACTCAATTTTTTTTATTTTACGGACAAAATTAACTTTTTCGATTATTATTTTTGAAAAATCTTTCAATATTTATCATTATTTCAACAATATTATTACGAAAACATTTAAATTTTTCAAAAAAATTAATCTATTTTTGTTTAATTGATATTTTTTAAGTAAAATTTTTAAATTGTATCATCTTAAAGTAATTTTTGAGAATTGAATTATTTAGTTCTATTATTATAATTTCTTTATTATTAATATTTTATATATTTGGGGCATTCCATGCCAACTCATCCTACCAATGAACTTTGCATCTCCGATTTTGCTGAAACTTGGATAGCTTTAGTTTGAAATTGTCTGCACATAAAGTTGAGCAGTTATATTAACAGATACTAATTTAATTTTTTTTAATTTCTCAAAAAAAGTATGAATTTTAATCATGGACATCGTTTTTACGGCTTAACTGAGAATCACCCATTTACTGAAATCAAGCAGTAGTTCGTCTCAAAACATGTTTATCATTATTTCCGTTCTATAATAGATAATATAATTATTTGTATAGTTTCAATACTGTTGATGACACCGAAATTTGATAGGTACACGTACTTCTGACGTAACGGGGCCGTTCCCCGTTGCGTGATAACAAGTTCTTCGAAAAATGTGATACAATATCTTGTTTGTTTTATCTCAGTATAAAAAAACCGTTTGCTCGCGGCTCTGTAGCCAGTCGCTGTTAGTTTTCGCAGCATCCGCATCAGCCCAAAGTCATAGCAGTGATGATTTATTTTTGTGGAAATAAAGAAAATGTACTTTTAATTAAATGTGAGCAAGGTTTTTATTTTTCAGTGAAGAGTTATTGTGAATTTCAAACGTGAGACGGTGATGAGAAAATTTTTTAGTGGAAAAAAAGTTAAAATATTTGTGTAATATTGAAAATAAATCAAGTGTTCGAAGAAAAATTTCATGTGATAACAAGTCGTATAACTTATGGTCGATTAATTCAATATTTACGTAGGTGTTTCTTATTCGTTTCAGATGGCAAATAAAAAGGTTAACGAGAGCCAATTCTATGTGGTTCATTTTATACAGAAACCTTTTAAAACAATTGATTACTACGTATGTGTACCGAACCATTGGGCGATACATAAATATACAGATAAGAAGTTTGTTGTTGCATACCCAAAGCGCGAAGACCCCATCGTAACGAAAGAACGTATTAAGAAAAAAGAAAAACACAAGGATGAGTGGAAGTTTTGTTTGGCTGAATTGAAATATCAAACAGGTAAGTTTAAATCAACGGATTAGTTGTGTGCATTGTATCATTTCATTTTATTTTTTGAATTACTTCAAAAATTATGGGAATTCACGTGTATTTTTCAGATACTTACGACAATGCAGAGCTTTGGATATCTAAGGAAAATAATCATCGGCTTTCGGTACAAGCAAATTCAAGCACAAATAGTAAGAGTCATAAAATTTTTTAATTGATACGATACTTTAATTTTTTCTTTATTTTTTCAAGTAGAACTTCTTTAGGTACGACTAAAGGGTAACTCAGATTTTTTTTCTGTAAAGATTACACGCACACATTTTTTTTTTTAACAGTTGATGAGACTTTTGTTTATTTCTTCTAGACACACGACAAAAAGTTCCGAGGGATCAAGAATCATGCGGGAGCAACCAGAAACATTCTTCAAAGTCTAAAGATAAATCTGAGAGAACAGGAAAGCCGTATCAAATTCCTCAAAAGCCGTCGCTGAAAGATACGGATAAAAAATCATCTGACGAATCAAAAAAACAAATTTCTTTAAAACAAGTAAGTTGGTCAACAACCGAAACTGCCAAGTCAACTGCTCAGAACACTGACCCGCAACCAGAATCTTCAGAAACAGAACAATCGATTACTACCAGGGATAAGCAATCAAAAGAGAGTGAGACCGAAAAAACTGCAGCTGCCAACGGGGTAAAGAGTACTGAAGGGAGCTCTCAGTCTAGTAAGCAAAACAATCACAAATCCAGAGAACCAGATCCAAGCCTACCTATAATAGACTTAGATAAGTATACTGAAGTCAACACTAGTAAAGATCACTCGCAGCAGGAGCAGCCCAGAGAAACTAATGGAAACCAAAATCAACTTGCTAGTAATTTGACAGGTGCAACGAAGCTTCCATCTCCAGTCGAGCAGACTACTCAACCTCAACCTAATCAAAATAATATTCAAAAATTACGAGTAACAGATATTCAAACTCTTATAACACCTTCTAACAATCAAGAACCACGCGTTGCTGATCAGGTTGAAAATATTAGTAAAAATGTGGCTATTACCTTGCAAAAGCCTTCAAATCTAATAAATCCAACCAAGCCATTACCCATGCCTCCATCAAGGCCTGTATTAAGCATGCAACAACCATCACCAGCCAATATTAAAAATCCGGGAGACCAAGGACCATCAATTACGAATAGAACCAATTGTACTACGGTTGGAGGCATGCCGATAAACTTTCAAGTAACCCAGCATGCAGCAAGAATAAATGCAGTACCTGTTACTGAACCAAGAGTTTCTCATACCGCTGTTCGTGCCACAGCTCCTCAATACATTCCAAAACCTAATCAGCATCCTACCTTTGTCCGTCAAGATGTACAGCACAATTTACCAGCTCCACAAGAACACATGCAGCAAACGCGTAGACAAGAGTTGCCTCCAAAACCCACAGGACACAGGCTCGATCCTAGACTTCGTTCGGAAAGTCGTCCGATCAGCGAACTTACACAGCATCAACCTATCAGACCATCCTTCAATAACGATCCAACGAGCGTACCGAGTCAGTTTCACCAACCTCCGGTGATCCAACATCAAGCACAGAAGGCAGTCAGTCAACAAGATGCTCAACAATCACAATGTCCTGCTTACGTTTCTATTTTGCCCACAAACAATAGACAAAGCTCAACCCTTCAAGAAGTCGAACAGACAACACCGTCATCTACTTCGTCAGGAGCTCCAATCTCAATGAATCAAGCAATATTAACTGCTTTTGAAAACTCTCCATTGAATGAGCAGGAAATTCAAGCAATTTTAAATAGGATTTCCAAGGAACAAAACAAGCCTACAGCAAGCAACAATACATCCTACCAATCACCGCAAATGGAACCTCCACTAGTCCATCAAAATGTAGATCAGTATCCAGGTACGCAGACTCAAGTTCATCGATCTGATGAAACAAATCTGACGACGAAACGACACCTTCAAGATGATACGGTCAGATCTGCTACTAATCAAACGAAAGTAAATAACATTACAAGTCAAACAATCCTGTGCATGCAAGAACCTTTGTCACCAAATCACAGTGCAGCATTAGATTCCAGACTTGATACAGATCATGAAACAGCTTTAACCAATGAAATGTCAGTAGACGATGCACATCAGGCAGTAAATGAGACTAACCAGACTGAACATTATTCGGTAGACAGATCGACTGCACAAAACTCTCTATCAAAATCGGCCATGCAGCAACAGATGGTAGAACAATTTGTTACCGTCTGCACCCAAATAATCTCCACTTTTCAAGATACGGCAAATACGTTTGATAATTTACGGAATTCGCTCCTCAAAACTTTTAAGTCATACCAAACGTTTATCGATAACGAAAGAATCAATACGTCGGAAAATTCAGCATGTCACGAACCTTCTTCTAGCAATGTCACACAAAAAGTATCGTCAGTTGTCGAAGAAAGACAAACTGCAGCACCTGAGAGACTAAATTCTAGTAACGGGAATCAACCGAGCATTGACGTCACTAAAGCACCAGAAAGAACCCACCAAAGAGATTCCAGAAGGCATCCCAATTCCACACAGCAGTTTACTCTACCACCGGAATATGATCCTAACAATACAAGATGGACTCTGAAGTATCAGGCTCATATGACCGGGCTCGTAGAAATTATACCTAACACCAATATTTATGTCAGGTACAGCGAGCTCAAACGTTTCGAGCAAGTATCGAATTCTTGCCAATTATTAACGCGACTACTGTTACATGAAGTCTTCAACGAAAAAGCTCTGAGCGTGTGTGCAACGATGACTGAAATAGTACAGATTCATTCTAAGATGAGCCCTGATGGAAGGCCCGCATTAGATCATTTTGGATTTTTAGTCCTTCTTAATTTTATTACACAGTACGCGTTCAGATCTGGTTGGTGTATTGACGTAGCAGAGATCATTAATGCTATAGATCAGGAGGTTAAAGAAATGCGAAACAAATCCGGTGGAAAATCTAGGTTTTAATTCAAATAAGTAGAGTCAGATGGTTCTAAATTGTTCCAGAATAAAAGCCGGGGTATTTATGTAAATAGTAACGGATATTGTACTCTGTTTTTATTGGTGTTCAATTATTTTCTGTTATACCATTCAGGAGTCAATAGTTGAACAGTTAATGAAAGCATCGTTAGCCTAATTATTTTTACTAATTCTGAGCTAACGTTTTTTTTTTTTTTTTTTTTTCATTTTCCAAATAATAGATTAATAATATATAGATTGTCAATGAAAATATTCTGAACAAGTTTATTATTATATTAATTTAATTTTACATATTCATCAAAGGCTGAGTTATATTATAAATAGGTTAATCATAATGTTTATCTACAGCTAGATTGACAAAGTGTTACATAATAGAGTTACTTTTAATATTCGACTGTCTCAAAAGAATGCAACAAAGGCTACTCGAGATCTGAAATATTAACTTGTCAATTATTATTATTGTGCAGTAGTATAAGAACTGGGAGATCATGTAAATTGTTCGAAATAAGAAACTTAATATATTGTCATTACCGTTTTGAAAATTGTTTTATTGAATCTCCCGGCACAATTGTGTGTCTCTGAAATTTTTCTTTCTATATCAGAGTTTATTTATGTTTCATTGTTACCTTTTGTTTATTGTTACTTATAAAATAATCAGTCAACAAAATTTCACTCCGGAAACAGGATAAGATCGATAACTTTGAATGCATAGTTTTCATCCATTAAAGTTCAAATAGTTTTCAGCAATAATTGCATTTAAAATCCTGATTCAAATGAATATAAAAAAAAATTAAAATAAATCTCAAAAGAATTATTAACTTTTGACTTTGGAATTTATCCTGTTTTCATAATTTTTGCTTGTGAGCTTAAATTTGTTAATGTAGCAGGCACCCAGAAAATTAAAAACTACGAATCCTGAACAGTTTAGAGAGCAGAAGAAAAAGAATAATGAAACAACACTACTCATAGACATAGAAAAAATAACTATGTACTACAGTATAGAGACAAAGTAGAAAACTATAACGAAGAAAAAAAAAGAATAAGTAAAGAGAAAATTGAAAAAGGATCGCAAATTAAAAGAAAATGCGCCGTCAACATCTTAGCAGCACGCCCAAAAACATTCTAAGCAACTTCTACTCACCGTTGTTAACCCTGAAAAAATGCTGTTTATTAATTTCTAACTTCCCCCTTAACAATCACTGCAGTCGGTACAATTTTATAATGCTTATATTTATGTAATTATTTTAACTATCGATATGAAACTTACCAAAAAATGTGTTACTTTTGGGTTACATTTGTGTAACGATAACACAAAATCTGTTGTGTTATATTTGACAGTTTTGGCGGCCTTACCCTTATATTAATAAACAACTTTCACTTTATATTAAACTAGCTTTCCACCCGCGGCTCCGCCCGCGTGGACTACATGTTATATCGTACCCAACTGTGGGGTAAAATGTAGCCTATGTCCTTTCCCAGGTTCTAATCTATCTCTGTACCAAATTTCATCAAAATCGGTTTACTAGTTAAGGCGGGAAAGACGGACAGACAGACAGAAAGAGTTACTTTCGCATTTATGATATTAGTAAGGAAATAAGGATCTAACACACGAAAAACCGACATTTAATTACGTAACGACATTACGTAAACAATACGTGGCGAATAAATCATTACGTTCTAAATTATGGAAGCATCCATAAGATTGACAGGATGGCGCGCCCGCTGCCCGCGCACCCTTCCGCCACCCGCGCAACTCTTACAATTTATATTTTTGGAAATAAAATGGTAAATGTAAAATTTTTTGTTGGATTTCGAAAATATCGTATTATTTAAAACATAAATTGCAAAGTCTACCCAAAATTATCGCTATTTCTATTTTGTCCGCAAAATGACTACAGAAATAGCAAAAGTCATTTTTTTTTTACGTTTCTAGTTGGATTTTCAAAATAATTGAGTTATCAACATCGTTCAAGCTATACTATAAAAAAATTAGCCTATTATATTTTTTATTGCAACAGTTACTTATTATTTTAATATCACAACATTGAAGTTAATAAAAATAGCATAATCAATCATAAATATTGTTGGATTTCGATTTACTTTCAAACAACTGGATGATATCAGATTAATAGTGCAGAAAGTTATTTATTAACATTTTTGTACAAATTTACAAAAAATATCAAAACTTAACTCATAAAAATAAATGTATATTGTATCTTTTTTAGTTGGATTCTTACGTTAAATGATAGCCGGGAATTTAATCTATCAATAAAAAAAAGAATTGCTGCTATTGCAATTTATTTCACTTTCGCCATACTAGCCGACTGTAGTTTTACTGGCGTACAGCAGTACGTCATGTTACTCATTTGCACTACGAAAGCCGGCGCTATTACGCGAGATAAGGGCGACGTCATTAAGGTCGACATGCATAGCCTGATGTGCTGCTGTGTGTACATAGGCTCAAACATTTAAACATCCACAATATGAAGTTAAGTTCTTTTTATTTATTCATTAGAATACTCAATTAAAACAAAAACAGCTACCTAATAGTCAATGTGATAGGTTGGCGCACAGTTTGGGAACCCCTGTAATAGGTAACAACACAATGGATGGATGCGACATTTACAATCTTCACTAGGTCATTGCTATTTAGACATTTAAACATTGTTTTTACTCAGCGTTTAGAATAGAGTAGAAAATACTTTATTCCGGTACAACAAAGATATCACTTAAGAAACACAGAAGACACTTTACAGACACAAAAACAAAATCAAAGATACGATTACAAAACACTTACAAACATAAAAAATCACGGGTCATAGATTTCCTACCTCGTACGACTATCGAGCACATTGGAAATGAATCTACGGAATTCGAAAAAATATTGTCGCTGAGCGACGAGAACGGGACATGAGAAAATTGTCGTTCTGACTTTTTTCAAAAAAGTTAGGCTACAGGGCAAACCCTTAACCCGATTGTCTTTGTTTTAGGCTCAAATTGTAGCTAACTAAATTGTACAGAGGAGTTTTTCTCAAATTTTTGATATTCAGTCTTCGTTTCCAAGATATCGAGCGCCAAAATCAAAAATTTGGAAAAAAATGTTTTTTTTCACTTTGGCCATAACTTTTTTCGTTTTTGACTTTCTAGAATAATTCTTTTTGCATCTTAGAGCTCTCGTGAATACGCGTATTTGACTTTTTTGAATATCATATCCACACAACTCTCCGAGATATAAGGGAATTGCACTTTTTCGAGAATGGAGCGAAGGAAAAGACATTTCGAATGTCAAAACAAAGTGCTGCACTGTGCTGCCTGTGTTGCACAGACGAAATCGGCGCTGGCTCAGCATAATAATGCTACAGAGTTTTACCTGTAGCGCTGATATTCTGCCAGGACATAAGTGCAGTGACAGTGGCCGAGATCCCTATCAGAGGGATGCAGGAACGTGAGAAATCTTGCGTGCTTCTGGGATGATATTGGCTGGCTGAAATAGCTAGCCGCACAATGGCCCAGTCGAGAGGAAAAGTACGGAAAACGCCGGATAAACATAACAAAACATAAATGCGTCGTAATTTTGTTGAACTTGAATAAAAACAAAATAAACATGAAAAAATAACATACACGTGTTTATGACCCCTGGCGTGCGTGTGTTAAAACATGTACTTAGGCGCTAATTAACGCTTGTATTATGTTTATTTGTAGTAAGGATGTATCTGGTGGTCAGTTTGTCTTATTATATACGGGATGTGTAATCGAAATGAAAATCGAATGACTCGTTTTCGTGGGAATCGACGTACACATTATACCTCTAAGTAAACGTATTTATTTTTCGCTGATTTTCTTCGTTTTCCGTGGGAATTTTGGAAATTCATTTTTTATAAGATGCCTACATCATATTTCCTGTGACTTTCCTTCTGAATAACCTCTTAAACAAAGTTGTCCAGTTTTATTCACATCCTAATTTAAACTAAACTTTTTCCTTTATTATATTAGAAGAACGGAATTCTCTGCCAGGCTCATATAGGTAGGTAAACCGAATCTCTTTAAAATTCGAGTGAAAAGGCATTTTCTGGGTGAGCTTGCTACAAACTCGACCCTGAGCTAAATTGTGGTCAAAAGCAAACTCATTTGTTATAAAAAAAAGAAAAAAATGGTCACCACTAATGTTCCATATATAATAATTAATAACCATCAAATGCGGCGTCAAGTACTTAGTTCTAGAACTACAAGATGTTCTGCCTACCCCGATTGGGATGACGGGCGTAATTGTATGTATGATACCTATGGAAAAAAAAAGCCGAGTTTTCTACATGGCTTTCGTATTTTTATCGTACTTATTACCTTAAACGACCTCTACTACGAATCAGATAAGTCGATGTAACTCGTAAATAACAATGCATGTATCACTTCACAGTTATATGTATTTATTTACTTTACGATCTTGCTAATTACGCATGTGGCTGTACTGTTGTTTGTGCCTTAGCCTCGCGTATAAAAAACACTCTTTAATTTCAAAATGGCCTCTGTTTCCGCGAGAAGTAGGTGTCACATTGGGCCAAGGATGCTCTCATCATGCCATGCCTGTCTAGGTTTTTTTAAGGAAATAAAGAACTTGCTTCTATTTTACCAGTACTTGGTTCCCGTGGTTTATTGAAATCCTCCCTCGCTACTCGTACAAATTCAAATTCAAATTATTTTATTTGCAAGAATATGTTTTACATTAGATGTCAATTAAAAATGTTTACATTGAGTCACATATTCTACCTAACCTAATAGGCATGCAAATATTTGTCACAGTTTAGATTTATTATTACAATATACAATAAGTTATTTCTATGTCCATGTTTTAAAATCAAAATATTCTTTTAAGTCATAAAATAAATGTTCATGCAGCCAACCAGTTATGTTACGATTAAAAATGTTACCTTCTAATAGTTTAATTTCCTCAGGCAAATTGTTAAAAACAACTATACACATATAAAAAAACGTTTTTCTTAAAAATATCAAGCCGACAATCGGGTTTATAAAGTAAGTTGGCATATATGGATCTGGCCTGTCTTGTAGAAACATCGCAACGCCGTTTAAACAACGAACCGTTATTCTTAACAAAAATACGTACACCATATACTTAACTCTAAAATTTAAAATTTTCTATCACCCCCGGCATTCGACTGCTTATAACTTTTAAACGGCTGAACCAATTTTGATCAAATATAACTAAGAACCATCTGGATTATGTCAGCTTTCAAACAAAAAACTGCATCGAAATTCGTTTAGGAGCTATAATACGATGCCACAGAGAGGAATACGTATACCCAGACATACAGATTCACAGATACGCACGTCAAACTTATAACACTTTTAACAAATCTTTCACTGGCAGCCTTCAAGAAGGAATTGCGTAAAATATTGCTCCGTGGCTGTTTTTGTTCTTAAAACGAGTTTTTTGACGCGAAATTATGACTAAGTAATGTAATGATATAATGAATTTAATTTAATTTTCATAATTGTAACCCTAATGACATTTTTTAACTTTAATAAGCATGACCATTGAGGTTATATTACTAGTATGACAATGTATTTTTGCATGCCTTTACAATAATGGCGAAATGTGATGGTAAGATCTTTTTGTACCACATTTCCAGCAAATAAAGGACATAATTCACGGCCCATACAAAAAATACCAAAAATTTTAAAGTGGCGGCCAAGAAAGGTAATACGAGTATTATTATTTCGAAAGAACATATTATTCTAAAAAATTTTTAGTATGATAGCTAAGCTGTACGACTATTACTAGATTTGTTCTTGACACTTATAAATCTGGATTTTAAATGTTCCGGACGTATAAAATTGTGTTTCAATAGATTGTGATACAAAACTTTTTTCGTATTAGGTTAAAGGTTTAAATTCTAGATTTAAAAATGCATTTCAGCTTGAAAATCTAGAATTTTAAACAAAAAAAGGAAAATTCATAAAGGTCGTACAGCTTAGCTGTCATAATAAAAATGAATAATGTGTCCTTTTGAAATAATAACTTTACTTTTTTTGGCCGCCACTTTAAAATTTTGGTACGTTTTGAATGATGTCCTTTCATTTCATTTCACCTCTCTTTTTTTTCGGGGGTTAAAAGGAACCCTTCTGCCAAATTTTTGCCTTCTAGGTCCAAGGGTATGGGCTAGGCGTTGATGAATCTTTAGGGGGCGATTTTCTCTATGAAACTGAACAACTTACCCCACAATATGACATATGAAATTAGGCTATGGAAGTAACTGAAACATACGATTCTCGCGGTTTCAACGTCCGATATTTACCGGACTAGCATTCCGCTCTGGATTTCGTTCCCATGGAAATTCGGGAAAATTATGTAGCTTTTGTTACTCAGTGATAATGATAATGTAGCATCCTAATGGTGAAAGAATTTTTGGAATCAGTCCAGTAGTTTTTATTCGTTACATACAAAAATACAATAATTCAATTTTTTCCTCTTAATAATATTAGTGTAGATGTAGGTAAAGGAAGCGCCAATGTCAAAATTCTCAAAAAAAATTGTTGACTTCAAGATAGGTCAGCCATGGCCAAACAACGTGCCTACTGTCTAGTGTCTAATATCTAATAGTAAATGAGATGACTAATATTATTTTTACGTCTCCACCGAGGGGCACGGGCCTCCCTCCGAAACCCAAAGGGGATTTAGTCCATAGGCTACCACGCTGACCCAATGCGTGTTGGTGGACCGCTCGTCTTTCGAAAATGATTTTTTTCTTTGACGAACGGGTTTCATCACGATGTTTTACTTCACCGTTAAGCAAGTGATAATTAGAAATCCGTACATAAATCCGTAAAGACGAATTTAGTGGTACAGGCCCGCACCAGGATTTGATCCCGCGACCTTCGGATTACAAGTCTGGTTAATTACCAACTGGGGTATCACCGCTAGTATGTAGGTATCTAATTAGGCTAGGAAACATCATGCATATTTTATGGTCCCCAGTCTGTAGTCAATTGATCAGCTATAAGTCTGAATTTAGGCCAATAATTTATTTAGGTCATACAATTGATGACGGTTAAGGAGCGTTGGTGGGCGAACGACAAGCGGGTCGGAATCGTAAGCGAGAGGTACCGAATTCGATTCCCAGTGCCGCCTTGTACGAGTGAGTCGTTTTTTAACCCTCGACAAAAAAGTGGTGTTGTAAGTTTGACGAGTGTATCTGTGTGTATCTCTGTGGCATCGTAGCTCCTAAACCATTGATTCCCAAAGTGGTCTAGGTGGACCCCCAGGGGTCCACGAGAGACGCGACAGGGGTCTACGTTGGCGTGACAAAAAATGGGGGTTCACAATTCGTAAGCAGGGGTTCACGTTTATCTGGTTTCGATAGTGAAGAACTTAATGTTGGTCTGATTAAACTAAGAATTAATTGATTCCTTGTGCTGCGAGTAGATGTCAAAAAATTCAAATTGGATGGAATCACCTTTTTGATTGCCCAACTTTACTTTTTTTTTGAGATCCACTCACAGCACAATCAATTAATTAGTTAACCAATCAATTCTCCCTTTTTTTTCCGAAAACTGTTAATTCGTGATTGGAATTTAGCCGCAAGCCGCAACGCAAATTTCCATAGTTATATCTAATCTTCACATTTTTTTTCGAGTTTTGGGAAAATGTTACAAATGTAGCTACAGGGGGTCCATCGGAACCAGCAAAATTTTAAAAGTGGTCTATGAGAAAAAAAAGTTTGGGAACCGCTGTCCTAAACAAATGAACCGATTTCGATGCCGTTACTTTTGTTTGAAAGCTGACGTAATCCAGATGGTTCTTAGTTATACTTTATCAAAATTTGTTCAGCGGCTTAACAGTTATAAGCAACAACAGCAGCTCTAGACAAACTCGCGCTCGGCTCACGCTGAAACTTCACTTTGATTGCGCGAGGGTCCCGCGCAAAGGCTTGCTCGCCCTATGGCGTTGTCAGTGTTGACATTTTGACATAGGACCGCGGTGTTGTCGCGGCGCTGTCACTATCGTACTCGGCCTGCTTTACCACAAAATTTAAATGTCTAAAACTGACTTATGCCATTTGGCTTAAGCCGAGCCGGTTTTAAACATTGTCTGTTATAAGTTTTAGTTTATTTTTTTGTGGTGAGGCCCTGAATGTCATGGGTTAAATAACATTTTTATTTTTAGAGTTATTGAGTTACTAGCTGATGCCCGCAACTTCGTTTGCGTGTTAATTTTTTTTTGTACAGAGTACACAGATTGAAAACATCTATCTTACGTGATTTAGATTTTTACATACAAAAGTTTTTTCCAGCTAACTCCCGTTCCCGTGGGAATTTTGCAATATCCTGTTGCAACTAAGCTTTAAGTTTACTAAGGTACCTGCATGCCAAACAAGCGTCTAACTTAAGCGGTTTAGATTTTTCATACAAAAGGATTTTCCCGCTAATTCCCGTTCCCGTGGGAATTTCGGGAATTCCTTTCTTAGTGCACCTCTACGGTACCTCAGCTACGTCCCTTCCAAATTTCAAGTGCCTACGTTTAGCCGTTTAGGCTGTGCGTTGATATGTCAGTCAGTCAGTCAGTCAGTTTCTCCTTATTATTTATTATTATTATTATTTTATTGGAGAAAAACCATTTTCTTCTCCCATTTCTGGGGATTTCGCCTCTATCGCGGGCTTGCGGCCAAAATAATAATAATAATTATTATTATTTATTTATTATTATTATTTATTTATTATTATTATTGTTATTTAGATGTATAAGGCCATTTTGATCGAGTGGTATAGTGGTGCTCCCTCTTGATCGATGAGTCCTGGGACTTACTGGACAGTCATCTCCACAACACAAAGTAATAATATAACTCTTTTATGGGTCAATGTATACGCTTCTATAATAAGACTCCCATTAGTATTCAAAACTTACCTTTAGAAAAATTTAAGACAACAATTAAACAAAAACTTTGTAAAAATGGCTAGTAAAGAAATTCTGATTATCTATTAGACAAGCAACCATGGGAATAAATTGCTCGACTCCAGAGTTATTCAGATAAGTCAATTTAAATTAGAACTAAAAAAATGTATATGATTGACTTAAAAAGAGCGACACTCGGAGCTTCTTGCCTATTCTTCTCCTGAGGAAGACTGCACCTTTGCGAATAGGTGCAGAGTCAAAAGTGCTAATGTAATTTACTATATTGACGTGTTCAAGCAGATGTTTGTTCTCCGGCCATAGTGTTTGTGTCTATCTTTGTCTTTTTTATGATCCAAGGGACCCTAGACACAAGGGATAACCTTATTGTGGGCGTTAGTTGCACACTAATCGATGTTCTAACGGTGAGGGAAAACATCGTGAGGAAGCCTGCACATTCAGGAGACTAAATGCGTAGACCATGATCAAATCCGGTCAGATTTGGATCAACAACCCAAAAAAATAAAGCTTGTAGGTAAGTAACCACCTTACCATGAAATTATTTATATTAGGTACAAGTTTTTTTTTTAATTTCTTTCACATGTCCCGGTGTCTGTAATGAAATCTTGCAAGTTAAATTTGACCCACTTACCGGTTTCCCATTGAGCTGAAATTTTGCATATATATGTATATCGCGTGACAATGCAATATTATGATGACAGGGAGCTGATCTGATGCTAGAGCTGGAAGGTGGCCATAGGAACTCCGCAATAAAACGACACAACCCTATCGAGCTTGGGCTATATGACAAAAAAATTGTTTTAAATTATTTTTTTAATATTAATTTAGGTAGAGTTATTTACTTCCACGCTGGTACTCCCAGTAAAGAAAAACTTAGATTGTGCCAGCTGCCAACTCCATAATTACGTGAGGTGTTTTTGGCGATTTTTCGACCCCCTCACCCCCTCTGGTGAGATATTGTGAGATTTGTCTCGACACCCCCCCCTCCCCTTTTATCTCACGTGAGTTTTATGAAAATGTTTAGTTTTAGTGTAAATACGTTAATTGGTAATTTATTTAGAAAACTTACATAATTTGCCTAATTATTTTTTAACTTTTAATAATCGAACAATAAAAAACAGCTATGATTTACCAATTTAAATTAAAAAAAAAGATTTTTCTAATTTAGTCCATGGGAACTCAAAAGTGGCTACTGGAACAACATGGTTTAGTTGGTTTAACTTAGCTTTCCCACAATTTAACACTATTTCTTTTGGGGGAAAATATTACGTGATATTTGTAGAGACCCCCCCTCGCCCCCACGTGAGATTGAGTGAGATCCGGCCTGACCCCCTCCCCCCCCCAAAACGCCTCACGTAATTAATGGACGCCCCCTAACTCCATACTATAGAAGCCGTAGGTGGGACGCGAGAGTTTTGCTGTATTGTGAGCAAAAGGCTGACAACCTATTAACCACTGAACTCGTGTTCCATCTAATAAGCCTCAGAATGAACGTCAAGTGGTTCTAAAACTGTATGACTTTCTGCCTCCCCCGAAAGGTACTTATTATATGCGTGAGTGTATGGATGGATGGATTTTAGTGGGTTACGTAATGCATACGTAATAACAAAACTACATTTATTGATCATTATTCATGCTCACAACCAACTAAATTGTTTGGAGTTATTGCATCGGCCACAAGCCATAAGGATACCATTTTTATAGCAAGTCAAAAGGCCGAATCTGATAATCTTTTTAGACAAAGAACTTCTGTTTTTATGATATTCAAATCACGATATAAAAATATGCATTTGAATGGAGTTTTAAATACTTACCTCTTCTTTTACTGTTTTATTGATAGCAATGCAAACGATAGTTAATATTAATTGTCCATGTTAAAAACGTAAGAATGAACCGACTTTAAACCTTCGCGTGCTTTTTGAACACATGGTGTACGAGATATGTATCGCACGCGGCGTAAACAAGCACGCGACGGGACGATATAACCTGTAGTCCACACAGTAGTTTTCTGCTTTTCTTTTATGTTCAAAAATATAGAAAATCTCAAATATCCTTTAACGTAACTTCTACTTATGTTCTATAAAATAAAGCTACAATATTTTGAATTTGATTTTGAATAAAATTATTACAAAAGAATAGGCGTATTTTTACAAAAGAGGTCATCGTTGGCAACAATGAAATAAGAGGTAACACAACAAAACTGCTTCTGACAGTATCTTTTATTATTTGCGCAACAAACCGTGAGAGAACTAAATCAAGATATTTTTATCTTACTTACAAAGTTTTGTAAAAATATAAACAAAAACAACTTCTTGGCCGTTGTTTTCTGTTGTAATATTCACTAAGTAGGTAAAATAAAGAAAAGAAAAAAGTACTTACAAAAAAAGTATTTAGAAATAGTTCATTATGATGCAAGTGTGCCAAGTCGGATATTACATTAATAGAGGCGAGTGCGCAACGGAGCCGAGAATGTAATATCCAATGCGCATGCGTGTCATACGTCGTTTTTCAACACATTTGCGAGGAAAGAAATAAATATAAAATTTCCTTTGATATTGGCGACAACAAACTATCACTTGCATGTTGCGCCTCGGAAAGTATTTCTGGCGGTTACACAGCTATATGGCGGTGTACCCACATAGGTTTCCTGCACTGGAAGAAGACAGTTTTTGTCTTGTATTTCTGACAATAATCACAATCTGATGAATACAAATGCCGTTTGTGAAAACCAAGTGAAAACATCTGAAAAGAGGCGCGACAAGTTTTTTTTTCGCTCGCAAAATGAGATTCACATTGACAAGCCAAATAATAAAAAATACTGAACTATATATTTTCACTGTTTTAGCATAAATAAATAATAATTTTCTGTTAAATTTAAATAATTTAGTGGAATTATACTTTTATTTACTAATAGTTTAATATTTACACTTAATTTTATAATATTTACACTTAATTTAATATAAAAAATAAGATCTGATCTCTTTGCTGAAATTTAGAAAAAATAATAATTACGTACTTGTGCTTTATTTTTATTACTCACGGGCTGGGTAAAACATATCATTATGAACCTTAAAACAATGACGTAAGACCCACTTTATAAGCAAATGTGTTGAAAAAGTACTATGTGTACATGTATTCTTAAAAGTACAAGGCCCGGAAACTTTCAACTCTAAAATTAAAAATGTTATTTAGCCCTGAGCCTTAGTACAAAAAGAAAACGAAGACTTAGACAATGTTTTATAATTTCTGTATGGACATAGATTCCTTTGCCTTTCCCGAAATTGATAAATTGAACAACAACAAAATGACACAAGTGGTGTTTTGTCAAATGACATAATTCGGTTTTAGATATTGTCTAAGTGGTGTCTTAATGTTTTGCGGTAAAGCAGCTATTGCTTAAATTTATAACTCTTAAATGGCTTAACCAATTTTGATCAGGTATAGTCAAGAACCATCTCGATTACCTCAGCTTTCAAACCAAAAAAACCGCATCTAAATCAATCTATTCGTTAAGGCGCTATAATGCCATAAAGAGACACACATATGCAGATATACACACATCAATCTTATAACGACCCTCTTTTTTGTCGAGGGTTAAAAACAGTATAAAGTTTATTTATTAAAATGTGCACACTAAGTTGATTACTCATAAATAGCCGCAGAAACATTAAATTCGCTTTAGTGAGAGGAAAACCTTGAAAACAGCTACTTAGTGCTTTTAAGTGACCTAAGTCAATGCACTAGGTTTTAGCGGTCAGTTTAGATCGTCAGAGCGTCATTGGTTCTAGATTCTAGAACATTTGACGAATCATTTAACATATTCTTATATACCCTTGAGAGAGTACTCAGAATGTAAGTATGTTAAATGATTATGTACTCAAAATGAATGGGGGCAAAGAAAAACCTAGAGTGTATCGTAGTTTTCAACCTATATTGGTCAATCACATTAGTTCTTCATACGAGTAGTAAGTTATTAGATACTGGCTTTCCGCTCGGGACTTCATTCCCGTGGATATTCGGGAAAATTATGTAGCATCCTTGACGGCCGCTTTGGTCAAGTGGTAGTGACGCTGCCTCTTGATCAGCGGTCCTGGGTTCGATCCCCAGTCGGGGCAAACATTTGTGTAAAAAGCAGATGTTTGTTCTCGGGTCATGGGTGTTTGTGTTTGTCTTTATGTGTGTTCCAAGGGACCCACGACACAAGGGAAAACCTTAGTATGGGCCTTTCAGTGTGTAGCGTTTATTTATTTATTATTTATTTATCCTAATAGTGAAAGAATTTTTAAAATCGGTCCGTAGTTTTTAAAATTATTCGTAACATACAAAAATACAAATCTTTCCTCTTTATTATATTAGTGTAGATGTAGAAAACGATGATTTTCCTGTACATATAGGTGAATGCACGTCCCCGCCGAGGGGCACGGGCCTCCCTTTGAAACACGAAGGGGATTTAGGCCATAGTCCACCACGCTGGCCCAATGCGGGTTGGTGGACCGCACGCCGCCCAAAAACAAATTTTCTTAGACATGCGGGTTTCATCACAATGTTTTTCTTCACCGCTGAGCAAGTGATAATTAATGAGACATCCGCACATAAATCCGAAAAGACGAGTTTAGTGGCACGGACCGCACCAGAATGTGAACTCGCAACCTGTTGGTTATTATTCTGACATATTACCAACTGGGCTATCACCGCTTAAGTATTTATTTATTTATTTATTTACTGTTTATTGTACATAATAGACATACAAAAATAAACAAACAAGAGAGAGACGACACAACAGGCACTGTATTTTATATAAGAAATTGCTACCTATAGCAATAAGGCCGCCTAGCTGTACTCTATGTTTTATGTTCTGTTAATTGTAATGTAACTGTAAGTACTTAATAATAAATGTACGGACGGCCGCAACTCAGGTTACCACATGCGTGCACTCTGTGCTGTTGTGATAAGAGCGGTTTTGCAATGAAAATCATTCCATGAATAGAATAGAAAAAATCTTTATTTTATAGGACATTCAGGATGTCACTTAAAACAAGTCAAGATTACAATGAAATACATACAAACATACATTAAATGATTTAAATACATACATACGCATTCGTTCTTTTGATCCTACTGACTCTACGCCTATTCGCAAATGTGCAGTCTTCCTCAGAGAAGAACAGGCAAGAAACTCTGAGGTTGCTCTTTTAAATCGCATGATTAAATCGCATGGGTATAGAACTTCTCTAAAGTATCTTGAAGCGAAGTCGTGGGCGGACGCCAGTATTTACATTTAAGTATATATTATACTTATTTTTTTTACGTTATAAAATAAACATTCACTTCCCTGAACGTGAGTTTTTTTTGTCAGTTAACAAAATGCACTTAACCTTGAAGGTTAACCATTATTACATAACATCATCACATCAAATTCATCACCTTTTTTAGAGTTTATGTATTTTTAACTATTATGCAGTGTAAGGAAATTATAGTTAAAGAAAAACATAGAATTAACTATGAGAATTTCCCAGATTAAAACTGCACATTGCTTGAAAGTCAAATTCAAAATAATTTTTTTTCATAGAACATTCAGCATATTACTTAAAATAAATCAAAGGACTTAAATAAAATACATACAAATTCGTTCTTTTGACTCTACTGGCTCTACGCTTATTCGCAAAGGTGCAGTCTTCCCCGGAGATGGTTAGGTAAGAAACTCCGAGGGGTGCTCTTTTCAAAAAAACAAAAATATCTCATTACAAAGGACATCAAAAAATACCTACCAAACAATTTATAGTGGCGGCCAAGAAAGGTAAAGTTATTATTCCGAAAGAACATATTATTCTAAACATTTTTCAGTGTGATAGCTAAGCTGTACGACCATTACTCGATTTGTTCTTAACACTTATAAATCTGGATTTTAAATGTTCCGGCTAAAGAAAATAGTGTTTCAATAGATTGTGATACAAAACATTTTTCGTATTAGGTTAAAGGTTTAAATTCTAGATTTAAAAATGCATTTAAGCTTGAAAATCTAGATTTTTAAGCTTAAAAAAGGATAATTCGTAAAATATTGTGTCCTTTTGAAATAATTTTTAACTTTTTTTGGCCGCTACTTTGACGACAAATATATAATAACAGTTTATTTGTTAATGTAGGGGGCTGTAACATTGCCCTGGCTAATCCAGACTCAAAGGATGCTAGGGCACTATACAGACTCGTTAAAGCAGGTGTTAAGAATAGAATATAAACTTAGTATTAATTTTAAGTAGATTTACGAGGATGACATGGTCGCTTTTTTATGTATACCAAGTCCTGGCCAAAATAAAGATTTAAAAAAAAATTTTTGGTACGTTTGAATGATGTCCTTTCCTAATTTTTGCTAATTTTAACTAAATCTGAAGCAACGCTTCTTATTCCTTATTGTGATTCGACAATACTCGATTTCCAAATTCACATGAATTGTCAATTAGTTATTAGATTCGTCGCCTACAATAATTTTAATTCACAACTACTTTCTTCTACTTGCTACATCCTCGACCACATCTTCGCCCCTGGGCTAGATTGTGGTCAAGAGCGAACCTATTCGTTATAAAAAGAAACTAAAAAAATAAGTACTTTATAGTTTTTTCGTTTTAATTTTCACGTCTATTTGCTTATTTGATTTTTCATTGACAATAATTTAAATTTGTAACTCTAAAATTTAAAAAAAATGATATCGCTCCCGACGTTTAGGGCGTTACCACAAAAAATAACACTAAAGCTTAACAATGTAAAACCATGTTAAAACCAGCTTTTTTTAAATTATAAGATGGGTTAACTCTTCACCTCAATCTTGACCATAAAGGTCTATGATGAGATCGACGATGGAGCGAGTTAACCCAGAAAATGCCAATAAAGGCACTGGTACTCCGCACGCACCGACGGAACACAGCAAGCTGTTTGGCGTCGGACTTCTGTAGGAGGGTGGTCGCGAACCAGACGGCCCTTTACAGAGCCTACCACACCGCATGAGACCATAGGACGACACCTCAGATTCAGAAAAGGCAGGTCTCATTTGTGTTTCCTTAGTCGCCTGTTACGACACCCACGTAAAGAGATGGGGTGATGTTATTCTCAACCGATCACCACACGGCATCTCTAATAATCAGCTTTATTTCAAATAACATAAGTCACTATGAGACATTGTCTAAGTGGTGTCTTCATGTTTTGTGGTAAAGCAGGGTTTGCTCATAAGCAGCTGAACCAATTTTGATCAAATACTAAACGATTACGTCAGCTTTAAACAAAAAAACCACATCAAAATCGGTTCATTTGTTTAGAAGCTACAATACCACAGACAAAACACACAAATACATAAAGAAAAACTTATAATGTGCCAGCTGCCAACTCTTCCTAGGCATACTACAGAAACCAGCAAGTGTGCTGGAGAATTAAGCTATACCTATCTGGGCGAAAGGCTGACAACCCATCACCGATGTATTCATGTACAGGGACAACAGCACATCATGCTATCAAAAACTGTCAAATTTCTTCGATCGATTTTGAATTTTATCTCCAAGCATTAGAGTTTACTATCCATTTGCTGTTGACTGTACATGTGGTGGCATGTACACCTTATGATGCTCTGTCTACTCCAACAGGGATAGCAGACGTTTTGGTATAGTTGTACTTCTATCTTATACCCGTTTTTGGTTGGTCAGGGGTTAAAAATTAATCACTTTATTGTTATTCTGATAGCCCAGTTGGTAATAAGCCAGACTTCTAATCCGAAGGTTGCGGGTTCAAATCCTGGTACGGGCCTGTACCACTAAATTCGTTTTTTCGGATTTATGTGCGGATTTCTAATTATCACTTGCTCAACGGTGAAGGAAAACATCGCGATGAAACACGTGCGTCCAAGAAAATTCATTTTCGAAAGACGAGCGGTCCACCAATCCGCATTGGGCCAGCGTGGTGGACTATGGATGGCCTAAATCCCCTTCGTGTTTCGAAGGGAGGCCCGTGCCCCTCGGTGGGGACGTATATGGGCTGGTAAGAAGATTGTTATTTTGTTATAATTTTGGAATCACAAAGTTCGCCGCGAGGAAATAAGAAAATACCAGCATCTAACTCAAATCAAATCAATTTATTTGCGGAATGTGAGTCAGTACATAGGTTTTACAAAACAATTAATGAGTTCAGTCACATCCTACGATTTGGCATGCAAATATTTTATATATATATATATATTTGGTAGACATCAAAAAATTTCATAAAACATTTAATTAATAATTATAATAAGTTAAAGTCATAAAATATATTATACACTAAATTCATCAGTCTTTCATTATCATTATAACATATAAACATTTTCTAAATCACTCTAAATTATTATTGTTTGTCTACATTTTCTAAAATATCTCAGTTAAAAAATTTTAAAAATTAAGAAAAATCATATCACGGTCTGCATTTTAGATCCTATTAAATACTAGCTGATGCCCGCAACTTCGTCTGCGTGTTGTATGTATTTTTATAGACCGAGTTTGTACTTTGACACAACTACAGATACATGAATTGCCGTTTTTTATTGAAGCAACTATTTCGTTCATATTTTCGTTATATGAACGAATAGCAACTATTTCGTTCATATAAGGAACAGCAATTTCTAAAAATATTTTTTATTTGAAAACTTGGCTAACTATGTCATATAAGGTTGATACTTAATACATTACTTTGGATCTGAAAACAAAGGTCAAACATAGTTGTTTCCTCTATCGCTTATATTTTCTATACCATTGTTACTGCTTTTGATAGATTAAGGTCCATATTATAGAACGCGACTCAGACTCTGATCTATACTTAAGTAGCAGTCGTTTTTATTTTTTGATACTGAGAGAGATAGACAATCAACACTTAACATGAGTCAGTGGTGCCTCTAAAACATCTTGTTGTCTTAACAATCCCACAAAAAGTGGTTAATTAATATTGTATTTCGCGTTTCTGTGAAAAACGTAAGGATTTTGTACTTATAAAAAATCAATTTTGATAAAATAAAAATATGTGGAGTAAAAAATTTACGAAAATTGTATGTTGAAAGACCTATTACTTAGGTAAGTACAATAAATGGCACACGAATTCCTTAGTGCTAATTACAGACTTATTTTTGATTTTCAGTGGAATAGAAGTTTCTGAAACAGGTCACCTATGTCAGTATCTAAGACAACCCCCCGTGCATTTGAGATTTCAGCTAGCACGCTGCTTTTATTGTGCTTTGCGATAATTGTGTAAAAATGATTCAATAAAAAAATTAAATTTAAGATAGAAATGACTAAGCTTTTCCCTTCAATGGACATTTGTAGAAATAAGCAAAGGTGTTAGTGCTTGATCCAAACTAAGAAACTTATTAGAATAGTAAAATTATAATATTTATCCATGGCTTATATATGCAATGCTACGCTTGATGTAAACTAAAATCAAAAAATCAATAAATAGCCCTTATTTCATGTCAGAACATCAAAGCCATAGATCAAACCTATATAGACCATATTCACAGTGGTTTTAATAAAACAAATGTCAATCGTCAGTTTCTATTGAGTTTCCCGCCTTTAAAAATAAGAAATGCATTGAAAACACCGGCTGTACGGCCATAGATTCCTTTGCTTAAAAATAAAAATAAGCCGCTTTATTGTTTTCAAAAAGTGATATCCTGAAGATTGAATAATGTCATTTAGTTAGGGCCGAATTAAGATTTGAAGACTAAATACTTAATCAACTTCGTTCTTATTAACACTGTATTAAGTATTTAGTTTTGGTTCGTTAAAAAAGTGCAGAATAGCCGAACTATTAATGGGGAAGCTGACAAAAGTTTCGATATTTTAGATATTATACGCCTATAATCCTCGTTGGGGTAACATAAGTCACATAACTTTACATGTCATGAAAATTTAAAAAATGGCATATTGTTTATGAGTATATAAAACGTTGTCTAAATTTTGCAATGCACGGACGGCCCCAACTCAGGTTACCACACGCGTGCACTCTGTGCTGTTGTGTTAAGAGCGGTTTTGCAATGAAAATGGAGTAACCTGATGCGCTGGCCTCTGTACCAACAATGAAATGTATTTGGTTGGCAGCTGGCACATTCCAAATTTTTTGTTCAGTGCCAGTTCAGCACAGAAGTTTTTGTTTTATTTTTGGATATTTGTGGGTCAGTAACAATAATTTTAATTTCTTCCGACTCACTTATATTCGACGATAGCTCTTAAAAATAATATCTATCTAATTATAGAGCAGCACCCTCAGATTTTCTTTATAAAGTACTTTTTTAGAGGTGAATTTATGAAGTTAGAAAAAGGTTATTATTACCTACAAAGAAAACTCAATAAGTAGCATCATGGCAGAATACCAGCGCTGCAGTCTGGTACTGCAGCAATATGCTGAGTCAGCGCCAATTTGATTGGCATGATACAGATAACACGGTGTAAAATAGTTTTATAAAATTATTTGTTTCTGTTTCTTACTCTGTTTATTTAATTGTTTGCTTGCTGATTCATGTTTACTTGTATGTTTGTTATTTGTCTATTACTGTGTTGTGCTGTTTTATGTCAATTGAATAAAGTGTCAATCTATCTATCTATCTATCTATCATAAAATCAATTAATTAGCTCGTTTCCCTCGTATGGTTTGTTTGCCCAAACCGGAAATCGAACCCAGAAACCGTCGATTCACAGGCTGTGTAACTCTACTACTCAACCAAACTTCCGACAAAAAATTAAGAAAGGATCTTTTATACAAAATATCTCATAAATCTCAATCCGGTCCTTTTATCAAATGCTACGTACTCATAGACATAGAAAAAATAAGTTAAATATCAACACTGTTTAGGGATATTGCTTAATTTTTCATACAAAAAGGTGTGTTTGAGAAGCTATAAAAGCATACTCGAGACACATGGAGGGATATAATTTTAAGATGAGCAAGTGTTAAACCTGAATTTTCAATTCTCGTCAATGAATTTTGTTTAAATTGTTTTTTTTTAAACGTGACGTAAACGAAAGGAAAAATGCACTTTTTTCTGCTTTTTGCATGAAAATGGTGGAATTAGCGCAATTTTTTTTTTCATTTTAGTCACGTTTTCACAAATTTCAAGAAAAATTAAATTTATTGATAAAAATTGAAAATTCATGTTTAGCACTTGCTCATCTGAAAATTATATCATTCCGTGTATCTCGAGTATGGTATTAAAGCTTCTCAAACAGACCTCTTTTGTATGAAAAATCATGCAATATCCCTAGACAGTGTTGATGTGTATATTTTTTTATGTTTGGCGTAAATAATAGAAAGAACTTGAGAAACATTGTAAGTGCCTATTCTATTCAAGGGTTGTCCTTGATTTTGATGGGATTCCATCAGATCCTGACTTGGTGACAATGAGACCACTTCTGGAGTATACTCTTTCGAACAAAAAAAAAGAATTTTGAAAATCGGTCCAAATGGCGGAGAAATCGGTGAACATACATAAAATAAAGATATACAATGGTTTAAGATTTCGTAGTCTTCCTTTCATTTAATTTACCAAGTTTGTTAGAAAGATTTCATTCATCCTTATAATTGACCCTAATGATCGACGCAATAAAAGTACAGGGTATTCTTACAGATTTTAGTTGGTTCGATTCCCGGTTGGGGCAAGCGAATTTTCGAAAATTCTTGAATGCAGTTTTCTTTCTTTTCAAAAATAAAGGAATGTTTTCTTTGAGTACAATTTTCTATCTACAGTATTAAGAGTACTTTCCCTTCAGGTGGCATTATAAAATTCCACCCTGTATACAGTCGAACATAAAACCTCCTCCTTTTTGGAAGTCACTTAAAAAGTAATTCAAGTGATACAGTGTATCTGCTCCGATCCAGCGGCAGTGCTTCTCGCCGCCATAGTTTTTCGTAAACAAAACACTATCGGCTTACGGAGAATGAGAGAAGTAAAGAAATATAAATTGAAGACATAGCTAAGAAATACATATATTGAAGACCTGGCTGTATGGATGCAGATTCCTTTGCCTTTCTCGAAAGAGATAAATTTAAAAAACAACATGTCCTTGCTTTTAGCCCATGTAATGTCAGAGGTCTTTGGCGGGAACTCGGCGTGAGCGGTTGCTTTGTCAATTGAATTTTCGTTTTCTGCGTGAAAAAGTTGTTTGATGTGTAATAGTGATAGTGTATTATGCAGTAAATTGACTAAAATTCGTGTAGTGATAAAAAATTCAAGTGATAACAGTGTTTCTGCTCCGTTTGGTACCGACAAAGATCCTCGCGGTTGTGCTTCTCGCCGCCAGTTTTCGTAAAACAGACGCTATCCGGTTTTACGCAGAACATGACGAGCTTAGGGCTTAGGTTAAGTTGAAGAAAGAAGATTTTTCACTGAAGACATGGCTGTATGGACATAGTTTCCTTTGCCTTTCCCGAAAGGGATAAATATAACCAAAAAAAAAAAAACCATGTAATGTCAAAAATACGTTGATCTCTATGGTATGAGTAAAATGTTCTGAAAAACACCTAGCTTTGAATTTTTTCAGGGGTTTTTGTTGTTGGTTTTATATTTACTGGCTAAATTTCGAGATTTTATGTAGCCTAAATGTTGACCGGGGATATAAGGTACCCCTATGCAAAATTTCATTTAAATCGGTCCAACAGTTACGGAGATTAGCCCGTGCAAACAGACAAACAGACAAACAGAGAAACAAAAAAATCTAAAAAAATCGGGATTTGTTTTATTTCTCTTCTTACATCCCCCTGACTCGGTTTTTAGCATTTTTTTTCTATGTACAGAAATTCGACCTCTACAGTTTTATTATATGTATAGATAGAAGATAGATAACTAATACATATTATAAAGAGGAAAGATTTTTGTTTTTGTGTGTTTGTAACGAATAAACTCAAAAACTACTGGACTAATTTGAAAAATTATTGGTCTTTTATTCTCAATCAAAATAAGAAAAAACTTAACGACATTTGTTAATCTTCTCAAAAACACTTTGTTATACTTCAAAACTCCTTAATAGTTTTTTTTTTTTATCACGGAAACAATCAGCACTAGGAAACTGGTTTTCGAAGTTATTTGAATAGATTATTGTTATGTAAGCCTTAAAAAACTTGCAGTTTTTGACGGAAAATAGGAGGAGATTATAATTCAACCATTTTTGACCATTTAAGTTGACCATCTTTGAATGCCGTAGCTTGTTCTCTATAGGGTTTACAGAGCTGCGGTTTGGCCTAAATTGTTGCAAATTTAAATGACTTAATAAATGAAAACAGAAAACAATTTAAAATCCACATAATTGTCGTCAATTAAATAACCCGCCCTGAATCTGACCCGGCCCAAACATCACACCATCAAGCTGGTTGCATGCCGCGCTGGACGGCAATTGATAGACGCTGGACCAGGTAGGATCCAGAGCGAGAGTCGCCACCACCCCTTTTTAAAAGTACGTGAAGTCCATGACTTTCAAAACAAAAAGTGACAAAAGTCCAAAAAACTGAGAACTACTTTTTTCAAGTAGCAAATTTGAATACGAGTATCTCTAACGGAGTAGGCCGAGCATCGCTGTTTTAGAACCTTAGGCCTTTCGCCCATTACACAGCAAAACCCTCGCATCCCACTTACAGACTTACTGTGTACCTGGGAAGAGTAGGTAGCTGGCACATTCTAAGTATTTCTTTACTCCCAGCATGGTCCATACAACATACTAAAAACCAGAACTATAGCCAGCTTTGTGATTTTAGCCTTTTTACCGACTTCAAAAAAGGAGGAGGTTCTATGTTCGACTATGTATTTTTTTTAATGAATGTTCACCGATTTCTCCGCCAATTATGGACCGATTTTCAAAATTATTTTTTTTGTTCGAAAGAGTATACTCCAGAGGTGATTCACATAAATTTTATCAAAAATGATTCAGCGCTTTTAAAAAAATCAACAAAAACAAAAAATGCTACAAACCAGAACATCATCTAAATAAATGACTGAAAACATTTTCGTTTGTGGTTATCTGCTATAATAGGCGTTGTAGTCTGCAAAAAATACTAGTTATTTACTTTGTGCGCACTGTTGTTAGGATTGAAGTCGGTGACTCATACGTTTTTTTAACGTGGAAAATTATATTAAATTAAAAAATTTCGGACGGAGTGTCAGTTACACCCACGATACAAGGAAAACCTTAGCAAAAAATCCTTTAAGAGTGCAGCGTTAAAAAAAAAGTTCATAAAAACTGTGTCACTCTCGAGAATATGAATATGCGAGGTCGAAGAACTAAATACTTACTTAAAAATAAATAATCAAAAACCTGTTTTACATTTGGTTCAGAGTGTTTACTGTTTATAATAAAACCTTGGCTTATGCGTTACGTACAATCACCTTTTCAAATACTTGATTTTGGCATCCCGTCTGTATAACACCCAGTTTCTTCTTCTTATCGTCAAGTGTGTGGCGGTCTTGGATAACCCTCATAGTTTTCAAACCGCCAAATAGCCTCTGAGTTGGTTTTAACGACTGTAAACAATCGACAACAGTCAGGACCGACAGCTTAACGTACCTTCCAAAGCACGGAAACGCTCATGATAAATTGCCACCTTTGGTCACCCATCAGGTTCCCTGCCTCTGTGTACGTTTCTTAACCTCACTGACCGGTTGAGATCAGCGAGCGCCACTGGACTCAGAGCGCTTCACCCAGTTGCAGAAACTTCGTTAAAGTTAATGCTACTTTGTTCTTATTATTCTGAAGGTAGAAACTTGAGACCAGGGCCGACGATGTCATCTTCAGTGTACGTTGGCGGAATGATAAAATATCGAAATATCGGAGTTTCTTGCCTATTCTTCTCTTTAGGAAGACTGCACCTTTGCGAATAGGCGCAAAGTTAAAAATTCTTTAATTTTTTTTTTTATTATAAGATGGGTTAACTCTTGATCTCAATCTTGACCATAAAGGTCAAAGATGAGGTCGACGATGGAGCGGGTTAACCCAGAAAATGCCTATAAAGGCACTGGTACTCCCACGCACTGACGGAACACAGCAAGCTGTTTGGCGTCGGACTTCGGTAGGAGGGTGGTCGCGAACCAGACGGCCCTTTACAGAGCCTACCACACCGCATGAGACCATAGGACGACACCTCAGATTCAGAAAAAAATGAAGTGTCGTTGCCTGGGATGGATTACTAGGAGGCAGGTCTCATTTGTATTTCCTTAATCACCTCTTACGACACCAACGGAAAGACATGGGTTGGTGTTATTCTCAACCGATCACCACACGTGGAGAAATAAATTGGTTCTAATTTAAACCAATTCACTATTTTGATGTATTCAAGCAATATTCTGTATGTTCTATGAAATAAAGCTATTTTCAACCGACTTCAAAAAAGGAGGAGGTTCTCAATTCGACTGTTTTTTTTTTTTTTTTGTATATTTGTTACGCGATTACTCCGGCAACTGTTGTCCGATTTTCAAAATTCTTTATTTGTTCGAAAGAGTATACTCCTGAAGAGGTCCCATATAAATTTTATCGAAAATGATTCAGCGCTTTTAAAAAAAATCAACAAAAACAAAATATACTACAAACTAGAACATCATCTAAATAAATGAATGACATTTCTGTTTGTAGTTATTTGCTAATAGGCATTGTAGTCCGCAAAAAACTAGATATCTACTTTGTGCGAACTGTTGTTGGGATTGAAGTCGGTGACTCATACGTTTTTAACGTGGAAAATTATTGACTTAGACTTTGAAAGAGAGTCGAGATACGTATCTGTAACAAAGATGTTATATGTTTGTAGAGAGGCCAGCGCATCAGGTTAGGTACTCCATTTTCATTGCAAACCGCTCATAACACAACCGCACAGAGTGCCCGCGCGTGGAACCTGAGTTGCGGCTGTTAGTACATATATCTTTTTCGATATTTTTATCATTTTGCACACCATATTATTGAAGGTGACGTTTTCGGCTCATGTCTTATGTTAACTCGTACGAGTTATTAGTCAAGTGTGTGGCGAACTACTTCAAATATCATACTGTCAATTTCCGTAAAAAACAAGGACTGTATTAGATTTAAAGAAGCTTTAACTTCAATAAACGTTTTTGCAATCGTATATCTCGTAGCTACGACAGATGAAATGTCCATACAAAAGACATCAACGCACACCTTTTTGAATCTTTTTGCCAAAAAATCTCTTTTACGTTTGTATCTTTATGTCACCGGAAAATAATAAGAATCGTAAGTTGATAAACTTTCGAGGTAGTTTATCAACTATCGGAAAATTATATACGGCAGTTGAAATGTATTATTCAACTGCCGTATACATTTCCGGTAATTGATCAATTTACGGCGTCTCGCGGTAAAATGATCCGACGAACGCGATGTGAACGCTGATTGGTTGAAAACTCGAGGTGTTCGCTGATTGGTTGAATGTCTCACTTACAACTGCGACAAGTAGGTTTGTTAGTAGCCGAACCCAAACGGGTTGGTTGGGTTAGGTTAGGTTAGAACTGCGACCCTCAACGCACGAGCCGAGCGAGCGTAGCGAGTGTGTCGCGGCAGCGGCCGGCGAAGTGCCAGAAACGACTCGGCTGTGGTTGAGTTAAGAGGTTGTCGCATCGATCAATCAGAGAACAGTGTATTATATTACGGATGTCAGTTAAACGTAAACATGTACACTGAGCAGCGATTGGTCCATTCGTGTATGATTTGACGTGTGGCAAAATCTTTAGTTGATAAACTTACAGCCAGGCAGCGTAAGTTGATCAATTAGCTAAAATTTATTGCGTTAAATAATACATTTCAACTGCCGTGTATGATTTGCCGATAGTTGATAAACTACCCCGAAAATTGATCAACTTACGATTTTTATTAATTTCCGGCGACATTTACACTGCGTATCTTGTTATAAATTACTATTTTTTTGTTTCCTTTTTTTTGTTTTAATCTGAAATACCTACCAGGTAGTTAAATTAGGTTATATTATATTAGTAAGCGAAAAATGAGGACGTAAATTAGCCTAGGAAACTAAACAATTCAATTTCCCCAAGGAACATAGGTCGAAATATAGACAAAGAAATTCATCCTTCCATACAACTTATCAGCTGATTTGCCTTACTTAGTGGGAAGTTGAATATTCTTTTTTAACCGACTTCAAAAAAGGAGGTTTCTCAATTCGACCGTATATATATATATATATATTTATGTATGTCCACGGATAACTTCGTCGTTTATGAACCGATTTTGATTATTCTTTTTTTGTTGGAAAGGGAGAATCCGAAGGATGGTCCCATGGTAAGGAAACCAGGATCTGATGGTGGAATCCTGAAGAAATTGAGGGAAACTCTCGAAAAAATTGTCTTTCCGACTAGTGTGTTCCTCAATATTATTCAAAATAAAGAATTTTAAAGCCCTATTATTGTCAATAGATACGAGTATTTACTTTTAACTATTTTTGGGATTGAAGTTGATGACTCTTACGTTTTTGACGTGGAAAATTATGTGAATTTCATACAGTAAGTTGTGTCTGGTCGTCTGGTTCGCGACCACCGTCCTTCCGAAGACCGACCTGTCAATGTAAATTGTAATAATTTTCCACGTTGAATACGTAAGAATCCCACCGTGTGGTGATCGGTTGAGAATAACACCACCCCATCTCTTTCCGTGGGTGTCGTAAGAGGCGACTAAGGAAACAACACTGAGACCTTGCCTCCTAGTAATCTATCTTAGGGAACGACACCTCAGTTTGTTTTCAATCTGAGGTGGCGTCTTATGGTCTTATGTCGTGTGGTAGGTTCTGTAAAGGGCCGTCTGCTTCGCGACCACCCTCCTACCGAAAGACCGACGCCAAACAGCTTGCTGTGTTCCGTCGGTGCGTAGGAGTACCAGTGCCTTACAGGCATTTTCTGGGTTAACTGGGTTAACCTTGGTCAAAATTAAGGTCAAGAGTTAACCCATCTTTTAATAAAAATAAAGTTCCTTTGGGAATGTTTAGTTTCATGGGGAGAATCATCTTCTAAAGTTTCACTAACTAATATGAACATCAACACGGTATAGAGATATTGCACGATTTTTCATACAAAAGAGGTATGTTTAAGAAGCTATAAAAGCATACTCGGGATACATGAAGGGCTATAATTTTCAGACGAGCAAGTCCTAAACCTGAATTTTCAATTCTAGTCAATAAATTTTGTTTTACTTGAAATTTTTGAAAACGTGACGGAAACGAAAACGAAAATGCACTATTTGCCTTCTTTTTGTATGAAAATGGTCGAATTTATGCTTTTTTTTCATTTTCGTCACGTTTTCACAAATTTTAAGTAAAACAAAATTTATTGACTAGAATTTAAAATTCAGGTTTAGGACTTCCTCGTCTGTAAATTATAGCCCTTCATGTATCCCGAGTATGCTTTTATAGCTTCTCAAACAGACTTCTTTTGTATGAAAAATCGTGCAATATCCCTAAACCGTGTTGATGTGTGTACAAAGTATTTAAGATATTTTGTGACACCACTGTCAATGTAAATTGTAATAATTTTCCACGTTGAATACGTAAGAATCAACCGGCTTTAATGCCAACCACCCGCGGCTCCGCCCGCGTGGACTACAGGTTATATCGTGCCCAATTTTAGGATAAAATGTAGCCTATGTCCTTTCCAAGGCTTTAATCTATCTCTGTACCAAATTTCATAAAAAATTATTTAGAAGTTTAGGCGTGAAAGACGGACAGACAGACAGAGTTACTTTCGCATTTGTAATACTAGCTTTCCGCCCGCGGCTCCGCCCGCTTTGACTACAGGTTATATCGTGCCCAACTGTCCTTTCCCAGGCTTTAATCTATCTCTGTACCAAATTTCATTAAAATCGATTCTGTAGTTTAGGCGTGAAAGACGGACAGACAGACAGACAGACAGAAGTTACTTTCGCATTTATAATATTAAGTAATCATTAGTAAGGAAGTAAGGATATGTGTCAGCAGATAACCACAAACCAAAACGTCATCCAAGTAAGTAAATAAAATGTGTTTTCATGTTTTTGTTGACTTTTTTAAAAAGCGCCGTATCAATTTCGATGAAAAGAAAAAAGAACTTTGAAGTTGATAGCGGAGTTATTGCATAATAAACATACAAATAATTTTCCACGTTAAAAACGTATGAGTCGCCGACTTCAATCCCAACAACAGTTCGCACAAAGTAGATAACTAGTATTTTTTGCAGACTACAATGCCTATTAGAAGATATATCCACAAACTAAAATTTCACTCATTTATTTAGATGATGTTCTAGTTTGTAGTTTTTTTTTTGTTTTTGTTGATTTTTTTAAAAGCACTGAATCATTTTCGATAAATTTATATGGGTCCACCTCAGCAGGCCGAGTACGATAGTGACAGCACTGCGACAACACCGCGGTCCTATGTCAAAATGTCAACATTGACGACGCCATCCCAACTAGCAAAAACTTGCTATATAATTGCTATAAAAGCTATTTTTCTTTGTTTTATAAAAGTTTTATTAACATTTATAAAACGCAAAATGGGCACAAATTATAAGGGCTAAATCGTTGTAGACGTTTTATAAATACCATATAATAAGCTAATTTCCCTTAATCTTGCCATGTAAAAGCAAATTGAAAGCTAATTAGCTTTCTATGGGCAAGGAATTTCCTTTTACATAACAAATTACCCTTGGAACTGCTAACAAAATTCGGCTACATGGGTGATTCGTTATTTAGTGGCAATTGAAAATTATGATGTAAGAATATATTAAAGTCAGGTAATGCATGCGCTGACTTTATGATATATGCGCCATTTTAATAAATTTTTGCCTACTTCCATTTATCAACGCACTTTTTTGCGTATAATACGGAAGTTTGTTTATGTAGGAGACGATTTTTATGAGAATTGTGGGTGACTTTTGTGATATTTTTTCAATGCGCCTCGTTAATTCTTATTTTTCATTATAAATTAAAACCTTTTTTAATTTAAGACTTCGGTTAATTTCTATTATAAGAGGAATCAGCTAATTCATTGCTTTTATAAATCATCTATAAGTAATGTACTCTTATAGTAGCTGGTTTGTAGTTAACCAGTAAAATAAGTTCAGCCATATTAAAGAATATTAGGGTTCAGTGTCCACAAACCACAACAAGTAATCAGATGGATGTGGACCGTTATTTAAAAAAAATGATTTTCACCAATTGCTTGATAACGTGCAATGGTCTTGGGAAACCACACATCTATATCTTCTATCTACGAGTATACATACTTATATAATAAGTTATTATAAAGAGGAAAGATTTGTTTGTTTATTTTTTTGCATTGAATAGGCTCCGAAACAACTGGACCGATTTGAAAAATTCTTTTATCATTAGAAAGCTACATTATCCCCGATGGACATAGGCTACATAATTCTCCCAAATTCCCACGGGAACGAAGTCCCAGGCGGAATGCTAGTTTTGTTATAAGGAGAAAATGTTTCGAATGTTCAAAAATTAAGTAGCTAAGTATTAAAAAGAAAAAAATTAATATTATTTGTAACATAATAGCGTTGAACCAGTTGTTGTGCCAATAATGTACATTGTCCATTTCAGTTATGTTTATTATAACTTTGTTACTTTTAAGAAGTGTGCGAGCATCTTTAGGTAATGAATAAAGAATTATTTTGTTTACAATTTCAAATAGTTTATTTAAAGCACAATGAGTAATGTTATAGTCAACAGCCCATTTGCTAATATCACTTCTGAACTCATATTTTTTCTTGTCACTCTTTAAATCACTGTCATTCTCATCAAGTCATTCATCGTCGCTTTGATCTTTCAAGAATTCTTCATCAAAAGTCTCATAGTTAAAGTTTTAAAAAGTAATTGTACTGGACCCTCATCGTCGTTTTCTTTCATACTCGCCCTTGATATTCGAACAAATGTATAAGAATACTGGTTTTGTAGCGGTCATAAAGAGAATTAGCCAAGATTATATTGATTTATAAAAGCTATGTAACTTGCATATTGTATATTGATTTATAAAAGCTATGTAGCTTTATAGTTGCATTTTAACTAACACTAAAAAGGTATAGGTTTTTTAATAGTCATATTACAATTTTTGATCACATGAGACTAAAACCACTACATGGCATAATTATTACAAGACTAAAAAGCCATATTATATGCTTGTATAAGTTTATTGTTTTATAATGGAATTTAATATTGGTTTTATAAACGTCTGTAAGAAAAGGTTTCAAGGCTGATATACCATATTAGCAAAAAATACTTATAGCATGCCATTATAAAGAAAATTATTAAACTAATGCTGTTATAAAACATAAACAAGAGTTATATCCTTATAAATAATCCGTTATATAGCATTTTTGCTTGTTGGGATAGCGCGAGCAAGCTTTTGCGCGGGATCCTCGCGCAATCAAAGTGAAGTTTCAGCGTGAGCCGAGCGCGAGTTTGTCGTTATCGTGTTAGAGCTGCTGGAGTATACTCTTGAGAACAAAAAAACTAATTTTGAAAATCGGTCCATAATTGGCGGAGAAATCGGTGAACATACACAAAAAAAAACGTACAGTCGAACATAGGACCTCCTCCTATTTTGAAGCCGGTTAAAAAAAACATACAGTCGACTAGAGAACCTTATTTTTTTAAAGTTTGTTAAAAATGAATTTTGACCATTTTCTTGCATTCTAATTCACTTAATTATGATAATTTAATGGACTATTTTAAGCAATTTTGTGTATATTTAATGCAATCTCTAAGTGCATCAGCTTTGATCACCTTCAAGGCATTCAGAGGAAAAGGAAATTACACAATTATGACGAGTCTCTTGTTTGAGTTACATTACAAAATGTAAATATGCAACCATGTAAAAAATACATAATATAGTATAGTATTTTAGTATTGTATAGCCACTTTGGTTTTGTGCTTCTGAAGGCACGTTAAGCTGTCGATCCCGGCTGTTGTAGATTGACTACAGTCGTTAAAAACAAGTCAGAGGCCATTGTGCGGTTTGAAAACTCTGACACCAGGGTTAGTCAAGTTCGCCACATACTTGACTATACCTATACGATAGAAGAAGTCAATACTATCATTGGATATACAGTTAGCATATCCAATGATAATAATTTGTTAGTAGACTAGATAAAATTTGACATACCTACCTACATTTGATTATTAGATGATACATGAGTAGAAGTGATATGATGGATGATATAATATGACGGATCTGCCTTTCGCCCACGATACAAGAAAACTCTTCCATCGCATGGCCTGGCTTATACGGTATGCCTAGGAAGAGTTGGCAGATAAATATAAAGAAAAATTAACAACTGTTTAAGGAAACAAAATGTAAAACCAAACATTGGAGTTACAGACCGTCGTCTCCACAAAGTAACAAACTCTTTTATGATTCAATGTATACGCTTCTTTAATAAGATTCCCATGTGTATTCAAAACTTACCTTTAGAAGAATTTAAAACAATAATTGAACAAAAACTTTCTAAACAGGGCTTTTATGGAATTTATGATTATCTGTTAGACAAGCAACCACGGTAATAAGTCTCAGCTCCAGAGTTATTACGTCATAATTAAAGTTAGAAAATAAGAAAAGTATGATTGAGTTAAAAAGAGCACCCCTCGGAGTTTTTTGCCTATTCTTCTCCGACGAAGACTGCACCTTTGCGAATAGGCGCAAAAGTTAAAAACGCTAATTCAATTCACTACTTGACTTATTTTAAGGAATGTTCTATGAAACCAACCTATTTTTGAATTTGAGATTGCGCATTCTAATTAAGAATAGAATGTGCAAAGTCAAATTTGTTTTACTCCAATTAAGAATAGAAAATATGTGTTATATCTTCATCATCTTCATCAGCCCATATACGAGTACGTCCCCACTGCTGGGGCACGGGCCTCCCTCAATAACAATGTGGCCTCCAATGGGCCTCCCTCAATAATAATGTGTTATATGTTAGTGGTTAATTGTTTAATTTCTTCCACAGCCTAACAACCCCGACCATGCCGTCCTCGGATTTGATTTCTTCTCTCGCTGACGACCAGTCAACAGCGTCAGACTCGCTCAACAGCCTCATCACCGACAACAGCGACAACAGTGACTGCGTCGCTGATTGCGGTGACTGCGTGGCTGATTGCGGTGACTGTGTCGCTGATTGCGGTGACTGCGTGGCTGATTGCGGTGATTGCGTCGCTGATTGCGGTGATGTGCAATGTTCGCTGACGGAACAGTGCACTGTGGCTTGCGAGAATACGGATTTGGAAGCGACGCATCGACGGTCTCTGTGTTGTAGTAAGTATCTAAGTATACGAAATTAGCTTTAAGCTACAGGCAGACAGAGGCGTGCTGACACTTTCAGACACATTTTAATACACTTTTTTTCTTGTCATGACTGACATCAGCGAGCCCATATCCTTACTAATATACACATCAACACGGTCTAAGGATATTGCACGATTTTTCTTACAAAAGAGGTCTGTTTGAGAAGCTATAAAAGCATACTCGAGATACATGAAGCGCTATAATTTTGAGACGAGCAAGTGCTAAGCTTGAATTTTGAATTCTAATCAATAAATTGTGTTTTACTTGAAATTTGTGAAAACGTGACGAAATGAAAAAAAATTGCGTAGATTTGACTATTTTCATACAAAAAGCAGGCAAAAAAGTGCATTTGGTTTTTGTTCCGTCACGTTTTCACAATTCGTTTTCGATATTATGTATTCATAATGAGAAAATATTGTATTTTTTTAAATGACTATAAGTTTGCTGTACCTTGTACAAGGTTTCAAATGATGAACTTGATAATTAGCTTAAGAACTTATTGTACCATTTGAAGGCAAATAAAGAAATATTAAATTTCAAGTAAAACAAAATTTGTTGAATAAAATTTAAAATTCAGGTTTAGCACTTGCTCGTCTGAAAATTATGTATCCCGAGTATTTTTTATAGCTTCTCAAACAGACTTCTTCTGTATAAAAAAATCGTGCAATATCCCTAGACCATTGATGTGTGTATTATAAACGTGAAGTTTGTATGTATTGGATTTAAGTTTTTTACTCTTTCACGCTCAAACAGCTGCAGCTGGACCCAATCTTGATAAAATTCGGTATGGAGGTAGCTGACACCCTGGATTAGATCATAGGCTACATTATCTCCAATTTCCACGAGAACAAAGTCCCGGGCGGAAAGCTAGTCAGCCCTTATACTCCCTTCGAAAAACGAAGGGGATTTAGGCCATAGTCCACCACGCCGCGCTGGCCCAATGCGGGTTGGTAGACCGAATTTTCTTAGACGTGCGGGTTATCACTTTAATACACGTATGCCTTTAAATTATTTACTGAAATTTTAGGGGGTGATTCACCTTGATTTTTTTGTTATGGTGCCTTAGGTACTACCCAGAAGATGCCTATTCACCCGGACTTTAAAGAGATTCGGGTTATATCAGCCATGAATGTTTCCTTTCTTGTAGTGTATATCGCAAAACTCGCTTTGATTTTATCTGAATAAAGATAGTATAAATAAAACGGGCAAGTGCGAGTCGGATTCGCGCACGAAGGGTTCCGCACCACTTTCTATAAAAATGGCAAAAAATCACGTTTTTATTTTATTCTATTTTTTAGTATTTGTTGTTATAGCAGTAATAAAAATACATCACTGTTTCAACTGTCTAACTGCCACGGTTCATGAGATACAGCCTGGTGACAGACGGACGGACAGCGGAGCCATAGGCCAATGTTCACCAAATATTCAACCAACGATTGGCAGCTAACCAGAGATTTAACAATGTCATTTTCATATATTTTTTTTAAATTGTGTCTGATTAACTTCTAACCGCAATTTAATAATAATAATAATAAAATCATTTATTATCAGGCATCTAAGGCCCATAGATAAATACCTTACAGACTAACATACATATGAATTATAATTAAACAAAATAAAATAAAACTAAGTAACACTATTTCCCGGGTGTTTTTAACCATCGGTTGTATTTTTGGTGAAAATGGGCCTTAGTAATGGGTCCCGTTTTTACCCTTTGAGTACGGAACCCTAAAAACGAGTTGTTCGCGTTCACTGCCCTCAAAAACAGTTATAGCAGATGTGGGGTCAAAAAACTGAATACTAAAATGGTAAAAAAAAACTAAAATGCAACCAGTAGGTATGCATGTTAGCCGGTTGAACGACCACCGAGGTTTTTCCACTAAATGTAGGTACAGCAAAGAGCAGGTCACGCTTTACACTACCAGTTTAAGCTTAGCTCTGATTTAGGTATACTGCGCGCCATACAATGCAGGGCCGGTCCAAGGTCCAAAGCGTCAAGCTTGACGTGCTTTTGAGTGTACTACCCCAGAATACATTGCCACAGTATTACAGATTGCTTTCGGAGCAGATCTCTAAATGTGTGGCTTTCATTATTTACAATTTGCAGCTGATCGATAGGATATATTTGAAACAAATAAATCCATAAGGCCACTACATCACCTAAATTACGATTTTATGATGCGTAGATAAGCATGACGCACTGCATTAAATACAAGAAAAAAATACTACGGTGATATTCAGGACATAAACTAGATAAGTAGTTTGCTGAAAACATGATTCAGCACTTTTGGTTCGATAGAAAAAGCTCGCAAAGTCACCTCTAAATACCAATATTGTATATCTTTTAAGCTGTAAAAACAATAGTAAAATGCACACAGGAACTTGAATTTGCTATCAAAATGTTCGTGATTGAACACTCTCGATAAGTAGTTAACGCATTTTTCGATTTGAGCTGTTACGTTTCCATAAATCTCATTTTTCTAACTTTCGAACGCAGCACGCACGCTTTCATAGTCCGTAAACTTCGTGTATCGACAGTATCGACACTGTTCGCACTGCCGGCCCAGGCCTGTTGAGAGACGAAGATGGCACTATTCCTATGTGTGCTGCGTTTATCGGGTGCTGTAGTCGCCTTAAGTACCAATATTATAAACGCGAAAGTTTGTATGTATGGATGGATAGATGGATGGATGTTTGTTACTCTTTCACACTCAAACGGCTGCACCAATTTTGATAAAATTTGGTATGGAGGTAGTTGACACTCTGGATTAACACATAGGTTACATAATTTTCCCAAATTCCCACGGGAAAGAAGTCCCGGGCAGAAAGCTAGTATAAATATATGTTACAGTAACATTGTGAAATTTTATAATTTTATCCCGATTGTCCTTAGTTATGTTTCATGAGAATCTGTTCAGCCGTTTTAAGGTTATAAGCAGTCGAATGTGATTAATTAATTTTAGTGTTATTTATACACAGGTTGTAACCTAGTTGATCAATGATATTATATGTAACTTATCACTGTAGTTGATTAAATAATACTGACGACACATAAGGGACCATCCATAAATTACGTCACACGTTAAGGGGAGGGGAGGGGGTCGGGTGGGAGGGGTCCTAAGTTTCGTGACGTCACATTTTAAAATGTGTTATGAGTATCAAAACACGTTAAATATTAACGACAAACTTAACTCCCTCAGTCCTAAGCACTCTTTTTACGTTTTTACTTTGGTTGAGACAATGAGTTTTGAGTTCCCAAAAAAAATTAACAACACTATTAAGTACTGCTTATATTAAAAAATTACAAAATATGCAAAATATGTGACGTCACGCTAGGGAGGGGGGAGTCTTACAAATGTGACCAGCTGTGACAAGGAGGGGGGAGGGGTCAAAAATTATGAAATTCGTGTGACTTAATTTATGGATGGTCCCTAATGTGCATGCTGTGTTCTCTGTAAAGGGACGAATCCCACATACGTACAGTATGCTAGTTTAACATGAGTAATAATTAGAGTCTGTACCCAGTTTGTGAACCTAAATAAATAAAATAATAAAATTAAAAAAATATTGTAATTTGACTTGGTACGATTATAAACAGTCGGTAATTTGAAAACCACCCCATTTTTTACATTGACTGCTTTTTCAAATAATATTAACCGTGTGGTGATCGGTTGAGAATAACACCACCCCATCTCTTTCCGTGGGTGTCGTAAGAGGCGAATAAGGAAACACAATGAGACCTGCCTCCTAGTAATCCATCCCAGGCAACGACACTTCATTTTTTTCTGGATCTGAGGTGTCGTCCTATGGTCTCATGCGGTGTGGTAGGCTCTGTAAAGGGCCGTCTGGTTCGCGACCACCCTCCTACCGAAGTCCGACGCCAAACAGCTTGCTGTGTTCCGTCGGTGCGTAGGAGTACCAGTGCCTTTATAGGCATTTTCTGGGTTAACTCGCTCCATCGTCGACCTCATCTTTGACCTTATGGTCAAGATTGAGGTCAAGAGTTAACCCATCTTATAATACTAATAATATTATTAATGTACTAACCTAAACGATCCCAAAAAAGTCTAACCTAACCTACAATAATAAAAAGTCTAACCAATCCTTTTTTCACGCAGAGGTGGCTTTTAAAGTTTCGTAAATTTATACTTTATTGTGATATCGCGGGAGATTATAATTTCACTACTGAAACTGTAATATTACGGTTTTTACAATTTTCCGGTGACATATACAGAGGGCTTTAAGTAAATCTCTTTCAACCTCTCGAGTGGTTAATCAGTCCATGAAACTGAATAACTTCCCCAAGGAACATAGGTCAAACCACGAAAAAAAAATTTTGATCTCCCAAACAAAATGCGCTATATGCTGATGAAGGGTATGGGAACTCGAAATTTTTTTTTCGTATTTTGACCTATGTTCCTTGGGGAAGTTGTTCAGTTTCATGGACTGATTAACCACCCGAGAGGTTGAAAGAGAGATACCTAAAGCCCTGTATATGTCACCATTGTCATTCAACCGCCAAGGAGACGTTATTTATTTGTGGAATAGACGGCCAACTCATTTTATAAACGAACGAATCATACAACACATAGCCACATAGACAAAGGAGTCAATGGGGCGAGCCATCAGCTGACAAAGATTGCTGATGAGACTGACCTGCGTGTACGCACGTAATTACGTGAATTGATCACACAATAACTCATCAGTGATCAAGTCATCGTACGAGGCTGGAATACTTAATGTTTTCCTATTTAAACACAGCTCAACGAAGAGGATACGTTCATGATTTTTTATTTAAAATTATGCGTTTATTTCTTCAAGACAGCAGCACACATAACAAACGTTCTTTAAATCTTCTTATTTTCTGGTGTCTCTTCAACTAGTAAAGGTTGGCAGTCAGCTCCGCATATCGATCCACAACAGAGAGCGTATAAAAGATAAAATGGAGTTATTACCTTGTAAAACTGCCTTAATGCACAAAAATGTTATTTTTAGAATCCCACTCATTTATAATAAAATACCAAAATTATTACGTGACATTAATGATATAAACTGTTTTAAATTTAAATTATTTGATTTGTTGAATCAGAAATGTTATTACTGACGAGTATCTAAAAGACAACTCTTTATAGATGCTTTAAAAATGTTGTATGCCCGAGAGGCGGGAAATAGCTGTACCTTTACTAACAACCACTGTAACCTGTTGTAATACCTATTTTCTACAATAAATACATTGATTTGATTTGATTTGATCTTTAGCTAGATGTAAAAGCTCTGAGGCACTTGCGATCCCAGTCCATTCACGGATGTTACGCAACCAGGATTTCTTCCTACGGCCAACGGCTCTTTTGCCCGCCAATGTAATTATTTGTAAGAGATCGTTCTATCGTGCCTGAGCACGTGACCTAGATAAGCAACCTTTCTTCTCTTGATGGTCTGCATTAGTTGGCGTTGTTATACTGCCGTACTCAGAGACGTTAATTAAAGTTAAGTACTGTTTAACTCTGATGTTGTCTCTTTCATTTTTGTTGATATAAACAAGGATAGCATGACATTTAATCACTTCTTAACTTTAATTGACGTCTCTGAGTACGGCAGTCAATGCCGGATTTACAGTTTTTGTGAGTGTAGGCCACTTTTTTTTCCTTTCTAAAGTAGTAAATTTCCATTTGTAGTAAGGAAGACACTAAAATTAAATAAACGAATGAATAGTAATTAAGAAAAAATTTACGGGACATCTATCTAATCATCTGTATAATATCATCAAAGTTTATGGTGTTTATCTTGTCTCTGCTTCTATGTAGAGAAGAGCTAAATAATTCATTTTTTTCGGTAGGAATGAGTTTCAATAGGGATTTAATAAAGAAAACATGAGAAAACCGGTGAACTTGTTTGACTTTTATCCTCTGAAATCGAGTGAGCGTCCTCAGAAATCTGCCGCCCCTAGGCCGCGGCCTATACGGCCTATTGACAAATCCAGGGCTTCGTTGTTTCCCAGTTCTTTAAATGTATTTGTACAAATGGAAAGGTACAACTTTGGGAAGTCTTAAGGCGACTACAGCACCTAAATTACGATTTTATGATGCGTAGATAAGCATGACGCACTGCATTAAATCGAAGAAAAAAATACTACGGTAATATTCAGGACATACACTAGATAAGTAGTTTGCTCAAAACATGATTCAGCACTTTTGGTTCGATAGAAAAAGCTCACAAAGTCACCTCTAAATACCAATATTTTGTATCTTTTAAGCTGTAAAAACGATAGTAAAATTCAAACAGGAACTTGAATTTGTTATTAAAATGTTCGTGATTGAACACTCTCGATAGTAGTTAACGCATTTTTCGACTTACTGTCACCTTTCCATAAATCTCATTTTTCTAACTTTCGAACATGTTTTTACGCGCGCACACTTTCATAGTCCGTAAACTTCGTGTATCGACACTGTTCGCACTGCCGGCCCAGGCCGGTTGAGAGACGGAGATGGCACTTTTCCTATGTGTGCTGCCTTTATCGGGTGCTGTAGTCGCCTTAAAACACACAATGTTTTATGTAAAAAAATGGTATAACTCTGTTTTTTAATCTTTTTTTATTCGCGAATCCTTTTCATACATACATAAGCTCACGCCTTTGTCCCATTGGGGTAGACAGAGACCCCTTAGAGGCCTCTAAAATCCCCTAGGCTAAATCTGCGATCGACCGACGCGACGTCGGGAATTTTTAAAAGAGTTTACCCCGGGGCCGAGGTAGGCGTGGAAGTCGGGAGGCATTTTTTCACAGAAATTGTGTAGGACCTACAAATAATTATTATCTTGCTTTTCCCCGCGCCCCAGAAGGTCGTGACCCGCAGTTTGAAAAACACTGGCATAACTAAGTAATCCCTACTTAAATACTTTTAATGTACGTTACTTTGTATCTACCTATTTAATATTCAAGGGACCTGCCACAGCAAGGACACTGTACGTTGAGTCTCTACATTTTGGATTAGCAGGTTTTATTTGGCACGCACACAATGGATTCAAATTAGTCCCTAGGTCTATTACGCAAGTGAATACATATTTTTTAAATCATTCATCATTTAACGACGTCATAGAAATATTTTGTAGCGATTTTCATTCACAATTCGTATTCTTTGTAAACACGGCAGCACATAAGGCTGATGTTGACGTCGCCCTTATCTCGTTAGTAATAGCGTCGGCTTTCGTAGTGCAATTAGGTAACCTAAAGTGCTGCTGTATGTACCTACTTAGATACTTTGTACTTAGGTCCTAAGTACTAGTTTATTTGTTTAAGAAAGCGAGATATATCTAAAATTAAAAATGTTGTATCACCCCCGACTTCGCACGCTGATAACTTTAAACGGCTGAACAAATTTCGATCAAATTTATAGCTAAGAACCATCTCGATTACGTAAGATTTTAAACAAAAAATGACGCAGTTTTGAGGTAGCAAACATTTAAAAAAACCCCCCAATTGAAAACCTCCTCCATTTTTTTGGAGTCGATTAAAAACCACACCGCAATCGGTCAATTCGTTAAGGAGAGCTACGATACCAAAGGCAGACAGACACAGACACAGGGATACACACATCAAACTTATAAGATCCCTCTTTTTCGTCTTTTTCGGTTAAAAATCACTCATTTAATTAAAGTCACCTAATAATAACTTTCTTGTTATTTGTTGCAGATTCCATAGCACAGTGCGTGTGGGGTGCGCTGCTGATAGTCATGTCTGTAGGGGGGTTCGTATTCACCCCCCTGGACGTCATGCTCAAGGAGAAACTCAACATGAGACCAGGTCAGGATACTTAATCATTCTAAGGTCCGTATTGAGGAGGCTCAAGTTTTGAGGATCGTCTCAGTGTTTTTTTCCCATACAAACGGCGTCAATGGATTCCATCCCCTAAACGTCAACGGATCCCTGGGATTTTGGTATAGTGTCAAGAACATCAAAAACGAGGTCCGTACGTTTTGATTTTTTGATACTTTTAGTAGACAAAAAGATATTTGAGACTAAAAGTCAGCATTTTTCGCCAAAAAAATTCTCAACATTTAAGAGGTGACTGTTGAAAAACTAAGAACAATTTTGTTAAAAACAAAACGCACGAACCTCGTTCATACGCTTACAAATCGATAGAGACCAAAAACGTACGATGTACTGATACTGACATTCGACGCTTCGAAACGGTCGAAGAGAGTACAGAGTATAGCCCCAGATCTCAGAACTTTCTACACAAATCTTTGCACTGATCGAAAATCGAACTCAGACCGTAAAAAAATGAACCTAGAAACCACTGAACCTAACTGCTTGTTAAAATGTAGATGCAATGTCAATTTAACTGTTTATTCTAACCTCACGCGGTTTCGCAGAGGCGATAGCCTTAAATTAACATAATTGCGCACTGTGTGCCCTTGCCTTAGTCAGAGATAATTAAAATATTAAATAACTGTGTTTCACCATTAGCTCATCCATGGGAAGCTGTAATTTAGGGCGATTTGTACACACGATCGCACGGCTTACTGTACAATGGTGACCTTTACGTCTGCATAATCACTTTTTAGGGTTCCTTACCCAAAGGGTAAAAACGGGACCCCTATTACTAAGACTTTAAGGGGGCTCCCATCCAACATACGTGATTATTTTGCCCTTTTTATAGATAATGGTATAGTCTAGTCGAGAAGTGAGTTTTCTGCGAAAAATAGTTCCAGGTCTCTTTAAAAATATGGCGTTTGTTGCATTGGATTCAGAATTAAATTCTGAGAAAGAAGTATTTTTGTTCTGGAATTAAAAATTAAAATTGTTATAAACAATAACTTTAACAAAAATTTACTGATTTTTTTAACGGGGTTGTATTCTTTAAAGTGTCTAGATGACTCTATAATTTATTTAGATTTTTAAATTAATATTTAAAATTATAAAAAAATATTTTGTGTCGCACACTTTGTTTGGCGGCGACGCGACGCGGCGGCGCCGAAACGCCCGCACGGAACCATATTTTCAACTTAAAATTAAAATTATAAATAATGGAACTACAACTATGGGAGTCGGGATATAATGTTATGAAATTTTCTCCTCTTTAAGGATCTTTTTTTAAATTAAAGCATAGTTATCGCTAAAAAACGGAGACCCCCTTTATTTCTCTTCGTTTTTTGTTTATAACAATTGCAATTTTTAATTCCAGAAAAAAAAACTTCTTTCTCAGAATTTAATTCTGAATCCAAAGCAACAAACACCATATTTTTAAGAGACCTGGAACTATTTTTCGCAGAAAACTCACTTCTCGACTAGACTAGTACGGAACCCTTCGTGCGCGGGTCCGACTCGCACTGGGCCGGTTTTTTTTGTTATAAGATGGGCTATCTCTTGACCTCTGTCTTGACCAAGGTCATAGATAAGGTTGACGATGGCGCGAGTTAACCTAGAAAAAGCCTCCACGCTCCGACGAAACACAGCAAGCTGTTTGTCGTCGGACTTCGGTAGGAGGGTGTCGCGAACCAGACGGTCAGACACAGAGTTGGTGGCAATCTGTGGCCTCTGCCTACCCCAATGAGACATAGGCAAGACATAATAAGCCAAAAAGCGTTAGAATTTGTTTGAATTGGTAATAAGTGGATTAATTAAGTTCTAAGTTAATCGCGTTTGTGCAAATCTGTTTTTAACACGTCATCCGTCGTCGTCTTTTTGCTACGAATTAGTGAGTATATGGAATGTTGAGGGGATGTTTCTCCCCAAGAAATTGAACCACTTTTCCCATTGGAACCACATTAAACAACTAATCTTAAATACGTTAAAGTACTAAGTTTCAAATTATACACATCAACACGGTCTAGGGATATTGCACGATTTTTCATACAAAAGAGGCCTGTTTGAGAAACTATAAAAGCATACTCAAGATACATGGAGGGCTATAATTTTCAGACGAGCAAATGCTAAACGTGAGTTTTCAATTCTAATCAATAAATTTTGTTTTACTCGAAATTTGTGAAATCGTAACGGTAACGAAAACGAAATTTTTGCCTGCTTTTTGTATTAATGAAAATGGTCGAATTTACGCAACTTTTTTTTCGCCACGTTGTCACAAATTTCAAGTAAAACAAAATTGATTGACTAGAATTGAAAATTCAGGTTTAGCACTTGCTCGTCTGAAAATTATAGCCCTCCATGTATCTCGAGTATGCTATTATAGCTTCTCAAACAGACCTCTTTTGTATGAAAAATCGCGCAATATCCCTAGACCATGTTGATGTGTGTAGTTTTTAAAACAAACAACATACTTACATACATAAATACTGCTGGGCTTAAACAGAACAAACTTACGAATAATGGTGGGCACCCTCACGGGCCACTGTGCTTTAAAAAAGCACCTATTCGTTCTAAACGTCACCGACAGTCCCCTATGCAGGGGCTGCCTAGAGGCTGACGAAAAAGTCACCCACGTAATCCTGGAATGCGTGGGAGTGGCGGACCAACGGGCAAAAATCCTGCCAGAAATTAGGTCGCTTCGTGAAGCCTGTGAATTCCCCAGGAGGTTTCTGAGCTTCTGGTCGGAGCTGAGGTGGCTGGAGTAGCCGCCGACCCACACGCATAAAGGGCCATCTTAGAGCCTAAATGCGGAAACGGGAGCCCTTATCAACTATCAACTACATACATAAATACGGTCACGCCTATATCCCTAACGGGGTAGACTTTAAAATCACTAGATGCCACATTTGACACAAATTATGAGGGTTATCAGATGGAACATATTAATGAATGCTGAGAGTGACCACCTCCTTTCGCCCATTACATAGCAAAACCCTTACATCCCTCTTACAGACATTTACTGTATACCTGGGAAGAGTCGGTAGCTTGCACATTCTAAGTTTTTCTTTCACTCCCAGTCCAGCCTGGAAGGAATCCAACAAACAAACCTTTTAAATAAACATAAAAAAAAAACAAATAAACGCTACACACTTTTTGCCGTGTGGTGATCGGTTGAGAATAACGCCACCGTGGGTGTTGTAAGAGGCGACTAAGGAAACACAAATGAGACCTGCCTCCTAGTAATACATCCCAGGCAACGACACTTCATTTTTTTCTGAATATGAGGTGTCGTCCTATGGTCTCATGCGGTGTGGTAGGCTCTGTAAAGGGCCGTCTGGTTCGCGACCACCCTCCTACCGAAGTCCGACGCCAAACAGCTTGCTGTGTTCCGTCAGTGCGTGGGAGTACCAGTGCCTTTATAGGCATTTTCTGGGTTAACTCGCTCCATCGTCGACCTCATCTTTGACCTTTATAATACAAAATAAAAAAACACTCAAAGGCCCACACTGAGATTTTCCCTTGTGTCGTGGGCCCCTTGGAACACAAATAAAGACATACATAAATACCCATGACCCAGGAACAAATAGATAGATAGATAGATAAAACCTTTATTTAACTGACGCATTACACACAATTACGAAAACTAAAAAAAAAAAGTAAAAACTTTTGTATCTTAACGATTTATTAAAATTAATGTGTTTGGAAGAGTATAGTGTGTGTTTGAGAGTGAGTAGGAATGTGTGTGAGTGTGTGTATGTGTGTGTGTGTGAGTGGTGCTTATTATATCTGCTAATTGTATCTAACATGACTTCCTATCATCCAATTGCAGGTTTCCCCCCTTACGAATGGTGGGCAGATCCCCCTGATGAGGTGAAGGTCAGGATATACGTGTTCAACGTGACCAACCACGAGCGGTTCATGTCTGGAGTGGATGAGAAGATGAACGTGCAGGAGATTGGGCCTATAGTTTACTTGTGAGTATAATTAATACACTTTACGGACAGCTTATCAAATACTTGTATGGTGGAATCTACCCATAACTGTAATCGACTTCAAGTAATATTTTTAACCGACTTCAAAAAAGGAGGAGGTTTCTCAATTCGACCGTATATATATATTTTTTATGTATGTCCGCGGATAACTTCGTCGTTTATGAACCGATTTTGATTATTCTTTTTTTGTTGGAAAGGGAGTATCCCAAGGGTGGTCCCATGGTAAGGAAACCAGGATCTCATGGTGGAATCCTGAAGAAATTGAGGGAAACTCTCGAAAAAATTGTCTTTCCGACTAGTGTATTCTTTAATATTATTCAATATAAAGAATTTTAAAGCCCTATTATTGTCAATAAATATTTATTTTTAACTATTTTTGGGATTGAAGTCGGTGACTCTTACGTTTTTGACGTGGAAAATTATTTTCCCGGATACATCAAGTTAAGAAGTTTTCGTTACTTTGGCGCTAAGCAATGTAACACGAAAACGCTCCCTGCGCGCGGTCCCCCCGGGATGTACATTGCTGGTTTTCGTGTTTTACGCTGTTACCATTGTTTTTTTGGAAAATTGAGTGTATTTGAATAAATAATATGATTACTTAATAATAATATGATATGCAGCATAAAATATTAAAAAACATGAAAAAAAAAACAAAATTATGGTCTGAGTTCTGGGTTTCAGTTTTGCTTACCTGTCCCTTTACACACTGTATATCTATCCATTTATATCGTTGGATGGTGGTCTTACGGCTAGTGGATCGGCTTCGTAAGCGAGAGGTACAGAGTTCGATTCCCAGTGCCGCTATGTACACTGGGCGTCAAAAATAAGTAGTACAGTTTTAAAATTGCGATTTCTCCCAAACTATAAAACTTAGACCTTTGAAACAAAAAAGGTTAAAAAGAAAATTTAATCTTATTCAATAAAAACTTCATGCATTATAAGAACTTATAATGCTTGACTTTAAAAAAAACGAATAAATAAAAACACTTTTTTTAAACTGTTGAAAGGTGTTGTCTTACTTAGGATTTTTGTGTTTGACACATTCGCTGCTGATAAAGCAATTGTAATTGAAAAGCATAGGTATCTTCAGAGAGTAAATTTGACTAATCATGCCTCTTTCACCAGAAGAATGTGCAAGAATCTTAGCTTTTCTCGAAGTGGGCATCAGTATGCGTCGTACTGCAAGGAGGGTGGGTGTAACTTTAAGAACGGTTCAGCGAGTAAAGCAAAGGTACGAAGAGACTGGAAACCATCTAAGGAGACGAGGTAATGGCAGACCCAGGTGCACAAGTACCCGAGAAGATCGCTTTATTGTTTCCACTGTGTTAAGAAATCGACACCTTAATGCAGTTGAGGTTCAGCAACAGCTTCTTCGGACCCGAACAGACTACATCAGTGAGAGTACAGTGAGAAGAAGACTTGCTGAAGCTAACCTGAAGCCTCTAAGACCAGCAAATGGCCCCAAACTTGAGACAGAGCATCGCGTAGCAAGACTACGCTACGCCCGTCAACACGTACAATGGGGCGAAGAAGAATGGGCTAGAGTTTTATTCACAGATGAGTCTCGATTCTCTTTATACACTTCAGATGGACGGCGGAGAGTCTACAGACGACCCGGTGAGCGATACATTCAAGCTTGTATCTCGGAAAGAGTCCAATATGGCGGGGGCTCTGTACACGTATGGGCTGGTATCTCTTCAGAGAGTCGCACAGAGCTTGTGGTAATAGAAAATGGGACTTTGACTGGTGAAAGATATGCCTCGGAGATCCTCAACGAGTATGCAGGGCCATATTTAATAAATATGGGTGATGGAGCCATCCTAATGCATGATAACGCCCGGCCACACACTGCTCACCACGTACAAGAGTACATTCAGGAGGTTGGCATCAACTTGATGGCTTGGCCATCGAGAAGCCCAGATCTCAACCCGATTGAACACGCCTGGGATGAGCTTGGGAGGCTAGTCAGAAGGCGCAGTCCACCTCCTGCCACACTCAGGGCTCTAAAACATGCGCTGATAGAAGAATGGGAAAATATTCCCCAACACCGCCTCCGAAACTTAGTGTTCAGCATGCCAAACCGGATCCAAGCTGTAATTAGAGCCCGAGGCGGCAACACAAGTTATTAAATTGTGAAAAAGTTCCAAAACGTGAAAATTAAGTGGTTGACATATCGTTAAAAATTGATACTTTTTAGTATTTATCTTAATTTTAAGTTTGAAACTTTATTCATGCCAAATAAAATATAACTTTAATAAACTTCGTTAAGTTTACTATAAACTGCTTTTTATTTCATAAGTGTAACTACTATAGTTTAGGAGTAATTGCAATTTGAAAAGTGTACTACTTATTTTTGACGCCCAGTGTATGTACCAATGACATTATGATGCTTTGCCTACCCAACAAGGGTTATAGGCGTGAGTGTCAAACGCAATGAACAATGTAGGTAAGTATAACTAAGTAAAGAATTATTCTGTCCTTCAATTCAGATTTCCTGATAAATAAAATACCATTTTTTTACGCTTTTTGACGGAAGCGTGTTTTTTTAACTCAAACAATAACATTTTTTATTGACTAAACTAAACTAACCGTTATAAAATATTCAATAGGTAATGACTGAGGTAGTGACCTTAAGGCGACTACAGCACCTAAATTACGATTTTATGATGCGTAGATAAGCATGACGCACTGCATTGAATCGAAGAAAAAAAATACTACGGTAATATTCAGGACATAAACTAGATACCTAAGTAGTTTGCTGAAAACATGATTCAGCACTTTTGGTTCGATAGAAAAAGCTCACAAAGTCACCTCTAAATACCAATATTTGTATCTTTTAAGCTGTAAAAACCATAGTAAAATGCAACTTGAATTTGCTATCAAAATGTTCGTGATTGAACACTCTCGATAAGTAAGTAGTTGACGCATTTTTCGATTTAAGCTGTCGCCTTTCCATAAATCTCATTTTTCTAACTTTCGAACATGTTTTTACGCACGCACGCTTTCATAGTCCGTAAACTTCGTGTACCTATCGACACTGTTCGCACTGCCGGCCAGGCCTGTTGAGAGACGGAGATGGCACTATTCCTATGTGTGCTGCCTTTTATCGGGTGCTGTAGTCGCCTTAACATAAAGTACTCACGGCAGAAGCTAAGACTACGCATGGCGTTGATCTCTATCGATTCGCCCTTAGGGTCAGTTCACAGTTCACACCGCGACGCGACGCTGCGCGCACTTTTAATAGAGCCACTCAAAATTGAATTTCATTTAATTTTATTACATGAAAAGATAAACAATGGGCTATGTGCAAGATTTTTATAATAGTTAGATTTTTTATTTTAGCAGGTTTAAGGTCCCATATTCAAATAAAAAAGATATCAAATAATTTTGATAATAGATAAAAAAATAATGATTTTTTATAATTTTGGTTACGATTTGTTGCTTACTACAGCATTATGTACGGTTTAATTCCTTTGCCAAAGTAAAAAAAGACGTTTGACAGTTAGTTGACACATAACCTAACCGTTGTGTTTTTGATTTGTTGAGTTTATTTCTGTTTTGTGGTTTTTGATTATTTAGATATTTACCGACGACTTGGCTTTGCTTCCTGGACTGTACTGTTACCTTCTGTTTCGTAGTTTTGATTATATGGATTGATATTTACTGACGACTTTGCAAAGCCACCTGGACTTTAGAACTTTTGCAATACACTACACTGGATTCTGATACTATGGATACTGCTCAGTTCGTTAGAGCTGATTCTACCAACTTGCCTGAAGTACCAACCAACCAAACTCGGAAATAAACAACCAAATATAAAATGAAACGGTTTTTTTTCCTAATTGACATGACAGTTTGGCAAAGGAATACGATTGCATATAATGCCGTACTGAGGATTAGTTTACCGTACTGAGAATCTTTTAATTATTATATTTCTATTTCAAAAGATAGATTTTTTGGATATTTTTTTTAGAAACGGAACCTTATTCCTTTATGTTAAATAATAAATCAAACGAAATTAAAAATGTTTTTAAAATGTCATACATAGCCCATTTTTTTTTTTTATTTGGCGCGATGCGAGGCATCTCGAGGCGCAGTGCTGCGTGGTGCGACGTATTCTAAATTCTCACATGTAATAAATATACAATTCAATTTTGAGTGGCTCTATTAAAATGTGCGCGCAGCGTCGCGTCGTTGCGGTGTGAACTGACCCCTCGTCAAAGTATTACAATACCCTCGTGCTTATATTTTGGGCAAAAAAAATCTATGGAGCTACCGGAGCGTGCTATTAAGATTTATTGTTGATCGCTTAGTTCGCCGCGCCATGTACGCTTGTGTGCGTATAAACAATGCCTTAGGTACACTCAAGAGCACGTCAAGCTTGACACTTTGGACCGGCCCAGCATTGTATGGCGCGCAGTATAAATCAGAGCTCAGCTTAAACTGGTAGTGTAAAGCGTGACCTGCTCTTGACTGTACCTATTAACGTTAAAATAGAGATGGTTTTCAACAACTTGTGTATTTGGTAGGTACTTACATACAATCATACAGCGTTACGGGCGGCTTTACCATAATACGCTCAGCAGGCATGTCATTCAATTCCAATTCTTTAAAAAAATGGCGTCTATAATGTCGTGATTTATATTTGTATGTATAATGTCGTTATTTTTTACATATATTTGTATTAATATATATTTATGCACCACCTACTACTTCTTATCTTACTTCTGTCCTACCCTAAGGTTGCCTGGAAGAAATTGCTACCTAGCAATAAGGCCGCCTTGTTGTACACTATGTTTTATGTTCTGTTGATTGTGCTGTATGTCCTTGTGTGCAAATAAAGTATATTGTTGTTGTTGTGATTTTTCCACTGCTGAGATATGGAACGGCTTACTTAGTCGCCAATATCAAGTAAAGAAACCCCTTTATGGGCTGTAGTACGTCAGATCCTCGTCCGTTGATCATCAGTGCACCGCTAGCAGGCGAGGATGACGAATTTGGAGCACTAAGTGTTAATGACCCCACACCCCCAGACGCAAGACAAGACCTACATAAGTACAGACGGCATTAAATAATATTATGTGTATGTATGGCGGCGTTGGGGATCGAACCCGATACCTCTCGTTACGAATTCAACCCACTTACTATTAATTTTATCGATCTTATAATTAATTTAAACAATTTATTTATTTTCAGAGAAAAACTCCAGCATTACAATATGAAATTCAATGAAAATAGCACATTGACGTATACAGCAAAGAGGTATACCATATTTTTACCCGACGAGAACAATATAGACCTTAATGCTACGTTGATAGTGCCTAATTTAGCTGTACTGGTGAGTTTTGTTTATTATTACTGTAGTTTAAGAAAAGTAAGAGTTTCTTCCTCAATCATAAAAAAATTGGGATAAAGTACCATTTTTTGCTAAATTCGAACTTATTTAAAATCAATGCCCAGCAGTGGAATATTGGATCACGCCAAGTAAATAGGTATTCTATCGCGTCGAACTCATGAATATAATAATTTATCATACTATGCAATACCATGTCAAGGATTACCATATTTATAATTATTTGCACGTTGTCGCGTCGGCAGCTTAGCGCTGACGCTGATTGTATGTAATACATTGTAGTTTTCTAAATAGAGTATAGGGGCAAGGTCTTTCTTTAGCATAAACTTAAAAGATTCCGGCGGCAGTATAAAATAAATTACGAAAATCTAAAATTACATTGCCAATGTCGGGAAATAAGTCATTTAAAAAATTTAAAAAGCCCTCTTTGAAGTTTGTAAAATGAACTTTAATGTTGTCATTTTAACGCAAAGATTTACCCCAAAACGTAAACAATAAATAACCAAAAATAATTATAACGTTTATAACTTCCGTATCCGTATTTGATGATTTTTATCTTATTTAGGTACATAATTTAACGATTAGAAAAATAATTATGATTTGATTACAGGGTATGGCGTCTTATCTACACAATGCAAACTACTTAGTTCGGTCTGGGTTTAGGTTTTTAGTAAATTCTCATGGAAGTAAATTATTTGTAAAGAAAACTGTGTATGAATATTTATGGGATTATAAAGAACCTGTATTAGATACTTCTAAACACTTAGCACCAGGTTTGGTACCTGTTAATAATATGGGAATGTTAGCAAGAGTAAGTATTTACTTATTTTTATAATGTTCTATCGCATGCACAGTTGCAAGTTGCACCTTTTAAGCAAAAAGTTTCAACGGTGAGTATATTAAGTACCTACCTTTGTCTACTTTGTTAGATTTTCTTTGGAATGTCGATTGTCCTCTATTTTTATTATTTATTATTATTTAAATGAGAATACTAACTTGTTACGCCTTTGAAAAGATTTTGCTTTTTAAATGCTAAAAAAATGCTTTAAAGTTACTTTTTAAAAGTCACTTCGTTAGAATAATATTTAATTACTAATGCAGTTGCACATTTTTAATAGATTTACTCAGACTTCACAGACGAAGTGACAGTGAAAATTGGACCACAATGGGGTCACTCACAATTCTTTCAAATAGACCGATTTAGAGGGCAACCACAGATTCCTGGATTTGATCCTGACGTAAGTTAAAGGCGATTTATAAACAACAAAAGGATTAATAAGCATCGCGCTACTTATCACGGTACATTTGGTTGACATTATGACTCGTTTAGAGGCTACACTTTCTTTTACCTATCGAAATAAATACAGTGAGTTGGTAAAAGGTTTTTAAATGAGTGGAAAAGGTTTAGTTAGATCTCTATCTTGGATTTACGGTAGTTGAATGAGTATGTTATTACATGCTTTACAATCCTCTTTTTTTATCAAGTAAATTGTACGGAAAAGGCTTTTACCATCATTGTTATTGTTGTCTTGCATTAAGTTTCATAATACAATAGCTTTCTTTTATTACTTAAGATGTATGTGGTGTCTTAAGGTTACCTTAGAGATTGATGAAATATTTTACAGAGGTGTCCAGATCGTCTAACTGGATCCACGGAAGGCGTAATGTATCAGCAGCACTTGACCAAAGATGATGTTTTGATGTACTGGAGAAAAACTGTCTGCAAATCGATGCCTTTATATTTCGACAGTGAGTGAGTTATTTATTGTATAATATTTTATAATACTGTAATGTATTCAGATAAGTATAACTGACTTCTTAGTGCGAAAGATAAGCTCATGTAAAAGGAATCATTACTTTTTTATATGCAATTTTCCGCTCAGCCATAGTTTTTAAAAAATTTCTGTTCTCTTTTGTTTATAAATACCTAAAATCTGTTTTTTTTTTACTTTCTAGCTGAACTTATTCTTGAGGGAGTTCCAGTATATCGATATAATCTCTCCGAAAACGTATTTGAAAGAGTGCAAAATGGTACAGACTGTTACGACACTGTTCCCTCCTTGCCAGCTGGGTTGAGCGACGGTTCTAAATGTTATTACGGTATGTCTTTTTTTAGCTCTTGTCAGTTTATCGAAATATTTTATTATTTAACTTCACAAAAGTGACAAAATATGGAGACAATTTTTTTTTAAATCAAATTCAGTAAGTAATGAGTAATATAAATAAGAATTTCGTTAATACATATCACAACCTAGTTCTTTTACTTATGGCTCAATTTATTCAGAAACGAACTTTTCAAGTTTGACAGAAAAAAGCCAGTTCTGTGATTTGTTTTTGTTCGATAACGAGTACATCCTACAAAAAAAAACATATTTCTTCACATTATTATTACAGCGCCACCCTATAAATACTGAGAATTTATATTGAAAATCAGCAACGATTATTTGGTCTCAGGTAGTTTTGTTTCGACTTATTTGCTGCCAAACTCTACTACTCGTTGAACCAATCTTTCAATAATACTACAATGCTAAAGCTTAGGCACTCTTTTTTCCAGATTTTCCGATGGTGATATCCTATCCACATTTCTACACTGATTCCCCGCCAAAAGACACATACGTTACCGGTCTGCAGCCTGATCGAGAAAAACACAGCTCTCATGTCATTGTCGAACCAGTAAGCTATACATAACCGTACTGTTAGCTACCTCAAACTTATTACCAAAATACCTGATAACCTACACATTATAATTTAGTATTTTTAAAACGCTTACCACAGTGATATTCACAAACAGTTTCAGGGAAAGGAAATTGTTCGGCGCGAATAGGACTTGAACCCACGATTCCAGGATTAGATCTCCTGGTGCTACAACCAACTGAGATATCGTGGGTTCAAGTCTGTTTCGAGCCGAATATTTTTTTTCCCTAAAAACCTCTGACTAACTTTGTGAATACAAAGCTACACATTGTATTCACAAAGTTAGTCAGAGGACATTTAATATTATAAACTTGTTAAAATTAAACAAGTAAAGCAAGCAATTCTTGTATAATATCAAAGTTATGGGTTTTTTAGAAGCCACTATATCGATTTTGAGCTTTACAGTAGGTATACAGTCTTTTGGGTCAAATATTTTGCATTTTTTTATTTAAAAAAATATTGTTAATTCTAAAAATCGGCAAAAAGGGCACTAAGAGCGACGAGTGATAAACAGCTGGTATTATAAATTATGTATTTCTTTATTATAGCTAACTGGCATTCCATACGAATCTGTCGCCCGAATGCAGAGTAATCTCAGAATAAACGACGTGTCTGGATTCTCTAGCGACTACAATAGATTTTCCAACCTCATTGTTCCTCTGTTTTGGGCTGAATATGTGAGTATTTTTTTAATTGGTAGTAACTAAGGCCCGTGTTCACCAAAAATATAACCAACGGTTAAACCGCGGTTAGAAGCTAACCAGACAAAATGTCAAAAAAAATGTATGATAGTGACATTGTCAAATCTCTGGTTAGCTGCTAATCGTTGGTTAAATATTTGGTGAACACTGGCCTAAGGCAGCCTTACTTGTCTGTTGTGTTAATCAATTGTACTTATAATAAGTAGGTACTGTGAAGGTTCTACACCACTATAACCGTCTAGTGACGCCTTTAGCGAAAGATTCTATAATCGAAATCAATGCGCTTGCTTTGTCGCGCTATTTAATGTTTTGACTCAGATCTCTCATGACTTCAGTTCAGTCTAAAATACTAAAGTGTATCCCTCTTTTAGCCTCTTCCAATCTTCCTGACTGCCCCTCTCGTTACAGTACTTACTTATAAGTACAATAGTATTTTATTTAATAGTATTTTTTTATACAAGGCTTTAGGTAAATCTCTTTCAACCTCTCGGGTGATTAATCCGTCCATGAAACTGAACAACTTCCCCAAGGAACATAGGTCAAAACAAAATACTAAAAAAATTTTGATCTACATAAAAAATGCGCTTTATGCTGATAAAGTTTGTATGGGAACTCAAATTTTTTTTCCTATTTTGACCTATGTTTCTTGGGGAAGTTGTTCAGTTTCATGGACTGATTTAGCACCCGAGAGGTTGAAAGAGATTTACCTAAAGCCCTGTATTGGTTTGATATTTCTATTTTTCGACCTTTCAATAAAAAAAAAGTTGATTAAACGGGACAATTTTATCCTTTTAAGAACCAAGTTTTTCATTTTATGATTGGTCATTATCTTTTGAAAACGTAAGATCGATTTTAGGACGGACGTCACATAATTATGTTATCTATTGTTTCAGAATCAAGAAGGTCTTCCCCCTCGAATCAGTTGGATGATATATTTTATGGTAGTTATACTGCCACCAGCGTCATACGTTTTTCTAACACTTACTCTACTTTTAGGAACATTTTTCATCGGTAAACAAATTTATGTACATAAGCTAAAAAATGAAAGTTTAGATTCACTTTTGCATATACAGAGTAGAAATGTTAATACATTAGCTAAAAATAAAATATTTTTGTATGAGCAAGAAAAATTTTTGAAAGTGCCTAGCTTATAAGTACAGCATGTTATGGTAAACAATTGAAGAACAATCTTACAATGTAAGAACGGTACAACGAATTTCAAATTATGTGCCTTGAGTGTTTAGAAATAAATGAATCGAGTTTGGACAAAAATGTCTTAAAAATTCAATGTAGTAAAACTTACAAAACATAAGATTGAATACTACCTACTCAGTCATCAGTTTTAAATAATGGGTGGATATAGTTTTACCGATTCTTACTTTTTAGAGTTGGCCAGTAAGTACATCGCTTAAATTTATAGTACAAAAAGAGACTGAATAACAGGTACACATAAACCTATATGGGTGACTTTTAATTAGCTACCGAAACTCAAGGATGTGAATCTCCAGCACCTTTGGAATAGTTATAGAGTAGGTAAAAAAAAACAATGTTTTTAATGTTTTAAGTGACTAAATCCTTTGAAATAAATTAATTTTAACTTTGACTCTGGATCTGAACAAGTTACTCCAATGAATCCCTATGAAATTCTCAAAAAAGACAATTTTCCATATTAAGGCTTTCATCAGCAGATAATACAGGTTGAATGGAGAGGTGAATCTGACTATTTTACTTGGGCAAAGTTATTCAGTTTAGAGGGATGGCTAATTCACATCCTTTTTCGTAAATTCAGATACATATATATTTTTTTATTTATATATTGATTTATATTTAGGCGAGACCTTTGGGCAGCAATTGGATATAATTAGCATATTAAACATAAAAAATTGAAAATATGCAAAGTTATTTGACACTCAGGGTGGTTGCCACTAAGCGAAACTGATGCTGATTAAACGAATGGAATGATATACGTTGCTGTGTTTGGTTCATGTTGTTAATCAAGGTCTCCTTATGAAGAAGCAATAAACAACATTTCATTCGTTCTTCGCTGAGGTGGTAGCCCCCCGGATTTCTAAGCCTGATATTTGTACACTCAAGATCACGTCAAGCTTGATACTTTGGACTTTGTACCGGCCCTGCATTGTATGGCGCGCAGTATAAATCAGAGCTCAGCTTAAACTGGTAGTGTAAAGCGTGACCTGCTCTTGACTGTGCACAGTGTTCCTAAGGATATCCTAAATTGGGTAAACACTTCTACCTTCTTTATTGATGAAATCTTATAAGGGAGGAAGTACTTAAAAATGCTTCGTTTTAAAGTTACTTGTAAAATTATTTAATTGGCTTGTGGAGTGAGAAAGGGTCTTTATTCGAGCTACGTTGCCGCTTCTATCAAACTGCATTTATTACTCGAGAGTTAACAGAAAAGTACAGTTCAGTGAACATCAAGCTTAAATATGCAGCATGATTTCAGTTGTTTACGACAACGAGTCCAATGTGAATCTAAATGCGATGTTGTCAATCCTGTAAAGAACCTTGCATATCAAATAATTAATGTCAAGGTATTTAGTTTGTATGAAAGTTAAAAATTAATAAAAATAATAATTTGGGGATGTGTTCATAATGAAAAATGTTTAACTTGATGGTCTGAAAACCATGTTGAAGTTAATGGATATCCTCAGGAACACGGTGTATAATGATTGTGACATATATTAAATGTTTATCGAGTTTTGTTACAACTAAATTATACTAAGATTAACCTGCGGGCAGGTATTAATTTTACAGTGTTACTAAAACATCAAAAACTTTGTATTTTAACATTATTACGATGACATCCTTATGTAGGACTCATGTCTAGTATAAAATATATTTACTATCAATTTCAAGGGTAGTTGTAGCTGTGATAGTTCCTATAAAGCAATAATTAGTTTTTACGAAGTTTTGCTCAGTGTTAGATTTAAGTATTCTTTATAGTAAAAATTAAAAAGGTTAATTTATTTACTTGCGTTTTAGTTTCCCTAGTAATGTAGTAATTTTAATAATCTGGCAACATTTTGCAGCTATTGCGTTTAGTTACTTTAATAGTCGTCCCTTCGCGTTAATTTAATTCTGAAGATGATTACTTTAATTCAATTAATTTTTACTTTATTACAATTTGTTTCAATTTTATTTGACATTTTAATAATGTGATTTTGATAACTGTAATCGGTTACTTATTTTAACTGACATAAAACAAATGTTTGCCGCCTGGTAAAGTTAAAAAAACAAAACGCAAAAAATTCATCCATTGAAAAGTTCGCGCCCTGCGTGTTTTTTATGTTGTTATTCATATTTCTACCTACCTACCGCCTACCGACAGTATCAAATTCTCTAGACCGCGTGTCAGCAAAGTTACAAACAAGGTTTCAAATTGCAATAATCAACGTTTGTTAAGTACACGAGTTGGCGCAACGCAACAAATGGTTCTTTCATGAAGTTAGTTCATACCGAGCCGAGACTTCAAGATGAATTCTGGCAAAAGAGATTACAATGGTTGGATTTTATGTCCTTCCACAAGGTTTCCGGGGAAATATTATTATTTCAACATGGTGACTGGGGCTGCGGCATGGCATCTAAGCGATATAGAGGTTAGTAAATTTCAATCATAATTTTTAAGTAACAGCTCGGGTCTGCAGATCTACATTGGGGCGGTTCAACCTACAAAAAGCTCTTGCTAACATGACCCAGCGACCCTTGCCTGTAAGAAAAGGATATTGTAGGTTTATGTAGACAGTAGGTAACAAATTTTCATTTCCGTGCTTCGTAGGGCACGTTAAGTCGTCGGTCCCGGTCGTTTTCAATTGACTACAGTCGTTATACCTCACGTTATACTAAGTAAAGGTGGCCATTTGGCAGTTTGGAAACTGATACCAGGGCTAGTCAAGTTAACCACCACTGGGTCAGTGGGTCATCGGCTTTTCTAGGGTATTTTTTTTAGAGGGGGGCCTGGTGAAAATTTAATGTACTCTAGGTTAATATGTTGTGTCTTCAAACGTAACTAATACTGTATTATAGTATGTAAATAAACATAAGTAAGTATGTAGATTTCCCGGCTGTAGATAACTAAGTATTTAATTTTTAAATTATTTTTTGTGAAGTTATCAATATCATAGGATTTCGAATCGGTAGCCCAACATTCTGAGGTGGGCCCTAGACCATACTGGGGTGGGCAGGGATAAATACACTTATTTTAACGACATACTTGATTATACCTACACGATCAGGATTTCTTAGTATCTTGCTACCACTACAAAGACTGGCATATTACACGACAAGGTATGTAGCTCAGGCCAGCAGACCCACGGAATTTAAACAATGAATTTAGGTATTCTATGTATGCCAATACACAGTGCCTTCCTAGTGCCTATTGATGCCAAAAGAACCATATCTAGTGCCATCATAGTTTAAGAAATATAGGTCGTTGTTTGTGGGTCTGCTGGACGGATATCAGCCCAGCAGACCCACCTCTCGTACACGGAAACGGCTAAATTTAGAGACATGGTTCTAGTTCTAAGCTTTAATGCTTTACTTGGTGCCATCGAGAAAAAAGTTTCAAACCTAGTGCTTCAAGCGTTTCGGAGCTATAAAACGATCTTGGTGTGCCTGCTGGGCGGAGGTTCAACGCAGCAGACCCACCTCTCGTACACGGAAACTGCTAAAGTTAGAGACATGGTTCTAGATCTAAGCTTTAATGCTTTACTTGGTGCCATCGAGAAAAAAGTTTCAAACCTAGTGCTTCAAGCGTTGCGGGACTATAAAACGATCTTGGTGTGCCTGCTGGGCGGAGGTTCAACGCAGCAGACCCACCTCTCGTACACGGAAACGGCTAAAGTTAGAGACATGGTTCTAGTTCTAAGCTTTTATGCTTTACTTGGTGCCATCGAGAAAAAAGTTTCAAACCTAGTGCTTCAAGCGTTTCGGAGCTATAAAACGATCTTGGTGTGCCTGCTGGGCGGAGGTTCAACGCAGCAGACCCAACACGATAGCTCCATAACTAGAAGGTAATTGGTATGAAATCTCATATCAACGTTTAGTGTGTAATTAGTGCCTTAGCTTAACATAAAAATATCTGTTTAATTTGACTTCCAAACATAACAAATAGCCTCTGAAAGTTCTGCATACATTTCAAAATGAATACAGTCGCGTACATAATCAATAGTTTTTACGTAATTGTTGATACAATATGGATTAAATGTCTTTTTTACAAGCTTGTATTTTATTTTCAATTTTCGTAAAGGTGATTTTTGTCCACCAAGTGACCTTTTATGTACTTACTAAGTCTTCCCCCTTGCCTGCGTGCGGGGTTTATTAGTTACTAGCTTTTCCCCGCGGCTTCGCTCGCGCAAAGAACTCTTTTAGTCACCCATTCATTCTTGACCCTTTAGGGGATGATTTTTGAAAAAATAGCGAAACACGTGTCCGTTTATTTGCTTCGAGGTATATCTTGATGAAGTTTTGAGTCAAAATGTGCAAAAAAAATTGTCTTCTCCATACAAACTTTGAACCCCCATTTCACCCCCTTAGGGTAGAATTTAGAAAAATCCTTTCATCGCCATTTGATGATTCCTAACTAAACAATAAAAGTTGAGATCTTATACACTTGACATTGATAAGTATTACATAGAAAGCTGCAGAAAGGTATACTTACATAGAATACAATGTACAACTTTTTGATTTGAATTACTTACTTACTAAAGACGTAAGCTGAATAGAATAATCATGTTTGTTACATAGATAAAACACCTTTATATTTGCTAATCCAGATTAATCTATTTGGCTATGCTTATTACCTAAGATATTAAATTTAAGTCTTTCAATTAAGTTATGAATAAGTATTTATCATATACGAAGAGGGTATTCTAATTGCTCGAAATGCTCTGAGCACTTATGCAATGTGCATCTAAGGTCCGTATTATAGAACGCGACTCAGACTGATCTATACTTAAGCAGCAGTCGTCTTTGTCATTTTGATAGTGAAAGAAAGAGACAATCAATACTTAAGTATATATCAAGCTTGGTAATTTAGGTAATACGGACCTAAACTACCAGTAGAGGGAATGTCCACCGAGACTGGAAAAGCAGTCTGCATTGCTGTCATACAGCATACACAACTATAGATATTGATTGATTTTATAACATATTATTAAACTTTCTGAAGTTTTTTTTTTCATTTCTTGACATTGACTCCCCGCCCGTACGGCCCGTACCCCAGTGACGCCTACATCGCATAAGGTGCTGCCTAGCTAGCTAGCTGAGCAGGATGAGCGGCGACCACGAAACTTTTTTCTAATACTTACATTTTTAAACTCGTGATATCTTTTGAATGGAATGTCCAAATTGCATAATTCAAAAAGTTGTATAAAGATATTGAAGCAGTCTTGAATATGAAGTAATTTATTTTGATAAGGATTAATACCAAGATACAAATAAAGAGCATTTTATAGCGGGCGGCATTTCAATTAAATTTTTAAAATAAAAGAACACATATTGTGGCATAACTACAATAGTTAGACGTATGCTGTCGCGACACTTTTTGTAAATATTTATGTGTTCTGCAAAGTCGTAGTACATTATTTTATTCTATCATCAATAGTTTACGCAGCGCACGCAATGTAAAGAATATTTTAGGTAATTTTTTTACACCTTGGGTTACATTATTTGAGTTTCAGTAAGGATCCCTAATTTTTTTGAAAATATAATATAGCCTATGTCCATCGGGGATAATGTAGCTTTCTAATGGTGACAGAATTTTTTAAATCGGTCCAGTAGTTTCGGAGCCTATTCGATGCAAACAAACAAACAAACAAACAAACAAACAATCAAATCTTTCCTCTTTATAATATTAGTATAGATTAGCACAGTTTAAGCGCTAAGTACCTAAATCAAAATTACGTAGTTTAATTTTGATATTTATGATAAAAATATATCTTCAGGTTTTATTAGGTGTGCGTTATCGTCTTAACTTATATTCAGAATACAAATATATCTCGGTACTATGTGTGACTGTGTATAAGATTGGGACTAAAAAATTTAAGAGTTGAAAAATGTTTTTTTAATGGGTAAGTTAATATCATATAAATTATGTAATTATGAGTTTGGTTTATTTTATGTTTATTTTTGTCCTTAGAGACTGTATTTTAGAGCATTTAAAGAAAAGCATTTTAATCAAAAAAAACATTTTTACTCTTGATTTATTTTTGGTTTTTTATTGCTAAACGAATAGATTATACGAAAAAAAAATATAACGAAGAATTCAAATAATCTAAGT